>UESW01004452.1:28514-400996 GCA_900491605.1 Calamus simplicifolius
TTTTCTTTCCTTTAATTTTTTAAATTTTGCTAGTTTTCTTAGTATTGCATTCATATGATTTATATCCTTTTAAACCACATTTGAAACAAGTAATATTAGGTGATTGGTCAGCACGTATAAAGATATTTTTTAAAAATTTTTGCTTCCTAAGAGGATTATATCCTAATCCTACCTTGTCAAAAACAACCTTTTGACTATCTAAAATCATGTTTAATTTTGAAGAACATAAGGTAAATCTATTAACTATATCCTTATATTTATCAACCTCTTTCTTTAGATTAAGGTTCTCATTTGAAACCAATTCTTTTTCTTTTACAACATCTTCTTTTTTATATTTCAAGTCTTTAATTTCTAGAGCTAATTTATTTTTCTCTTTAAGCAGATTTACATTTTCAGTTTTTAAAGATTTGCTTTTCTTTTTCAAAACTTTAAAATCATTAATTAATTCATTAAATGCATCAAATAATTATTCAAATGTAAAGTCTTGAGTTTCAGAACTTACCTCATCTTCTTTTGCCATGAAGCAAATGTTTGTAACTTCCTTTTGTTCTTCCTCGGAAGAGAATTCTTCACTATCGCTCCATGTTGCAACATAAGCCTTCTTCTTCTTTTTGTAAGCTTTCTTCAATTGAGGACAGTCATATCTGAAGTGCCCCGGTTTCTTACATTCATAACATATGAGGGGTTCTTTTTCCTTGTCCTTGTCCTTCTCTTTTTCTTTTTCTCCTTCCATTTTTGTTCCAAACTTTCTCCTATGGAAGGGTCTCCTTCTTTGCATAAATTTCTTAAATTTCTTAGCTAGGAGAGTAGTCTCATCATCATCATCTTCATCCTCACTGCTGCTTTCCTCAATTTCTGCAGCCTTAAGAGCAACAGTTCTCTTCTTCTTGACGTCTTCCTCTATATGCTGCTTCATTGTTAATTCATGGGTCATCAAGGATCCAAGTAGCTCCTCCAAAGGTAAGGTATTGAGGTCCTTGGCTTTCTGGATTGCAGTCACCTTTGCTTTCCATGACCTTGGAAGAGACCTAAGAATTTTATGCACCAAATCAGAATTAGCATAGGTCTTACCAAGACTTTTTAGACCATTCACAATATCCATAAATCTAGTGTACATGCATGTGATAGTTTCATTTTGTTCCATGCTAAACAATTCATATTTGTGCACTAGAATATTAATTTTTGATTCCTTAACTTAATTTATACCCTCATGGGTAACCTCTAACCTATCCCATATTTCTTTTGCAGAAATAAAAGTAGAGATGCGATTAAACTCATTAGCATCTAAAGAACAGTACAAAACATTCATGGCTTTAGCATTGAGCTGAGCCAATTTTTTATCATGTTCATCCCATTTCGTTTTCGGCTTAGGAATCACCATGTTATCTACTCTTATTGTGGGTATTGAGGACCATTTACTATAATTCCCCATAGTTCATAGTCAAGTGCTTGAATAAAAATTTTCATTCTAGCTTTCCAATATCATAATTTGTTCTATTAAATAAAGGAGGTCTATTTGTGGATTGACCTTCAGCAAATAAAGATCCAGCTTGAGCTGCCATTTGGATCTTTGACTCTTGATCATTGGATCAAGCTGAAAATGAGCACTAGCTCTGATACTAATTGTTGGCCCAGATGGCAACCCAAGAGGGAGGGGTGAATTGGGTTCTTAAAAATTTTAACACTTTAAAACTAAGTACTTTGATATGAAAGTGCTTGAGTGCAATGAATAGATAAATGCTAGGCACAAATAAATGAGATAGAGAGAGACAAAGCACGACAAACACAAAGATTTTATAGTGGTTCGGTGTATCCAACACCTACATCCACTTTCAAGCAGCACTTGGGTCCACACTATAATCCACTTGATTACAGTCGAGTTGTTTTACAAGCTCACAATCCAAACTTGTTGTTTTCCTGGGGTCACAACGAACCCAGCTAGTTTTTCCAGGCTCACCAGTACAAAACCCAACCACAAGCTATCCTTAGCTTGTCCGATGTACACTACCTCCACTAATTCAATCCTCTGATTGAATTAGCAAACAACAATAAAAATGGAGTTTTGAATACAAAACAGCTCCTTAAATGAGCAAATACACAATTAAATAAACAAAGGTAAGAAAAGCCTATTTGAAGTGATTTGGATGTGTGTTTTTCTTCTTTTCTTCTTTTCTTATTCTTCTTTGAAAGATTGAACAGACCTCAGCTCAGATTCTTCACAAAAATCACGGTAGAGAAGTTGGAGAGAAACAAGGCTTTTGCTTTCTTCCTTTTGCTTGGGAAATCCTTGATTCTGAACTTTGAGTGCTTTGGATTTCTCTTTGAACTCTCTAGGATTGATGGATTTGAGCTCTGAGTCTTTCCTCTTGATTTCTCTCTCTTTTTCACTAAGTATTTTTCTCGATTTTTCTCCTCTTTTTCAAATGGACGGTTTCCCCTTTTTATAGATCTTTTAATCTAAGTTTAGGTGAGAAATATATCCGTTACAGAGTGGTTGGATTGCTTCTGCACACACAAAAAAATAGCAGTTAGAGATTAGGTGAAAAAAATATTACCGTTGAAGTCCGTTCTGACATTTGAAAATCCGTTCCTGATAGGTTGGAGTCGGCTCCAACTTCTCAGGTGTCGGCTCCAAGTCGAGGTATCCAAAAATAGTAATAAGAAGTTCGTTGAGGAGTTGGCTCTGAAAAAATTAAGTGTCGGCTCAGCGCCTTCGGAAGTCAGCTCCAGATTTCAAAGGTGTCGACTCTAACTATGTCTAAAAAATATGCTCTCTGTACTCATGTTAGAGTCGGCTCCAGAAACTCAGGTGTCAGCTCCGTAACTTTCAGGTGTCGACTCTCGAACTCCAGGTGTCGGCTCCAGAAACTGACGCAGAAACTACTTCTTTATATCTCAGGTTGGAGTCGGCTCCGAAACTCTAGGTGTCGACGACTCCGAACCGTGCCAAAATTCTAGAAAAGTTCTGATACGTCCTGGGGTTGGCTCCGGACAGTTGAGGTGTCGACTCTAAGTTCTGAACTTAAATAATTTCCATTAAAATTTGATTCAAAACTTATTTCCTTATACCTTTTGACTGATTAAACATTCTCAATGCCTGAAATACTTTTTAAATTTATTAGAAACATAATGAATATACTCATGTCTTTTGTTAATCATCAAAATCAATAATTGGGTCAATAGGTATAAAGCCAGATTAGTGGTAAAAGGCTTCAGACAGAGGAAGGGTGTTGATTTTAATGAGATTTTCTCACCTGTGGTGAAGATGTCTTCTATTAGAACCATGTTGAGTTTGGCTGCTACTCTTGATTTGGAGGTAGAGCAAATGGATGTGAAAATTGCTTTCCTTCATAGTGATTTGGAGGAAGAGATTTACATGAAGCAACCTGATGGCTTTCAAGTTGAAGGCAAGGAAGACTATGTGTGTAGGCTAAGAAAGAGCCTATACGGTTTAAAGCAGGCTCCGAGACAATGGTACAAGAAGTTTGAGTCTATCATATGTGAGCAAGGCTACAAGAAGACTACTTCTGACCATTGTATATTTGTTAAAAAGTTTTCTGATGATGACTTCATTATCCTGTTATTGTATGTTGATGACATGCTTATTGGTGGAAAAAATGTTTCTAGGATTGACAGGTTAAAGAAGCAGTTGGGCAAGTCATTTGCAATGAAGGACATGGGAGCTGCTAAGCAGATTCTTGGTATAAGAATCATGCGTGATAGAATGGAGAAGAACTTTGGCTGTCGCAGGAACACTATATTGAAATGGTGCTGCAAAGATTCCAGATGAAAATGCTAAGGCTGTAAGCACTCCTCTTGCTACTCATTTTAAGCTGAGTGCTAAACAAGTCCTTCAAATGAAGTTGAGAAATTAGATATGGAACGGGTTCCTTATGCTTATGCTGTGGGTAGTTTGATGTATGCAATGGTGTGCACAAGACCAGGCATATCACATGCTGTTGGTACTGTCAGTAGATTTCTATCAAACCCAGGTAGAGAGTATTAGAATGCAGTGAAATAGATTTTAAGGTATCTTCGTGGTACAACTGGTATGAGGCTTTGTTTTGGAGGTGATGAGCCCACATTAGTGGGGTACTCAGACTCGGATATGGCTGGAGACATTGATTCCAGAAAGTCTACTTCGGGCTATATGATTAAATTTGCAAGGGGAGCTGTGGCTTGGCAGTCTAAGTTGCAAAGGTGTGTAGCATTGTCAACTACAGAGGCAGAGTTCATTTCCATTACTGAAGAATGCAAGGAATTGCTATGGGTGAAGAAATTCTTACAGGAGCTAGGCTTTGTTCAGAACAATATATATTGTTTATTGACAGTCAAAGTGCTATCCATCTTGGTAAGAATTCAACTTTCCATTCAAGGTCCAAACATATTGAGTGAGATATCATTGGATACGTGATGTTTTGGATGCTAAGCTGTTGGAGTTGGCTAAAATTCATATTAATAATAATGGTGTTGATATGATGACTAAAGCATTATCAAGAGGAAATTTTGAAACTAGTTGTGAGATCGCCAGTTTAGCGATTATCTCCACATAGTTGTGAGGGGGAGATATGTTGAGTTTGGGCTCCCTTCCTATATGGAGAAAAGGCCCAAATGTGTAAGCCCACTTTGTGTCACACTTGTCTAAGTGGTGAGTCTGATTTGGTAAGAATCCTTAATCAGTGATGAGTCTGATTAGGTAAGAATCCATCTTGGTAAGAATCCCTAATCAGTAGTGAGTCTGATTAGGTAAGAATCCAACTTGGTAAGAATCCCTAATCAGTGGTGAGTCTATTAGGGTGATATTAAGGTTAATTTTTGTGAGAGAAGAAAAGAGAGCCGCCATTTGAGAGAAGAGAAGAAGAAGCCCTTCCCGCACATACTCAGAGCAGCCACTGTAAAATTGCTACTGCATATTCGTTCACCGTTGGATCGGGCTAAAATTTTGACAACAGGTTCAGAACATCTGGTTCTTCATTCTGAACGGTTAGATCGGTGAAACAAGGTCTGAGGTGCGAGAAACTCAGATCGGACAATAGCTCTATTTTTTAGGTTTGTTAAACTTCTTGGTTCTCTATTGTAAGCTTCTTAGCTTTATTGTTTGGTTGGTTGTGAGCACCATTTGTGTT
This sequence comes from Calamus simplicifolius, assembly GCA_900491605.1. NCBI lineage: Eukaryota > Viridiplantae > Streptophyta > Magnoliopsida > Arecales > Arecaceae > Calamus > Calamus simplicifolius. Next base: position 33,641 of record UESW01004452.1, read on the forward strand.
CTTGTTTGAGACTCTCTTGTATCCTTATTTGATCATAGTGAAGCTATTTCTTTGGTCTGGAAACCCGTGGTTTTTACCCTTGCTTTGAGGGGTTTTCATGTTAAAAAAACTGGTATCTCTTGTGTGTTTGTAATATTCAATTGCGGCCACAAATTTTTATTGCTCCTCACATATTCTTGTAAGTTAGGAGAACATATCTCCGCTGCATATTATGATTTGTTATACTGTGTTGTTGTTTTCCATCAGTACTTTCAAGTAGAATAGTGATCCACCTACATATAAGACAGCAACAAGAATGGAGGTTGATGCATTTTTTTTTCTTATTTTATGTGAGTTGCATCAAAGCGATTTTTCTACTAGCATTGCTCACTTGTCCAAGAATTACAAATTATATACCCATTTTCATCAAAAAAGAAGAGGAAAAAAAAAGCTCCTTATATTTTTTCAAAGTGCACTATATGATTCCAGAAAAGTATTATGGATGTATACGATGCTGTTGCACTCTTCTGCATCTATATACTAATAACGATGCTATTAGCATCATTAAGATAGGCAAGAAACCATGTTTCAAGATTTTTTTTTTCTTCTTCCGATTTGCTTTTGAATTAAGGGGTTAAAGATAGCTGTAAACAAGGATTTTTATTTGATGCACTATTTATAAATATTTTAAGGTTGTAAGAACATTCCTTAAACCTAAATATATCATTCTTATTAATTAGCATAAATGCCAAACGTGAGCAAAGCGGCTTAGCACAAGCTTGGCCTTGAACTAAATTAAGCCGCCAATTTATATCCTAAGCCTTATATAGCATTGCTTGCGTAAAAATTCAAGGTCTTGTGATAGAAACTTCAATGTTGTCTTCCACTATAATAGCAATTGATAGTACTTCCATTAGGATAGAATTTACCCTGTTGACAGTAAATACCTGACAAAGATCTACTCTCGAGATACAACAAACTAATATATGTTCTTTATAAAGTGTACTCTAATGAAGGAAAACTAAAATAATCCTAAACCAACTAAATCTTGATGCAATTAAAATCAGCAAAATAATTGAATAAAATGTTTCTTTATGTACTTTCAATCCTATCTTTTCAACTGCTCAAATGGTGAACTTGAGTTTACTTAATTTCAAACAGTTAAAGACCTTGATGTCTCATCTTTATAATAAGCACCTCAACTTGACTCAACTCAACTCATCTAAGCCTTTTTCCAACTACATGAGGTTGGCTACATTTGCTTTCTCTATTCTGCTTTATTTAGAACTAAATTTTGTACTCAAATTATAAATAGTTATATTTTTTAAATTATTTATATCCATGTTGGTTTAAATTTACCTTTACCTTTATCATTACCATGTATTGTTAAAAAATCACTCTTTCTAACTGAAGCATCTAAAGGTCTTTGTTGTATATATCCAAACCATCTTAATTAATTTTCTCTCATTTTATCTTTAATTGAAGCTACTCCTGTCATTTCTCGTATATGTTTATTTCTAATTATCTTTTAAAGTTTTACCACATATCCATCTTAACATACGCATTGCTGTTACATTTAATTTGTTCACATGTTATTTCAGTATTGCCCAAAACTGGATTCATATTTTAGAATATCTAACGGAGTTTTACGCTGATTGTCAGCTACTTAACCAGCCTTGACGAAGTTAATAAGCACCTGCATTTGAGTTATTTCAGATGGATAAAAATGGTGAAAAATAGATGTTTAGCCATTCTTTAAGTAGATATATTCCTTCCTATTATCCATCTAATCTTCATTGATTGTGTTCCTTTATTATGAGATATCATCTACTTCTATATTTTTTAACAGAGAGAAATGAGAATAAAGAGAGAAAAATAGAAGTTTATCTACTTAAGTACCTTATATTACCCACTTAAAATTAGGATTTATATCAAAGTGGTTGTATGTTTATTTGGTTATCCAATATGGAACTATTCTTAAAGCCTAAAATTTTGAATTATGTTTATTAATAACGAGCAAGTGAAACGAAGAAACTAAGAATCTAAACAATGATCACTATTATGCGTGCACACAGCTTTTTTTCTTGCTCATGTTCTATTTAAATATAGCTCTTATCAGTGAAAATGCTAGCTTCTTGGTTTCCCTTGATTCGGCTGAATCCATACAAGGGTCATGGTTAATAAGCACCTGCATTTGAGTTATTTCAGATGGATAGAAATGGTAAAAAATAGATGTTTAGCCATTCTTTAAGTAGATATATTCCTTCCTATCATCCATCTAATCTTCATCGATTGTGTTCCTTTATTTTAAGTGGGTAATATAAGGTACTTAAGTAGATAAACTTCTATTTTTCTCTCTTATTCTCAGTTCTCTTTGTTAAAAAAATGAAGGGACACAATCGATGTGGTTGTATGTTTAATTGGTTATCCAATATGGAACTATTCTTAAAGCCTAAAATTTTGAATTATGTTTATTAATAACCAGCAAGTGAAACGAAGAAACTAAGAATCTAAACAATGACCACTATTATGCGTGCACACAGCTTTTTTCTTGCTCATGTTCTATTTAAATATAGCTCTTGTCAGTGAAATGCTAGCTTCTTGGTTTCCCTTGATTCGGCTGAATCCATACAAGGGTCATGGTTAATAAGCACCTGCATTTGAGTTATTTCAGATGGATAGAAATGGTAAAAAATGGATGTTTAGCCATTCTTTAAGTAGATATATTCCTTCCTATCATCCATCTAATCTTCATCGATTGTGTCCCTTTATTATGAGATATCATCTACTTCTATTTTTTAACAAAGAGAAATGAGAATAAAGAGAGAAAAATAGAAGTTTATCTACTTAAGTACCTTATATTACCCACTTAAAATTAGGATTTATATCAAAGTGGTTGTATGTTTAATTGGTTATCCATTATGGAACTATTCTTAAAGCCTAAAATTTTGAATTATGTTTATTAATAACCAGCAAGTGAAACGAAGAAACTAAGAATCTAAGACAATGACCACTATTATGCATGCATACAGCTTTTTTCCTTGCTCATGTTCTATTTAAATATAGCTCTTGTCAGTGAAAATGCTAGCTTCTTGGTTTCCCTTGATTCGGTTGAATCCATACAAGGGTCATGGTTAATAAGCACCTGCATTTGAGTTATTTCAGATGGATAGAAATGGTGAAAAATAGATGTTTAGCCATTCTTTAAGCAGATATATTCCTTCCTATCATCCATCTAATCTTCATCGATTGTGTCCCTTTATTATGAGATATCATCTACTTCTATATTTTTTAACAGAGAGAAATGAGAATAAAGAGAGAAAAATAGAAGTTTATCTACTTAAGTACCTTATTACCCACTTAAAATTAGGATTTATATCAAAGTGGTTGTATGTTTAATTGGTTATCCAATATGGAACTATTCTTAAAGCCTAAAATTTTGAATTATGTTTATTAATAACCAGCAAGTGAAACGAAGAAACTAAGAATCTAAACAATGACCACTATTATGCGTGCACACAGCTTTTTTTCTTGCTCATGTTCTATTTAAATATAGCTCTTGTCAGTGAAAATGCTAGCTTCTTGGTTTCCCTTGATTCGGCTGAATCCATACAAGGGTCATGGTTAATAAGCACCTGCATTTAAGTTATTTCAGATGGATAGAAATGGTAAAAAATAGATGTTTAGCCATTCTTTAAGTAGATATATTCCTTCCTATCATCCATCTAATCTTCATTGATTGTGTCCCTTTATTATGAGATATCATCTACTTCTATATTTTTTAAAGAGAGAAATGAGAATAAAGAGAGAAAAATAGAAGTTTATCTACTTAAGTACCTTATATTACCCACTTAAAATTAGGATTTATATCAAAGTGGTTGTATATTTAATTGGTTATCCAATATGGAACTATTCTTAAAGCCTAAAATTTTGAATTATGTTTATTAATAATCAGCAAGTGAAACGAGAAACTAAGAATCTAAGACAATGACCACTATTATGCATGCACACAGCTTTTTTCCTTGCTCATGTTCTATTTAAATATAGCACTTGTCAGTGAAAATGCTAGCTTCTTGGTTTCCTTTGATTCGGCCGAATCCATACAAGGGTCATGGTTAATAAGCACCTGCATTTGAGTTATTTCAGATGGATAGAAATGGTGAAAAATAGATGTTTAGCCATTCTTTAAGTAGATTTATTCCTTCCTATCATCCATCTAATCTTCATTGATTGTGTCCCTTGATTATGAGATATCATCTACTTCTATATTTTTTAACAAAGAGAAATGAGAATAAAGAGAGAAAAATAGAAGTTTATCTACTTAAGTACCTTATATTACCCACTTAAAATTAGGATTTATATCAAAGTAGTTGTATGTTTAATTGGTTATCCAATATAGAACTATTCTTAAAGCCTAAAATTTTGAATTATGTTTATTAATAACCAGCAAGTAAAACGCAGAAACTAAGAATCTAAGACAATAACCACTATTATGCGTGCACACAGCTTTTTTTCTTGCTCATGTTCTATTTAAATATAGCTCTTGTCAGTGAAAATGCTAGCTTCTTGGTTTCCCTTGATTCTGCTGAATCCATATAAGGGTCATGGTTCACAAGTTCTGATTAAGAAAAGTTTCAACACTAAAGCAGCAAAAATTTAATAAAATACTGCATTCGTTACACTCATCATAAGAACTTTGTATCATAAGTGTACCATAACATTACAATTTCAAATTCGTATATGTTCGTCAAACATAGAATCTGGTGTTTATACCTTTCACTGATCATTTAAATTCATGACAAAGGATGCCACACCCATGTATAGCCAAATAAGGATCAAGATCAAATACATCACCCATTCCTTTATAAGTTTTTTAACCTATCAAGAAGAATACATTCCCATAGACAAGCATAAATCCGTCAACCCAGCAAATACTCCTGCAAACATGAAGAGGGACATGACCCACATGTCCTTAGCTGAAATGGCCAACACCAATTGCAACATCATTCTAAAAATCCCCGAGTATTTTGGACATCATTCCATTTATCTGTAAAAAGAGAACAATAGAAAAGTGAGTCATGGTGTTGTCACTGTTTAATAACTAGCTGTTTATAATATCAAAAACTTTTCAAGGATAGAGGTTGATAAGATTCTTTTGAGACAAGACAGGGTGATGAGAATTATCCTGTCATATTCCAAAGCTTGTGAATCTATCTATAATCGTATAGTTACCTGCTTTGAAGATAGTCCTAGTTCCTTAATATCTTCTATCTGCACATCAGAGCAGTCTGCTTTATTGAATTGCTCAAATAACAAGGAAAAAAAGTAATATTTTAGATGACTATGATTATCATGGTGCTTACTTCCTTAAAGGGTTCTGGAGTTATTTCACGAAGTTGAAGTATATAGGTAGCTCTCTTCTCTCCAATTCCCTGAACAGCAAACGAAAATTAGCATATATCAGGCCAATTAATATTAGGAGCAACAAAAAAAATTGCAAACTAAGATTTTAAACTGACCTTTAGTTCTTTAAGTTCCTCCCTATAAAAAAAAGGAAAAAAGAAAAGAATATGTTAGATAGATAAATTTTCTTCTAAAAATATCATTATACTGTAAATAAAAGGGATTGTGATCTGGTGGTTTGTTTCTTTGGTAATACCAATGGGGTCTTTGATAAATGAACTAACCATATATATAATGCTGCTTTGTGAATTTTTTTAATGCAGCTTTCTGGGTTTGCAAATATTAGGTCCTGAAATGTAAAAGAATGAACAATATGGCACTCCGTCGATAGTGATATTGATGTTATCCATTTCTTGTTTAGATAATAATTACAATGATCTGGCACAAGTAAATGAGGTTAAGTTAGTTCTCTAAACATATACGAAGTTAATTGGTTCTTAACCTCCGTGAGAACGGAAATCAATAAAACCTTTGGCTATGTTTTCCCAAAGTGATAAGTGGTGAAAATGGTTGATAAGTCGAATCACACATAAGCAAGACCAAACTGCAGATAATGTTTTACATTTTAAGAACTACCCAAAGCAATCCACTGTTGCATGCAACATTATTGACAATTTATTTTCAGATAATGATCATCTTGACATCTATCGATCATTATTGGTTATTTTCTCCTTCAAAGGAAGAAAGACATTATTACTTACTTATTGGCACTGTTGAGAAAAGACAGACATTCCTGTACCAACGATTTCTGTGACCATAAATAAGAAGAATGGTCAACATAGACAAAATTAATTAACAACATGAATCCAAAATATAAAAAAGTAAATTACCTTAAGCCCTCTACTGCGAGTTCTGAAGATATCTTGTGAAGTACAATTTTCAAAGTTGGAGTTGCAATCTAATCTTAAATTGAATGGGACTCCAGGAGTTCTAGGTTCGATAGGATCGACACCAACTTGATTAGAATATGGTACATCCATGTTTGGTGTTTCCTATGCTTATTGGTTGAGTACTTAAAAGTTTTAATGAGTTTGATATCTCTTTCAATCTTTCACTTAATGGTGGAGAGGATTCAGCCACATGGACAAGAGAGTTCTGGTTCCCGTCCGTATCGCTTTCTACAAAATCCAATAGAAACCAAAAAAAACCTCTTTAGAAACAGTCTTCTACCTTTGTAAATAGAGTTATTTAGAAATTTTGCATCCATTTGGTACATACCTTCTGAATCCGCAGATAATTTTGCACCAATATCAGGTCTAGTATCACTAACTTGAAGACCCCTGTGCTCATTTGCAAAAGAAACATCCTTGGCAGACTAGGGGGAAAAAATATTAACATTTAAACGACATCCCTTATGGTATAATAATATCTCATAATCTTATAAATCTTCTAATTAAATAAAAGAACTAACCACTTTTGACGTATTAGGTTCTGCATCAGTAGCAATGGGTGACACAAAAGTTTCCTGCATAAAATTCTTTTAGAAAATAGCTAGCAATTGAAGAAAAACTATGTATGGGGAAAAATACAATGCTCAATACATATTTGGAAACTTAACCGTGAATTCGAAATAACAAAAATGGTATCATATATACCTCACTACATGTAGAAATGACTCCACATATAGAATCTATTAAAGCATTCTCCTGGAGAGAAAAAAGAAAAAAAAATCAATGGTCATGAAAATGTGCAAACAAAATTTCCTCTAACAAGATGGTTTTATCCACACTGCACTTAAAAAGCTACTGTCACAAAAAAAAATGATGATATGAATTGACCTCATTCGACGTGTCCATATTTGTGGCAGGGTTCAAACAAATACCATCCTGCATTTTAGTTTTATAAATTATTCAATTAACATATGGAACCTAAATTATAAGAGGAGTTATTCTCTACAAAGAATTGTTTTTGACAGTGTAATAAATTCCAAGTCAGTAAAGTTACACCTCTACATAGTTTATCTAATATAAATCAAAACAATTTGTCACGTAAATTTTGTTTGAATAAAGTTAAAATAAGCATATAGATACTACTGCATCTTCAAATAGGTTGTGGTAATATAATTCATTTAAAGCATAGAATCACCATGTCTAGATATCTGCTGTCAGCACTGATTTTCCATATGGCATGCAAGAACTAATTTGAGAATTGAGTGGATTGATTACCTTCATACAATTAGTGCTAGGACTTGCAGTATTCAATAGCTTCCTGAGAGCATGGCAAAACCAAAAGTCACTTCTGATGGTTCGTGTGAGAGGACAAATTCAATAACTCTAAACACATACCTTTTCTCCGCTACAAATGTGCTATCATTTGTTTTCTTCTCAATCGAGTTAAATTGGGAGGCTCCTGGTTTCTTAATAGAATTGCTCAACTGTTGAGGCCTGTGTGCGGCAGAGTATCATAGTGAAATGCAAATTTTGGATAGCCTTACTATAATGCTAATGTTCCAAAATTAAAAAATAATAAATTGAAAACATTACCTTCTCTTGGTCAGAGATGGAGTCCCATTTCCCTTCTTTTCAATAGAGGAAAACTGGTAGAGTCGAAGCTTTTTTACAGAAGTATCTTGTGCACGGCTTCCTCCATTAGAAGGGGAAAATGTGGGGATATGCTTTGGGACACTTTTACTAATGCTCTTGGCTAGGTCATATCGGTGTTGGTTGACTGTCTGGCATGACCGAGAAGCCAAGCTCACAGCATAAATATTATCTTGACACAGAGTTGGGTTCTACGTTAAACCAGCAAGTAATTTTGTAAGAAGAAAATATCTTTAAGGAATACCTGAATGCTTCCAGATTACTTATAGCTGCTTGATCCAACAAAAATTTTTGTGTAAAGAGGAAAAGGTTATAGTTATGAGACTCACCAAGCAAGTAATTAGTACAGCCGCACTTGCTCTACATAGAAAATCTTGCAACAGACGAGTCAATTTGTTTTCTCTGTAAGGAATGTAAGTCTCATTTGCATTCAATGCATATACAACATTAAGCAAGGTATACAATGATTTGTTGATTTTAGCACTCTCAGCTGGATAAGATTTAGCATTAGCCTTCTGTTTGATGTCCTCATAACCTTCGGAGAATAAAAAACAAAATCAGGATCAAAATGATAGTTCAGCCTACCATCCATAAAGAAAGTATAAAATTGAAGTAATTAAGACAGCTTGCTACCTGCCAAGTCGATAAAATTCATCTTTCCGTTAAGAGAATGGTTGGTTTTCTTATCGACCAAAGAAACATATATAATCATGCCTCTGTGACTCCTAACCAATAGGTCATTGACAGCCTTTTGTTGAGACTCCGCTGGTTACAAGCATTACTGAATAATTTCTTGAACTCAACAATTGAAGTTATAGGAACCTGAGGTGAATGCATAGATAAACAGTGTGATCGCATATATTCTAGATATCAACCAAGAAGCCACTAGAAATGTAAAGTTTCATGAGTCCGCCATTATACCTGAGAAAGGCCTTTGAGTTGAATTCTCCTCCCAGCATCTTCAAGAACAAGCACCTCCTGTTCTTTTGGTTCCAGGAGATCATAGATGTGATCTTGATATACTTCATAGCATGATATAGCCACTGATCCCCCTACTTCGGCAGCTAACATAAGAATCTCGGAAATTGCCATTGATGCCAAGCCAGGGTTCTCTTCAGAGCCCTAGATGTAATTACACTTGGATGAATTATCAAAAACGAAGAAAGAGAAAGAAAGCAATAACCCTACCTCAAACGTCAAAAAAAGATAAAGAAATGATACCCACCTGAATCATCTGAGTCTTTCCACTTCCCCGAGCACCGTAGGCAATAACACAGGCATTACGCCCATGAAATATCCCATCCAGAAGAGGCTTGACCTCTCTAGAGAAAATCTTACCGATGCCCTCATCTCGCTCATAGCACCAGTCTAACTTGTAAGAATCTTTTCGGCTGTTCCTAAAGAACAGAAATAAAATAAACTCCGTCAAACACAAAACCCCTAATCCGAAAACCCTATCAGCTAAATGAACTCAAGATGACATTGACATCTATATCCAAGATTAGCAATCCAAAACCTCAAATTCTTAATTGCTACGACAATAAGAACGATCAAGAAAGCATTTTTTTATAAAAAAAAAATCCAATTAATAAGAAATAAAAAAAGTTCTCGTAGGTAAAAATTTTATTGCGTCTACTACTCCAATTTGAACAGTTAGATTAACCAACATACAGAAACATTTCTCTTTTCACATCCCACCGAGATTGAAACTTATAATACATCGAATCAGAACAGTTTAATTCTATAGAATTCCAGAAAAATCAAGAAGAAAAGGAGGGAAAAAAAACTATCATAGTGCACTGGAAGAGTGCCGAACCCGGTATATTGATCTCCAAAAGAGATTGAAGCGTAGTCTCCATCGCATTTTGTGAGAGAAATTTGAGCACGATTGGACGAACAAGAAGACTCCCCGTCGGAGGCTCCGGAGAACTCTGAACTAAGGAAAGGTCTGATCTTTCCCACCACTCGGACTCCCCTTCGCGACTGCAACCGAGACCCGGAGAACTCCGCACTGCTCGCAGCCAAAGAAGAATCCATGCTTTACGAACTCTGAAATGGAGAGATTGAAGGCAAAACACAAGAGAACCAAGAAAGAGAGGATGGGGGTTTGGGTTGAGATCAAAAAAGAGACGGAGGCCTTTTCTTGAGGGAAATAGCCGTTAGGTCGAGGAGCCGGGCATTTCAACGTTGCCAGTTCTGGTGACCCGCGGAACTGGTTAGGCATTAGAATAATTCCTATACGATTATTTTGGAAGGCGCCGCCGCTATTCATATTATGGCAGCTAATTGGGAGTTCCGGATATGTCAAGTGGTTCCGAGGAAACACGAGATCTCCGGCTCTCAAATTTTGCCGACTCCCTCCGATTGGGATTAATGGAGTGGATTAAAGGCTGCGAACGCTATTAGCAAAACTTAGGTGCCCTCCTTTTGGAAACTGCTTTCTATGAAAAATAATGGATTATGTTAGCCAGATAGGATGTATATATATTACCACTGCTTTTAAAATTATTTTAAAGAATTAGATATTTTATTTAAAAATAATGTACCCAATTCACCCTTTTTAATATGAAAGTTGATGATTAAGTGATCAATTGTCAAGCTTAATCAATATTATTTACTTCAAATTTATATGAAAATCTAAAATTAATTAATTGATCATTAAAACTTGATGAATGAATGTAACGGTTTCTTTCATCTATTTCTTGAATGGTACTTTAGAAGACTTATATAGATAAATAATTAGTAATAACAATTTATTATATATTAAGTCATTGATTTTGTACATTTTAATTTATATATATATATGTTTCAATATGTTTTTACATGGAAAAACATATATATCTATCATATTTTAAAAAGGTATTTGGTATGGTCTTATACAACGAAAAAATGTTTTATGATTTAAATAATTTCTTTTGCTTAAAGAAGAAAAATAAAAATATAAGTAATTTCTTAATCTAATCTAACTTTTGCATTATCAAGATAATTATTTATGTTTTCATGCAATACAAATAATATCAATAAAATGACACTTGAAAATTCATTATTATTTAAAAAGAATTATAATTAATAAATTATATCCTTGTACCCTTCATAAGTCTTATTGTCTAACAAGCGTTGCTCCTCATGGAATGAAAGATTTTTTTCATTTTTAAAAAGTAGGTAGAAATGCTATACTATTGAAATTTAATTTTTCTAAAGAGAGATGCTATTGAACTAAGCTAAAGTTATACATCATTTTTATATTAAAAAATATTTATGCATCAGTGAGTTCAAAAAAGGATACCCCCTACTTTAAAAAAAACAAACACTACAACTGAACGTAAAAAAAAAAAAAAAAGGTCTCAAAGGTCTGGATTTTGAATTTGTAAGCATATTTTAAAAATTAGGTTTGCTCAGTCAACCGGTTTAATTAGTTCGGTCGATTTTATTATTAAAATTAATTTTTATATGATTCAATAAAAATTAAAAAAATTATTTTTAATCGATGCAATTTGATTTTTAATTTTTTTACAATTTTTTTTAAATTATATTTATATTTTATTATTTTATATTATTAAATAAAAATTTAATTATAAAATTATTTGATTCGATTATTTGGTCGAACCGATTGATCCGTGACGTTAAGTCGGTTCGTTGTCCGATAAATTCGATTTTCAAAACATTGTTTGCAAGCAGACCTTTTATGCGCCCGTCTTGCAAATCAGTCCCTTTAACGGAAATGTCCGCACGTTCAAGTCCCTATGAGTGTTTATTAGAAGGTCAGGGGTTTCTCTGTAAACTACGCAAGCTCCGCTCCAAAACCGGGATCCGCGAGGGCGAGAGGAAGGGTTTTCAGCGGTAACCGGCGACTTCTCTCCGACGAATTGTAAGTATTCGGCACTTCGGTTCCATCGTTTTTTTTTTTTTTTTTCTGATGCACCGCCGTGAAATTCTATCGATAAAGGCGGTTTCTGAGAACAAAAAATTGCAGACTATTAGGTTAATTTCAAAATTTTTAGCGTTAGGGTTTTTTTTTTTTCTTTATCATATTCGCATCGTTAACTTATGCTTAATTCTTTTAAAATGAAAGTCTCTGCGCGTAAAGAGGTCCCAAATATCGTGTGAATTTATCAATTATGGGGTTTGATTTGGAAAAGAGTTTGTTCTTGATGCTTCCGATATGGACAAAAAAAAAAAAAATTCGAATTTTCTTGTTGTAGATCAAAATTAGTTGAAGTTATCATATAGTTTTATGCATTTACTACGAATTTTCTTGTGCTTGATTTGTCAAAGATATGGAGTTGTTTCTTAAATCAAGCCCCATAGGGATCTTATGCCAAAAAAAAAAAAAAAAAAATCTTCTTGCAAAAGAAGAGAAAAAGACAATCCTTGAAACTCTTGATTGCTATTGACAAACTTACTGGTGTCTTTAGAATCAAGCTTTTAGATATGAGGATTTAAATTTGGTAAATAAACGTTCATAGGCACCATAAGTATCACAATTTTGAGGTTGCACACGTAAAAGAAGGAAATCTTCCAAGCTGAAGAAGCTTGTGTGACTTGTTGATGTAGGTAACAGTTGGAAGCAAGAACTTTTTTGTTAGTTTTTGTCGCACTATGGATGAGAAGAGGGAAAATGGTATCAAGAAGCTGTCTCCTTGTGATGTTGAAGCCTTGAAGAAATGCTTGGAGGAAAACAAAGGGGACTACTTGAGATGCCAATCTCAAATTGAAGCTTTCAAGTCATCCTGCTCATTGAAGAAACCACCTCCATCTTCTCAGGCCTCCTCATGACTTGAATTTCATGTGCTATTAGGGTTTTTTGTCTCAACAAGGCAATTGTGCCATTCTGAGTGACTAGATTATATTTAGCAGTTGTTTGTTATCGAGTATGATTAATCTTTTTATCTTTTTTATAAATAAAGTGCTCTGCGTTCAAGCACTGCCTCCATGACAGATTCAGCTTGTAGATTTATTGAATTAAGAAGGAAACAATGGTTAGTATATCTCCTGAGCAACTGCTTGCTTAATGTGAGTTTTGTTTTACATATTTTTACACCTCTGTGCTTCTGCAAGAAAATAAGAAAGCCGCAATAGAGAAATTGCACTATTGGATCTCGTTATTAAAATTTGTTATCCTGATTGTTTTCTTTGACTTCATGGTGATCTATGAAGAAGTCCTCTGAAGACTGATAAGTGGTCTGGTGTCTGGTCTCTATTCTGTTTAAAAAATTTGGAAGAAGAGAAGAGAATTGAGCAAATGCTTGTTTGGGCACTGAAGAAGCATCATTCTCACCTTGCAGATGCTTCTTTTCAGTCTTGGTCAGAACTTCTGAGCTAACAAGGCCTTTCTCATTTTCTGGATGAAAACTAGACTTCTGTGACAGACTAGACTGTTAAAAGGATTGGCTGGTGGCTTATGATTTTTTTTTTTTTTCAGTTATAGTTATGCATTTTTAATTGAAGTTCAATGTCTTGCAAATATTTAACATTGCTAGCTTTCATGATGAGGTCAAGGACTTTGGGGGTCTAAACTAAACCTGAGTGCCCTGTTGCATTTTTGTTGAGAAGCATCAGCCACCTATCTCGTCCAAATCCTCTTCTTTAGGCAAACTCCTTGGTCGAATAAAAGAAAACAGTGAAGGTAATAACAAAAATATAATATTCCTGCAAACTTACAAACTGTACTATTATTTACTCAAGCCAACCCACTTGTCTTGCTCATAGCTTTCTGGCCAACTTATCCAATGACATTGTATACCTATGAAACCATCCTTGATGCTTGTTCCTGCCTCTTTTTGACAAAGTTCTCTCCTCTTGTCTGCAGAACAGTATGGTGAATTGCACTGTCAAACCACCGACCACTTTTTAACTTTTCTTATCTTCCAGTCAATATGCTCGTTTGCCACTGAATGCTGTTTTTGATCGCTTCTCACAACACATTTTAGAGGCGTTCAGGAACACTTTGCCGGTCATTTATGTTCTCTTAAACTTAGATGATGTTCTGATATGACAATAGAGGTGGCTGCTACAGTTTTTGCCACTTTTTCCTTCCATCTTTTCTCTCTCCACCGATAACATTTGTTGATAATAAAAATAGGTTATCAAGTAAAATCCCAACAACAGTAATATTTACTAGATTGGTCCAAGCTTTCTCAAGCCATTCTCTTCTTAAAGATTATTTGAAGTTGGCAAGTGAAGCAGCATACAACTCTAAGTAGTAGGTACAAGCCAACCTACTTATTTAAAAATGTTGATTCAGCTCGCACAATAAGATAAATTGCCTATTAGAATACAACTCAAAGCTGTCTTATGATAGTATGACTTACAGACAAATGACTCTAAAACATGTTATATTTGCTAAGTAAATATCTTGATTAATAATAAAAAAAATTTCCTCCTCCTTTTTCTTCCTTTCTCCTCTCCTTCCTCCACTCCATCTCTTCTTCCACCACTACCTACCCCCTTCTTGCACAATAAGATGAGTCTGCATCTCAACGCTTGCCATTGATAGTTTCAACATCAACCATTTTATTCAAAGTTCCTGCATCTCCTTATATGTCGAGTGCTTGAACTCAGAGCCTATATTCAACAAAATACCTATAAAACATGTTATACCTGCTCGAGCAAATATCTTAATTAATAATATTATTATTATTTTTGTTCCTTTTGTCCCTTCTCTTCTTCTGCTCCATCTCTTCTTCCACTACTGCTTACCCCTTTCTTGTACAATAAAATGGGCCTGCATCTTAATGCTCACAATGGTTTCAATACCAACCTTTTTATTCAAAGCTACCCCATCTTATATGTCCAGTGCTTGAATTCAGAGTTTATTTATAGGCTTTCCAACAAAATGCCTAACAAAATGCCTATAAAAAACACTCTTCTTTTTTTCTTTTCTTTTTTTTTTGATTACAAGCGGGCGATCACAACCACTCTGGCGCAAGTCAAACCTGTAAGATCAGAATACAAAATTTACTGTAAAATAAGCACTCTTTTCTAAATACAAGATGTACCATTCCTTGTAAGTCAACAACTGCAGCTCAAGTTGCTATAAAACTTTATCTATAATGCAGCTTCAACTACCATTCTTGAAATTGCATTCAAGCTTCACAAATTACCATTGTAAACTAGCTTGAAGAATGTTCAAATTATGATTGCAAGACAGGCGGGTTAAAAATGAAACTTGAGAGTGCCATTTGTTTATATTTTATGGCATCTTGCCTCCCTAGCGACGAGTGCGCATTTCGATAGAATACCTATGCCTTATTGATCTTTCTTTTTTCCACATCTATGATGAGCGAATGAAACATTAAAGTTAATGAACTGATTTAATGGGGGAAACTTTCAGGCTCTGAACGTTTATCCCAATGGGACCTTAAGGAAATCTGTGCTGTAAACCGCAAGCAGATAAATGATACCCCAATCTTGTGATTTTGTAAGCGACTTCAACAGACTGACTGAAATCTTGGTCAAAACCAGATTTGGATCCATGAATAGAATGCAGGCTTAAACTAAAAAATGTCCAACTGTGTCAACAAATCTTGACACAAATCAGTTCTGCAAACATTTGTGTGAGATATTGTAGACCCAAAAGAATCAAATATCTGTCCGAGTCTGATGATCTTTGACCCAATACTCACCTAGCATATTCTGAACTGAAGCAAAAAGGGACTGTTCACCAGTCCAGATTGATAGCACAGGACCTATAATCAAATGGATGTCAACAAAAGCTTCTCAAATGTATCAGGGAAAAGACTTGCCTCTGGTGCAGCAAGAGCACCAGCCACACGGATTGATCGTCTGCGCATGCCAGCATACGTGCCAAGACTCAATGGGCCTTATTGTGCACCATAAGCGCACCGGCACGTGTGAGCAGCCAATCCGCACGGTCGATGCGAGCTTGCTGCACTGCCCTCCGGTGCAGCAAAACTTTTGCATGTATCAGACAACAAATTGGGCTCAAATCCAAAACTGATTACTTGAGGTACCAACCTTTAGATCTACAAATGTTCTCATTCAATAAGCTTCTCCAGGCAGTGCATAAAATAGGCTAAATAGGCTAATTCTAATAGGCTATTTAATTTTCTTAATGCCCTGAACTGAGATTACAATGTACCCAAACAACTTAAAGTTTCAAGTTCTTCTACGGTCAAAAGCAGATAGCCACAAACATCCACCCCTCAGAAGAAAAATTTAGTCCTCAGCATTTAATCTGCTCGAGGATAAACAGTACAGCCGGCAAGACCTGTGACTCAAAGCACCAGAAGCGCATGAACTAATGATAAACACCCATATACCATTACAAATTGGTGACTCTCTTTCTTACTCATCTGTTACACATCCTCTAGAAGCAGGTTCCACATTTTTGATGTACTGAAAGGGAAAGGCAAGATTCATCTTGAGAAAGGAAGGAAAATATTGAGAAAGGAAATAAGAAGCTAGAAATTCAGTTCTGCGCACCTTGTACAGGACTCCTCGTGTGGCTTTGTAAGCTGGAGGACTCCATTTTTTCCTCCTCTCAGCCAACTGCTCATCAGTCAAGTCAACATCCATTCTTCTTTTCAAGACATCAATGGTGATCGTATCTCCATTTTGAATTAGGCCAATGGGGCCTCCTTCCTGGGGTAGTGGTTAATATTAAAAGGCATATGGTTAATATTAAAATGTATATCACATCACATGGTAAAAGAACTAAGATAATATTAGAATGACAGGCATTGTGTTGTAAAAGAGCAAAGAGGGCCTTTCTTCTTAAAAGGAAAGAAAAATAAAAAAGCAGGCAAGCATACCAAGTGAAACTAATCCTTGCTACAGGCAACAGATTTTTCCCTTGATAAAAGGACCCACTCTGCTCCAAAACTACTATAGTTAGTTGTCAAACAATTTATGGATAGAGGAAATCAATCAATTATATTGTTTTGGAAAGGTTATGCTTTGAAACTTGATGGTGCCCTTCAAAGATCCTTGTTCTAAGAAAAGAAGAAGACAAAATGAAAAACAGAAGAAGTGCAGTAATCATCATCAAAGTATACGACTCAAAACTCTCTGATTAATAAGCTCCTTTTTTTGTACTAAACGATGTTATATATTCCTGTTGGATTCACATCCCTTCTATATGGCTTAAAGATTTCTTATGAAATCAATGGCAGCTAACACTTTGCAAGGTGACTCCAAGATCATAATCTAACAGATGATGATAATGATGAAAAATACTGGCATCTTGCAGCTAATGTCAAAGAATGGCCATCTTTCCAGCAATCTGAGTCACTTCTCCTAACTCGAGGGGGCCAATCTGATGGTCAAATAGTTCCTTATACACAGATGCCCTGTAGATCAAATCCTCCTGCTGTTAAGGAGGTGCCAGGATGAATTTGTAAATAGCTATTTTACATAATTAAATTACGTTGATCATTAGAATAGCTCTGTAATTGCTCGATAGATAACCTTTTCTCTCATCTAGCACTGATGCTAACTAATTTAGCTCCCTAGCAATAACTTCTCATTTTTGGTTATAAACTTTCCTAGCAATATAAAATTTTGCATATTTTTTTGAAACTCAAACAAATTGAGAAACTGAATACCCACACCATTTGTATTCAAAAACTCTTTGTGTGCTGGTAAACCCAATGCCCTCCAATATACGTTCTATCTTTTGGTGTCATTTTCAACAAGCATTGACCCAAAAGGAAAAAAGCAAGAAATATGTTAAAATATGAGATGAGTACAGACAATGAGGGGAAGCTTTTAATTACCTGTGCTTCAGGGCATATATGGCCGACTACAAATCCATGTGACCCTCCAGAAAACCTACCATCAGTCAGCAAGGCGCATTCCTGCATAATTTAACAAATTGTCTTAACAGAAACAGGGAAAAAATGAACGAAAGTTTCTAGCTGAACTAAAGCATGTAAACAGAACGAAAGGAGTTTCTAGTTACATGATTTAAAGGACTACTTGCCACCAGCTCCTAAACCCCTTTTCTTACAGAATTAAAAAGGAAAAAAAATACATGGTCAAAGATAAATGAGCATTGATTAGCAAATGATTGATTGCATCTTTCAAGAAAGGCACATCTGCTAGCTTGACCATATCAGACAGAGAACCTGTAAAACCCAGATACAGCGCATTCTGTACTAAGAGGAACCCATTTCACAATAATCCTGCCAAATTATCGATATGTTGAATAAACTGATGTAAAAGCCAGAAAATATCATCCACAAATTTACCACTTGGTAAATCATGAAGATTTACCACAAGACGAAGTCGGATAACTCTATCTTGCCTATTCTTCCTGCCAGAACTATAGGCTGCGTTTGTTTTAGGAAAACAAAAACTGGAATAGGAAAGTTTATGCTGCTCGAAATAGTTACAAGTGAAATAGTTATGTATCACACTTTATTTCCACTCTTATTTGACTACAATTCTTGAAACAGCTTTTGGTGGAGAGTGCTTTTGCCGAAGAAAAATTAGAGGATAAAAAAAGAAGCAAGCATAAATGATGGTTCTATGTTAGGAATAGCTTATGGCAGCTTTATCTCGGAATGGTTATGCCCAGTGTAATTAAGTTTGGCTAGTGTAACTATTCCTTATACCGTTTTCTAAATGCTGTTTAGAAAGCATAAGGCTCATCCCAACACTTGCAACTCAACCAGGAAACTGTCATTAAGTCAACAAGAAAATACCTTCCCAAGACCAGCACCCATTATTGCACTTGTTGGTGTTAGCATTTCAGGCATTCCTGGCCCACCCTTGGGTCCCTCTCCTCTGATAACAATGACCTTTCCCTGCAAACACAGTATATAAGGTCATAAAACTCTGCCCTGACCACCCTGCTCAAACTCTTAACAAAGTTATAAAACACAATACAACAAGCAACGTAGGTGGATAGATTTGCAAATTCAGGAAAGAAAAAAGAAAGAATAAAAGAAAAGAAAAAGGAAACTCTCCCAGAATATCAAAAGGAGATTACCATGTGCAAAAATAAATATTGGTATATTACTCATACTATCATTATACCATGTCAAAAGGCATTTATGAAAATAAATACATGCATACATACATACATACAACAACAACAACAACAAACCTTAATCCAATTTATGAAAATACATAAAACCAAAAAAGAAAAAGAAACAGGAAAACTCATCTGTGTAATAGAGACAGAATTTTAACAGTTAAGGCAACAGCATGAGTCACTTAACTGAGTATAGGACACACTGAATGACAATACAGACTTGTTTCAAGAAGCTACAATTTCAACTGAAAAGCAAAGGGAAACTTCAAGTGTTACAATTATCAAGCACGAGCATTGTTATAGCAAACCAAATGCTCTTCCCTCTAATGCAAGCTTCTTTCTTATGGCAAGAGTAAAAAACGAAAATAAAAATAATGCAGCTATTGAATAAAAACAAACATAAGTAATATTGATAGCATGAGAATGTGTTACCTTAAAACTCATAGGATTTTCTGAAATCGCCACAATCATAGACTCCTCACCATCAAAAACAAGAGCAGGACCTGTCAAGCTATATCCATTAGTAATACTGCAGCATTGAGAACTACTGTTACCTTGAAAAATGGTCAACTTTTTAAAAGTTATCAGGAAACGCAATCAGTATTAAATGCAATACCAGAGAAAAATAACCCTTCTTTGCCAGTTATTTTTGCTACAGAACCCTCTGGAGCAAGATTTCCAAAAAGTATCTGAATATGTCCTGTTGATTTGATGGGGTTCTCCATCAGTCGTATTATTTGCTGGAACAAATCATGAAAAGGCATTTTTTTTTAATAGGCAGAGATCAAAAGTTAATATATTACAAATTTCAATCTTACCTGTCCTTCAGTTAAAGCAGGAAAATGTTTGGCATTTTCGGCTAGAGTTTTCCCTGTGACTGGAATGAAGATATGGATGTTATGAACAAAGCAAGAAAGCTTAATTAGTTAGAAAGTTTACCACACATACCAGTCATACAGTCTCCATCCAAAAGATCTTTCTCCAAAAGATAGCGAATCACTGCAGGCGTTCCTCCAATCTGCGACCATGAGTGTTAAATGGTTAACAGAAATGGCAAGCTCTGAATAGCACAAAATAACAAGGCACCAAAATCAATAACTACACCTGTCAAAGTTAATGAGGACATATAAAGCATACCTTGTGTAGGTCTTCCATGACATATTTACCACTAGGTTTGAGATCCGCAAGGAAAGGGACCTTATCACTAACCTTCTGAAAATCATCAAGAGTCAATTTCAGACCTACAGACCTGAACAGAGGAAAACTGTCAATTATAAAGAATAAACTTAAAAAAAAAAAAAGGACAACCAGCTGTAGTCCATCTGGAAAGTGACAAGTGCACCCACCTAGCTATGGCAATCAAATGCAGCACAGCATTAGTAGACCCACCTAGCGCCATAACAATGACCATGGCATTGCGTAATGATCTCTCAGTAATAATGTCTCGAGGCTTCAAATCCATTTTCAACAATTCCAAGATATACTTCCCAGCTAAGCGACACTCATCTAGCTTTAGTGGGTCTTCAGCTGGTGTTGAAGAGCTGTCTCAAACATGTGAAACGAAAAAATAAATTCCTGAAGATGGGGTGGATACAAAAAATAAGCAACTTAACAAAGAAGTGCTAAACTTGGCAAATTCAGAAAGCTAATGATGGTAAATATTAAATCCTACCTCCTATGTAGTTAAATCATGTTTTGGTGTAGACATTAGGATTTGTACCTGTAAGGAAGTGACATCCCCATCGTTTCAATAGCAGATGCCATGGTGTTTGCAGTATACATGCCACCACAGGCCCCTGCTCCAGGACAAGAATTGCGCAACACATTCATTCTTTGATTATCATTGATTGACCCACTCACATATTCCCCGAAACACTAGAAAGAAAACCAACAGAATGGATATAGAACAAGTTATTTCCATTAAGTCCATTAAAGCAGGAGCATGTGTTTTCGACCAAATTTATCTTTCTATAGAAGAGGGAAAGTGACTTGAAGCAAAAGGCTAATATATGTTAAAGAAAGATCAATCCAGAACCACTCCACTAAAACAATGTAAAGACAATCCCTCCATAACAATTTTCTGAAACAACAAATTGAATACATACCTGAAATGCAGATATTATATCATAAGAATGGCCCTGGAAGTGACCAGGCTGCACAAAAGTAGAACACATTTAGTATATTTCAAAAGATAAGCCAATTATACGTGATAGAATAACTGAAATAACAACAGACCAGCAAAGATTTCCAAGCAACGTGACTTGAATCTAAACATCTACTAGATGTATTTTAGCAATTCCACTAGATGTTTCATTATAAAACACAATAAATTTCAGGCACTGGGCTATAAATCACGTTAGGTTTGTGATGTACGCCATGTAGAGCAGATTTTTGACATGCCACAATCAATTGAAATAGGTAAAAAAAAAAAGGTCAATTTTCTCCTCAGAATGTGTTGATTTTCGTGTTTTAGTTACAAAATTTTCCCAAAATTCTTCTTCATAAGTCCCTCTAATTCTATTTTACATTTCATTCCTTAGCATTCCAACCCGCCGCACCCCCCCCCCCCCCCCCCCACTATTTTACACCTTTTCCACGCACTAACAATGATTTGTTGTGCTTGTGAAATGAATTCTAAATTATGCTATTGAATATTCAATTATGACAAATGCTTAGATCACCGGGCATGGTGCATGTTCAAACCATATAATTTCAACAATTGATGTTTCCACAAATGCAAGTTAAATGACGTTGAAAAGATCAAAATAATCTTTCCAAAGAAAAGGAATTTTGCATTTGCTGTGGGATTTCTTCGAGTCAAAAATGAAGGTCAAATAATTTGAAAATGGCAAAATACCTTTAAATCTTCAAGGTGGCAAATTATGGAACCATACTGGCCGTAAAACTGGATGAAATATGGGCTGATAATGCAATGGAGAGATAGTGGACAACTACAGTCAACTCTATAACATATAAGTAGGGGTCAGGTTCCATTAGAAAGCAACACCATTTGATGCACCTAAAATAACATTGAATAAAATAAAATCAAGGGGACAGTTCAAAGATTTTTTTTTTAAAAAAAAAGGCACAAATTTTGCCTTCAATAATGTGTTCCAGGTTCTCTGGCCTGATTCAGAAAACTGACAAGAAGCAACCATTGGTGTGAAGGAGTCGACACAACATTCAATATGAGAAGAAATCTTGAGGAATTTTAACAAACATGAATTTATGTTACCTTAATAGTTCCACCATAAACCATTATACTTGGTCTATTGAGTCGCCCCATTGCCATAATTGTACCTGGCATCTGTAATGAAACAGGGAATAAAATGTGATTAGGCAACAAACTAAAATTTATTGTTGTCATCAACAATACAAAACTAAAACAATTGAAGAGGAAAAGATGGACTCAAACAACTAGGTGCTCTTTTTTTTATCAAATTCACTCATGATTATCAGACCAACAAAAAGAAAGTTGAACTACAATGCAAACTAAAATACCCAATAAAGAATAAAAACAGCTCTGCATTCTCACGGGATTCGACTTTTTCATTATCATTAATCCAATAAGCACGAAGATATCTTTCCATCCACATTATGAGCTGTTAAAACAACCACAACGGGGGAAATGAATTTAAACAAACAACTCTCACAGACTCATACAATTTTCAGTTCTTTCAAGATCATTGATCCAGGGGGTAATCATTCCTTCCACATTATAAATTAATAATAATTCCATCCACGATAAAAATTAAACTAGTTAAGAATTCAATTTGGAATCAAGCAGCTGCACACTCCCACGATTTTCAATTCTTTCATGGTCATTGATCAAGCAAAAGGTGAAAAAGGAGAAGTCTTTCCATCCTCGCTACAAAAAGAAATCGCCCAGTAAGAGAAGAAACGCATTACTTTTCCAATATACAAGCATAACTCATCACAGAAAACCAATCAAGGATAGAAACAGATGAAGTAGACCAGTGAGTCGGAGAAGGTGGGAAAGCTCACATTTTTATCACACCCAGGGATAGAGATGTTGGCATCGTACCACTGGGCAGCCATGACAGTCTCGATACTGTCGGCAATGAGGTCCCTCGATTGCAGGCTATAACACATGCCTCTTGTGCCCATGGAGATGGCATCACTGACACCAATGGTATTGAAGCGGAAACCCACCATACCGGCCTCGCGGACGCCGTCCCGGACGGCCTCCGCAAGCCGGAGGAGGTGCATGTTGCACGTGTTGCCCTCGTACCACACCGACGAGATCCCGACCTGGGGCTTCTTCAAGTCATCGTCGGAGAGCCCAACGCCGTAAAGGACGGCCTGCGAGGCGCCCTGCGACTTGGGCTCCGTGATCCGGGAGCTATACTTGTTGAGCTTGACGGCAGTGGAAGGGACCGCCGCCGACGGCGTTGGAGGGCTCTGGACGACCTGGCCCTGCTCGGCCGAAGAGGAGGCGCGTAGGGGTAAGATGGGAGCCGGGAGGGAGAGATGGCGGCTGGGGGTTAGCGTTCCAATGGGAGAAGGGGAGGGCTTCAGGAAGGGGGAGGAGAGGGTGAGGGATTGCATGGCGCCGGCGGCGACGGAGCTCTGGTGACGCCGGCGGCGGAGAGCAGCAGGGGTTTAGGGTTGAAGGCGTTTGGCGAACGGGACTCTAGGAGTGCGACCGAGAGAGATAGAGAGAGACAGAGAGAGAGAGAGAGAGGAGACGGAGAGGAGTTCAGAAGGCATTCTCCAGGGGTGGCGTGGACCGTTGGATGGGAGAGGCGTGTAACATCGGACGGTGGATGGGAGGTAGCGCGGTGCGCTGGGAGAGGCGGCGCATAGCGGGGCTTCTTGCGGGTCTGGATGGATTGCTGTGCGTAACTTTCCGGTCGGATCACGTGAGAGCGCGCGGTCTCTGCCAGTTGTTTGTCATTTTGCTCGCATCGGGTGAGCTCGGCTTGCTGGTTGTTCGTCATTTCGCTTGCATCGGGGGGGAGCTCGGTTTGCCGGCTGGGTCGGAAGCCGGATTAGGATGGCAGTATATATATCGTGCGTTTGTTTTTTTTTTTTTTTTTTTCTTCCAAGCCCGAGTCCTTTTTCATCTCAGAGTTTTTTCCCTTTTTTTCACTTAATTAAATTTAAATATTTTATTTTATTGTTTATTTTAATATATTTTATTTATAATATTTTTAAATATTTTAATATCATAACTTATGAATTTAAAGATTATTAATTTTTTTGATAGAGTTAAATTTTTGAATAAAAATTTAAGTTTAAATTAATCTTTTTAACTTTATATAATTTTTTTAATTATATAATTTTAATTATAAAATAATAATTTTATGTTTGACTTAAATACAAATACAATATGATTCCAACTCATTTCAAATCTTAACCCTTTATTCAATCCAAATCGTATTTAATCTTGAATAAATCTAAATAATCATTACGTTAAAAAAATCTATATATTTAATTTAATTTAATCAGATTAGTGAAAGAGTTGGACTGGAGTATAAAACGTTAACCCAAAGAATCGACTTGGATGAGATAGCATGATTTAACCCAATTTAATTTATTTATAATTCTAATAATAACATAAACTAAAGGAGAAGAAAGATAAGTGCATTGAGAGTATTGCACCTTTTTTTTAACCATGAGCCTTTACCAACCAATCACTTTTGCTTTGAAGTTACGAGTAGCTTTTGTTGGGCAGATTGCTACTTGATTAAGATGAGTTTAGAGTTAAACTTTATGTCATTAAGATAAATTCATTCTGGTACTTATGGATTTATGACGATTATCTTTTAGGATACAATGGTCTTCTTTTGATGAAAAGCACTACTATTTACCAGAACTGATAACCAAGAATGTTATACTCTCTTTAATCCAAAGTAAGCAAATGCCTAAGGAGGAAATGTTTTTCCGATCGATTATGGAATGCATGTGGCATGTCCAATTTATAGGTTTTGAAGTGCCTTTTCGAAGCACTCCTTCGGGATAGATTGAAACCGATTTGATTTGATTGGTTGTGTAGGAAGAGACGTGAAGGAAGGGGCTTATCGGCCAATTCGTAATTTCGATATGAAGATCACGCTATCTAGACATTATTTCAGGTTGATCGATGCGTATTCATACGCCGTTTCAAGAATCGATCTATCGATCAGCGATCGGGTACATATCTATACGCCATTTCGATCTACTAATCAGCGATCGAGTGTGTATCCATCGGTGTGTATTCATACGCCGTTTCAAGAATCGATCTATCGATCAGCGATCGGGTACCTATCTATACGCCGTTTTGATCTACTGATCAGCAATCGAGTGCGTATCCATCTGGCTGAGCTATCTCATCGAGCTATTTAGCCGAGCTATCTCACCAAGCTATCTTGGCCAAATGATCTCATCGAGCTATAGGCCGAACCATCTCGCCGAGCTATATTGTCGAGCTATCTGGCCCTTCACCCATTTGATCTTTGCATTTGATCTTGTCCTCTTATCCGATTGATCAACCGTATGATTATAGAAAAATTTAAGACTCCTCATGCTTCTCGCGATAATGCTCACGTGCGAAATGCAAAGTGCGCCTACAAAGCGCCCATGGGAAGAGGTTTCATATAAGGTGCTTCTACCTTTTTAAAACTTTTCATGTGGGACTAAAAAGATGTCACCAATTTCTCATTCAAACTAATGGGTATTAACCAAGGGTTAAAACAACCCATTTTCTAACAATCCCCCATATGAATGGAAATTGAACTTAAATCAAAGATTAACAAAGGTTTATCCCTCACACAAATGATTTTTAATGCAAATGAATATGCAGACACTATAGAGAGTTAA
The DNA here is from genome assembly GCA_900491605.1 of Calamus simplicifolius. Classification (NCBI taxonomy): domain Eukaryota; kingdom Viridiplantae; phylum Streptophyta; class Magnoliopsida; order Arecales; family Arecaceae; genus Calamus; species Calamus simplicifolius. Next base: position 59,444 of record UESW01004452.1, read on the forward strand.
TGGAATGAGGTTTTATCAGGATAGGTAGCTTGTGGCTTTGAATCTTTTTTAGTGAGTTATTATCGAGTTTACTTGCTAAAAAGTGAACATGATATCTTGAACTTTTCAGCATTTTATGTAAACTAAAATAATAACAATCATGCAACTTCTTTTCGAATATTCTTTTGGTTCTTATGGTTGTGTTCATTTTGGCCCTGAACAACTCATGGTTTCATGAGTGTTTTAGAGAATTAAAACCTTAAGATTCTCATAGAATTGGCCCAATTCACACTCATATAGGTGATTCTTATTAAGAGTATCATGCTATACCCCACATGATATTCATGTCATAAAAACCATTAAAAGCAATGTTTATCCTAGTACCTTTAGCAAGTAGCACCAATTATCATAGGGATGCGTAGGATTGGACATCCTTAGTGCTATACAAATCTCTTTATAATTTAGTTGTCTCTTTTGAACCTAAATCTTAGGATTGCCAGTCAGCTAGGTTGGGTATCCACTATAAAGATTTTTTTTTTCTGTTATAGGCTTTAAACACATTCCTCTTGATAAACAATTTACTTGATCTCTTGTAACCCCTTTGTCAATGGATCCGCTAGGTTTTTCTTTGACTGAATATAGTCAATAAAAATTACACCAATTTCAAGTAACTGCTTAATGGTATTATGTCTATGATGTATATGTCTAGACTTACCATTATACATTTTATTCTATGCTCTGCAAATTGCCGATTGACTATCACAATGTATGCATATTGCAGACACAGGCTTTAGCCAACATGAATATCTTCTAAAAGGTTTCGAAGCCATTCTGCTTCGTCGGCAGCCTTTTCTAAAGCAATAAACTCAGATTTCATAGTGGATCGAGCTATATATGTTTGCTTAAAAGATTTTCATTACACAACACCTCCTCCTAAGGTAAATACATATCCAGTAGTGGATTTTGTATCTTCTGTATTAGATATCCAATTTGCATCACTGTATCCTTCTAGTACAGCTGGATATCTTGAATAATGTAATCCATAACTTAGAGTATATCGCAGATATCTTAATACCCTTATTAGAGCTATTCAATGACTTGGACCTAAATTATTAGTGAATCTGCTCAACTTATTGACAGTATATGCTATGTTAGGATGAGTAAATTCATGACATATATTAAACTGCCAATTATACGTGAATATTCCAACTGAGATATAGATTCTCCAGTATACTTAGCCAAAGGTAGATTGACATCTACAATTATTTTCACCGGGCTAGTATCATACTTGTTAAACCTATTTAATATTTCCTCAATATAATGAGATTAATATAATATTATTTCTTCAGATATTTTAGTGATTCGAATCCCTATTATAACATCTGCAACACCCATATTTTTCATATTTATATCAAAATATTCGATTAACATTTTCTTTATTTGTTTAATCATTTCAGTATTACTACCAATGATTAACAAGTCATCTACGTATAAGCAGATTATCACATACCCTTTAGGCAGGGTTTTGGCATATATACATTTGTCGCATTCATTTATTTTGAATCCATTTGATAACATGATATTATCAAATTTTATATGCCATTGCTTAGGTGCTTGTTTTAATCCATATAAGGATTTAACAAGTCTACACAACTTCTTTTTTTGCCCAAGAACAACAAATCCCTCATGCTATTCCATATATATTTCTTAATCTAATTCACCATTTAGAAAGGTAGTTTTAACATCCATTTGAAATTTCAAGTTTGTTAATGGCTACAAAAGTGATTAACATTCTTATAGATGTTATTCTACTTACTGGTGAATAGGTTTAAAGAAGTCTATACCTTCTTTTTATTTGAAGCCCTTAGCACTAATCTGGCTTTATACTTGTCAATTGATCCATCAGCTTTTAGCTTTTTCTTAAAAATCTACTTGCACCCTAGAGGTTTCATACCATATGGTAAGTCTACCAACTCCCAGGTATGATTGTGCATGATGGATTCAATTTCACTATTAATAGCTTCTTTCCAAAAGGGTGCTTCTGGATAGACATTGCCTCTTTGAATGTCTGAGGTTCATCTTGTAACATATAAGTTACATGATTAGGACCAAAAGACTTTGTAACTTTTGGTCTCTTACTACGTTTGGGTTCATCTTCAGGATATTTTTTCTGATGACTACTACTAGCAGTATTATCATAAGTTCTTTTATTTGAACTTGTTTCTAATTTCTCTTTGCTTGGAAATATATTTTCAAAGAATGATGCATTCCTTGATTCCATGATTGTATTTTTCTGTATATCAAATATATTTGATTTATACACAAGAAACGATATGCACTACTATTTTGTGCATAATCGATAAAAATATAATCAACAGTTTTAGATTCTATTTTGACCTTTTTGGGATCCAAAATTGCTACTTTAGCTAGACCCCCACACTCTTAAGTAATTGTAAGAAGGCTTCTTTCCTTTTATAACTCATATGTAGTAACATCCTTCTTTTTAAGAGGTATCTTGTTAAGAATATGATTTGCAGAGAAAATTGCTTCTCTCCATAAATTCTATGGTGTACCAAAATTTATTAACATAGCATTCATCATTTCTTTCAATGTGCGGTTTTTGTGTTCCGCAATTTCATAGATTGAGGCGAATAAGGAGCCATAGTTTGATGAATAATGCCATGCTCTTGACAGAATTCATCAAAAGGTGCATCGTATTCTCTACTTCTATCACTCCTTATAGCCTTAATCTTTTTACCAAGTTGATTTTCAACTTCATTCTTATAATATTTAAATATTTCTAAAGCCTCATCTTTAGACTTTAGTAGATACACATAGCAATATCTTGTTGAATCATCAATAAATGTTATAAAATACTTTTTACCTTCTTAAGATAGAACTGACTTTAAATCACATAGATCACTATGAATTAGTCAAGAGGTTAGTATTTCTTTCTACTGAAGAAAATGGTATTTTTGCTAACTTAGCTTCAACACACACTTCGCACTTGTAATATGGATCGATTTTATGATTAGATAATAATTTTAATTTCATTAATTTTTATAATAAATTAAAATTTACATGTCCTAATCTATCATGCCATAAACAAGAAGAGTCAACCATATAAGCAAAAGAAGATTTTTTATTCATTTCAAGGTTTTGGTGTACAGTCATTACATTTACCTTGAATAATCCATTATTCAAGTAACCCCTTCCCATAAATATCCTTCCCTTAGTGAGTACAAATTTGTCAGACTCAAAAACCATCCTAAAGCCATGTTTGTTTAGGAGAAAGCTTGACACCAGATTCTTTTAAATGTCTGAAATATGAAGTACATCATTCAAAGAAGTTTCTTTCCAGATGTCATCTTGAGTACTATGCGGCCAAGTCCTTCTATCTTAGATGGCAGAATTCCCATAACTAGATTTCTACCATTGATAGGAGTATATGATGAGAACATACTCTTATCAGAGCAGACATGTCTGGTAACTCCAGTATCGATGTATCACTCATTGCTTTGTCAACCATATTTGCTTCAAACACAACCGCTGACAGCATCATCTCGAATACTTCTTGGATATGGTTTCAGTAATATTGACTCTTTCTTTTCTTTCCCTTTGAAACGACAGTCCTACGACAGTCCTTGGATTTGTATTCTTGCTTTCCATAGACAAAGCACTTTCTCTTAAACTTAAATTTCTTTGGATTGCCCTTCTTCTGTTTAAAGCCTTCGCTAGGAAACTTGTGTTTCTTCTTTCCTTTTATGAGGTTGGCCTTAGGCTTAACAGGTTGTCCTTCTGTCTTCTTGTCATGGCTCTTATTGTCTTCCTCGATCCTCAGACGGACAATTAGATATTCAAATCCCATCTCCTTCTGCTTATACTTTAGGTAGTTCTTGAAGTCCTTCCATGATGGCGTAGCTTCTCTATGATGGTAGTTACCTGGAATGACTCACTGAGAGACATTCTCTCTGCATGTATCTCATGCAGGATGATCTGAAGCTCTTGGACTTGCTCCATAATAGTTTTATGGTCGACCATTTTATAGTATACAAATCTTTCGACCATAAACTTCTTATGTCAGCATCCTCTATCTTGTACTTTTTGTCTAAGATGCCCATAACTCCTTGGCAGTAGCAATACTGCTCTATACATTGTACAGGGTATTATCCAGACCATTGAGGATGTAGTTCTTGCAAAGAAGTCTGAATTCTTTCATGCTTTCACCGCAACAATCACTTGCTTGTTGGTTCTCTTTCCTTCAGGACTGGTGGATCTTCATTCAGTACTCTGACCAGATTCAGAGTAGTGAGGTAGAACAGCATCTTCTGTTGCCACCTCTTGAAGTCAGTTCCAGAGAACTTCAATTTCTCAGTTTGAATGATGTATGTATGATAACCATCTGCAGCAGCACTTCCGTGATAGGAAAAATTTGTCTTAAGATTGTTGAGGCAGATTGCTACTTGATTAAGATGAGTCTAGAGTTAAACTCTATGTCCTTAAGACAAATTCGTCCCGCACTGGTGCTTACGAATTTATGACGATTGTCTCCCAGGATACAATGGTCTTCTTCTGATGAAAGCAGCACTACTATTACCAGAGCAGCAAACCAAGAATGCTATACTCTCTTTAATCCAAAGTATGCAAATGCCTAAGAAGGAAATATATTTTCGATCGATTCTGGAATGCATGTGGCATGTCCAATTTATAGGTTTTGAAGTGCCTCTTCGAAGCACTCCTTCGGGATAGATTGAAATCGATTTGATTTGATCGGTTGTGAAGGAAGAGACGTTAAGGAAGGGGCTTATCGGCCAATTTGTAATTTTGATCTAAAGATCACGCTATCTAGACGTTGTTTCAGGCTGATCAGTGTATTTATACGCCGTTTCAAGAATAGATCTATCGATCAGCGATCGGGTATGTATTTATACACCGTTTTGATCTACTGATTAGCGATCGAGTGCGTATCTATACGCCGAGCTATCTCACCGAGCCATCTGGCCGAACCAACTGGCCGAGCTATCTCGCCGAACCAACTGGCCGAACGATCTCGCTGAGCTATCTTGGCTGAACGATCTCGCCACGTGCGTGTGTGCAAGGGTGATGCATAGCATCACCCTCAAGCTCTCTACATAAGATAAGCCCAAATACATAAGCATGGGAAGAGGTTTCATATAAGGTGCTTTTACCTTTTTAAAACTTTTCATGTGGAACTAAAAAGATGTCACCAATTTCTCATTTAAACTGATGGATATTAACCAAGGGTTAAAACAACCTATTTTCTAACAGCTTTGAGCACCATCCTTTCGTTTTCCATGTGTCCGATGATGTGGCGTAGCTAGGAACTAGAGTGGTTCAAGCTACCAATCCACTAAATAGTGGCCTAAGAGTCTCCTTCAGGTCATATCTAAAAATTATTTTTTATTTTAAATTTAAAAATATATTATTTTAACTTTTTAATTTTAAAAATTATAAAATTATTTTTAACCTTTATTTTTTTGTTTCTATTTAGTTTCTATCGTTAAAATAAGATAATGCCGTTAGAAATTTGTTGAGTTGATTAGCTTACGTGATTGGTTGGCTTACATGAACAAAAGTTACACCCCTCTGCTTTCTCTTCCTTCCCCCTCCACCCTCCGCTGTTCCTCTTCGGTTGCTCGCACCCCCTCCCACTTCTCTCTCCCTGCTCGCTTGCTACCCCTTCTCTCTCCTCACAATCTAGAAAGGGGAGGAGAGAGAGGAGTGGGGCGAGGGGGAGTGATATGAACCTTGCCACCTATGTGACAAAATCTAACATCAAATGTGAAACTAAACCCCAAAATCTTCAAGATACAAGTTTGCTAAGCCGTGATCCATTCTAAGAACACTCAAGAACCCCAGTAATAAGTTTGGGTGCTTGAATACCACAAAATAAACTTGATAAGTTAAGAATCCTTTCAAGAATAAAAGAAGAATATAAATAAATAATTTGATATTATTATTCACTCCTTCAAAGGTATAATCCTTGGTCCCTTATATAGAGTGTACAAATTCTATAGAATATTCTCCTATAAGATATTTAAAGAAAGTTTTCTTAAAATTAAGGGGTTGACATATTAAATTTTTAAAATTAAGGGATTGACATCTAGAAGATTCTTGACATATTAAATTCCAAAATTAAGGAATTGACATCTAGAAGATTCTTGACATATTAAATTTCTAAAATTAAGGGATTTATATCTAGAATCCCTTCCAAATAAATATCTCTTAAATTTAGGGATTGATATCTTGATCCTTCTAAGGCTAAAAATATGTAAGTCCTTAAATTAGAAACCTGTAGAACATTAATCATAGTGACAAGGTTCCCTTGAAACTGATTTTGACTTGATCTGACCCTCGATATTTTTTTGCCATTTCACTAACTTATTGAATTAGCCCATTTAACACTTATTTAAAATGCTTAGCTTAAGTTTTTTTATCAATCTACTTGGCAAGCTTAATGGATCATATGCCTCCTATCCTTGAGTCTCTCCAAGCCCATATGTGAGTTTTCATTTTTGTGGTTGTGTAACTTTGTTTACATCAGGGAGGGTGATGGCAGGCGCTCGCCTCCCTTCTCTCACCCCTCCCCCGCACCCCCCCCCCCCCCTAACCCGGCCGATGATGAGGTAGGAGAAAAAGAGGAGAAGAGAGGAAGGGCACACATGACTTTTGTTCACATAAGCTAACTAAATTAGCAAATTTCTAATGGTGTTACCCTATTTTAATGGTAGGAACAAAACAAAACAAAAAATGAATTTCAAGAATAATTTTGTAATTTTTTAAAGTTTAGAAACTAAAGTAATACACCCCCCTAAGTTCAAGGATTAAAATGTAATTTAACCTTTTTATTTTTATTTTTACAAAAATAAAAAATACTTGTAAAATGACTTGGGTGACTAAAAAATGAAAAATATTTTTAAGAAAAAATAATTTCAAAATAGTAGAAGACTAAAGATAATTTAAAGATGCTTTTATATTTTTCATCAAAACTAAGAATAAAATAAAAACCAATGGTTAGAGAATTTAAAAATAGACAAGGAAATGATATTTTTTTTTTACATTTTTTATGTGTCCTTGATGTCTGGTTAAGTACAAGTTCATTTCTAGACCCTCCTTAGGGTAGCCCTCATTTAGGTCTTCTAACATGGTAAACTTTAATGGAGCTCATGATAAAAGATAAAGATAAGAATAATAATTGAGCAGGTTGGGATCTATTTTTACTATTTTCATTCTTGGCCTTAACTTCGTATATCTCTTCTTATTCTTATTATGTTCTCCAATGGTACAATAAATTTAATTTCATCTATGGCCCTACCATGTTGCTCTACTTTTAGTTTTTTTTTTTTAAGAAAAAGTTTAAGTAAAAATGTATACCAATTCAATTGCTTGTCTCATTGCCTGATCATCCTAGTAAGATAAAAATATAATTTACATATAAATTCAAGATAAATTTACTGCTGAGAGTATGTTTACCAAATCTCACCCTAGTCTGAACCATAAAGGTCGCATATTTTTGATAAATCAACTATGAATTTCTTCAAACCATGAAGACTCCGGTATGATCGGAATGACTACAGATGCGTCTTCATCGAATCAGAGTAAAATTGTAATCCTGCTTTGAAGGAGATTGATTCATCATTAGAGGCCATCTAATTCGTGCTATCATCATTTAACACAAGGCTACCACTTTGGATCACCTTGTTGTGGTGTGACTTGCTTGGAGGGAATATGATTTGTTGCTGAGCACTTTAAGGTCATCTATAACTAGTGGAAGAATATGCACCGATGCTCATAAGCCAACTTGCACACTTCTCTCGTATAGTCTAGTCAATTTGGTGGTCCTTGTGTGGTTGTTTTATACTTGTAGAGTTTTTTTGATGAAAAAAGTCTTTATACATCGCTTTCAATGCAGCATGACCTGCATCGGACATGATGATTCATACATGCGCAAATCGGCATCAAAGAATCTGCTTGTGAGTTTTGCATCGTTGATGTATGAGCCTATGCATAGACAAATTAACATGTTTGATACAAACTAATGCATCGAAATGGTGTACCAAGACTTTTCCTTTCTTAGTATTGAATTCCATATACTTACGAGAAAAAAAAGTGGTGATGGACTCTTGAGAGAGTCTGACCTCGTGATGTATTTACCAGTTCTTCGTACTTGAAAAGAAGCACAAAGTTGGAAAACGAGACTAAGTTTTAATAATTACCATGAAAAATTAGGGCTGGCAAGTGGGTAGCCCGAGTACATTCAACTTCAGTTGGCTCACTGAGATAAATGGGTCAAACTAGAGATGGGCTTATCTTGCTTCAGTTAGGTTTGAATTAGTGTAAAATTTACAAAGTATAATTATATGTGAATAGAAATTATTTTTTTATATTTTATTAGAATTAAATATAGATTATGGAAAATAAAATGCTTATAATTATAAGATTAAAATATAATTAGATTTTTACTCCAACTTATATGGATGAAATCATCAAATGAACTTAAATTCTCAGGCTATTGAACAACCCAAACTTGGCTTGAAATGCAATGGATTGGCTTGTGCATAATTTAAATATAAAATGAGCCAAGTTAGAGCTAAGCTAACTTTTGTTCATGCAATCAATTAAACACTTAACTAATATACAAATTAGTCATGATCAATTGCTTAGAACATGATTGCATATTAACTGATGTTTTGTGCTGCAAATATTTAGTAATGCACAAAACTTTCTCAAGATATATCATACAGATTGACTCTCATTGCGTACAAAAATTTGATAAATTATAATTATTGGACAGATAGAGAGAGCAAGAAAGGCTTATAATTTAACATTTGTAGGGTTTTACAGCAAGCAACTACGACATATGCTTGGAGTCGAGCCATAAATCATTTATTTTAAGATAATAAATGATGGGGCCAAAGGGCCCCATAGGCTATAATGATCGTATCTGGACTCGGCACTCGGAGTCGGCCTCTTCTCGGCCTTAGCGGTGGCTCCAAGTCAGCCCTGACATTCCTAAGTCGGCCCCGGCCTTTTCAAGGTGGCCAACCTCCAAGGTGGCCCCAGCTCCAAGGTGGCCTCGGCTTTTACAACTCAACCCCAGCCTTCCCAAGGTGGCCAGCTCCAAGGCGGCCCCAGCTCCAAATCAGTTCGGCCTTCCCAAAGCGATCCAGCTCTAAGGTGGCCCTAACCTCCAAAGCAGCCTCGGCTCCAAGGCGGTCTCGGCTCCAAGTTGGCGCCGACCTTTCCAAGTTGGCCCCAGCCTTTCCAAGGCGGCCCTAGTCTCCGGAGTCAACCTCGGCTTCTTAAGGCGGTCTCAGTCTTCGGATTCGGCTCCAGCCTCCCAAGGCAGCCTCGGCCTCAGCAACCTCCAAGGCGACCTCGGCTCCAAGGCGGTCCCAGCTCCAAGTCGGCCCTGGCCTTCCCAAGGTGGCCCAACTTTAAGGCGGCCCCGGCTCCAAGGCAGTCCCGGCGCTAAGTCGGCCTCGGCTTTCCCAAGGCGGTCCAGCTCCAAGGAGGCCCCAACCTCCAAGGCGGCCTCGGCTCCAAGATGGTCCCAGCTCCAAGTCGGCCCTGACCTTCCCAAGGCGACCCCAGTCTCCGAAGTTAGCCCCAGCTTCTCAAGGCAATCTCAGTCTCTGGATTTGACCCAAGCCTTCGGCCTCGGCCTCAGCACCGACTCCAGCATCGGCCTTAGCGACCAACCCAGCGTCGGCCTCACCAACTCCAGCGTCGGCCCCAGTACCGACTCCAGCATGGGCCTTACCGATTCAGCTCCTGGCATTGAGCCCAACATTGGTGGCCCCCACATGGCCTGTTGCCACCTATGACCGCACTTGCTGCTTGCGGCCCCCACTTGCCCAGCTCCACTACTCATAACTGTCTGCATAGGACAACTGACATGCGACATGGGGAATACATCTCTGGCAAATGGCGTAACGGCCACCCATGCCCTGCAAGCCTGCAGCAACTATCCAAATTAAGTGGACATCCATTCTGACGGAACCTGATCCATGAACCATGCAACCACCCATATCAAACAGGACATGGCCTGCTAGCTCGAACGAGCCACAAGGAGCAAGCTCCACTAGTGCTGCCCTTACCATAAACGCCCTAACAAGTGATCATGCCCTAGGAGGGGCAGAATCCAAGCATCAATAAATGGGTAAGAGGGACCCACAGCAAGGTAAGCAAAGCTAAGGCAACCTAGGCCAACAACACTACTACACACTCACAGAGAACACCTCTCTAAGCCTCTCTCTCTTTCAAGCTTTTTCAAGTTCACAACTGTTGACCAGAGCACTGACTTGAGCATCACAGGGTCTCCATCGGAATCTTCGGTCCTCAAAACTTTTTGCAGGCTTCCAAGTGCAAGAAGCTCGCCGAAAGATCCTAGGCTCGCCGGAGAAGGCGATCAGACGCTCGTGGACATTCGAGAAGGGTAATTTGGCTACAACAGATTGGTGCGCCAGGTATGAGGCATATCACGGATCATCAGCGATGCTAGCTTGCAGATCCTCATCCCTTTGGAAAAGGATGATGATGACAAGAGCCCAAGAAGCTTCCACTAGTCATGCTGGGGGGCACCCCCAATGAGCTGAGCAACAAAATGCCAGCCGCTCTACTCCACTATCACCACTACCTCAGGCCATTCAAGCAAAACAACATGCCACCCTCACCCAGCAAATCCAAGTATTAATGGCAGCTGTTCAAAAGCTCCAGAAGCAATATTTCATGGCCACACAATGGCATCCAAGAGCTTTTGCTCCCCACCATTGCTACTCATGCCAACCATCATTTTATTAATGGAAGATCTTCCTGTAAGGAGATTCACTGCCATCAAGCTATTAGCAAGAGACTCATCGCCATCAAGCTCACCAACAAGAGCACCATCAAGCTCACCAACAAATCATAATCATGAAGCCCCTTAAGTGAGGACACTGGCACCTTCCACCTTCAGTCGACATGATTCTCTAAGGGGCAGGTCGCCAACATGCTGAAGTATCCAAATCAACAGAAGAAGGCAAACTCTTCCCAAAATATTTTGCAAAGGAGTTTCAAGCATGTTGCCCCATCATCCAACCTTCTTATAGAATGAAATCAACTTCTCAACTCTACACCGGATGAGTCCAATTAGCTTACAGCTGGGAGAAACCAACTCCTCAGCTCACAATTGACGATGCTGGCCACTCTCAGCCAGCCAAGAAGACTAGGTACTCAAAGCTGAGAAGATTATTTTCATACTAATAGTATCTACTCAACATTTCAGGCCCTACTTTCAAGCTCACCCGATCATGGTGCTCACAGATCAACCCCCAAGATGGTTTCAAAAGGCTTCCGAGCATGGTCCCTGCACCCTTGAGTCATCCTTCGGGGTTTAAAAAGCTCTTGAGCTTGGTCCTAGTGACTCTCGGATCACCCTTCAGGGTTCAAAAGGCTCCCAAGCTTGGTCCCAGCAACTCTTGGGTCACCCTTTGGGATTCAAAAGACCTTGAGCTTGGTCCCCGTGACTCTTGGGTCATCCTTTAGGGTTTAAAAGGCTCTCGAGTTTGGTTCCAGTGACTCTTGAGTCACCCTCTGGGATTCAAAAGGCTTCTGAGCTTGATCCCAGTGACTCTCGGGTCACCCTTCGGGGTTCAAAGGGCTCTCGATGGCTTCATCTCAGCCTCAGCGATATCATTGCAGCCTCAGCGGCTCTATCTTTGCCTCAGCGACATCATTGTTGCCTCAGCAACTCTATCTCTATCTCAATAGCTTCATTACAGTCTCAGCGGCTCTATTACAACCTCAACGGCTCTATCTCTGCCTCAATGGCATCATTATAGTCTCAGCAGCTCTATCTCAGCCTTAGCAGCTCTATTGCAGTCTCAAAGGCTCTATTTTGCCCTCACAGCTCTATCTCTGCCTCAACAGCATCATTACAACTTCATCGGCTCTATCTTAGCCTCAACGGCATCATTGCAGCCTCAACGGCTCTATTTCCGCCTCAACAGCATCATTACAGCCTCAGGCTCTATCCATGCCTTAGTGGCCTTATTTCAGCCTCAGCAGCTAACAGCCAACTCGGTAAGGCCCTAACTCAAATTATACACCTGCAACAGATTATTGGCTACCCTTAGTCGTTAGGAAAAAGCTTCAAGTCAGCTCACAATTGGGAGAGACCAACTCACAGTTGATGAGCGTCCACCTTCAGATTTCATGTCAAAAGAAAATCCAAGTCAACTCATAGCTAGGAGGGACTAACTCTCTAGCTCATAGTTGATGGTGCTGGCCACTCTCAACAGACCATGAAGACCAAACCAACTCACAGCCGGGAGAGATCAACTCCCCAGCTTATAGTTGACGGGCACCCACTTCCAGACTCCGCATCAAAGAGGATTACTAGTTGTCCCAGCCAATTAAAGATATCCATACAAGGCAAACGAAAATTATCCAAAGCAATGCAAAAGAAAAAGAACTCTCCATTAGGAAGGAATCAGAGCTCAAAGCTGGCATGAAAAGACAAGTGCAAAAAAATAAAAGAATCTACACTCCTTTTGCTTGGCGAATGCAAGGCTTGCGGTCGCACAAGATCAAGAGTATGGGAGACATCTGATGAGGCCAATGGACCCCATAGGCTATAATGATTACATCTAGACTCGACATCCAGAGTCGGCCTCTTCTCGGTCTCAGTGGTAGCTCCAAGTCGGCCCTGACCTTCCTAAGGCGGCCAACCTCCAAGGCGGCCCCAGCTCCAAGTGGTCTCGGCGCCAAGTCGGCCCTGGCCTTCCTAAGTCAGCCTCAGCCTTCCCAAGGCGGCCCAGCTCTAAGGCGGCCCCAGCTCCAAGGCGGCCCCGGCTCCAAGGTGGCCTCGGTTCCAAGGTGGTCCCAGCTCCAAATTGGCCCTGGCCTTCCCAAGGCGGTCTAGCTCTAAGGCGGCCCGGCTCCAAGTCGCCCCAGTCTTCTCAATGCGGTCCCGGTCTTCGGAGTTAGTCCTGGCTTCTTAAGGCGGTCTCAGTCTCCGAATTTGGCCCCAACCTTCCAAGGCGGCCTCGGCTCCAAGGTGGTTGGCCCCAGCCTTCCCAAGTCAGCCGCGACCTTTCCAAGGCGGCTAGCTCCAAGGCAGCCCCGTTTCCAAGGTGGTCCCTACTCCAAGTCGGCCCTGACCTTCCCAAGGTGGTCCAGCTCCAAGGCGGCCCCAGCTCCAAGGCAGCCCCTACTCCAAGGCGGCCCCAGTCTCCAAAGTCAGCCCCGGCTTCTCAAGGTGGTCTCAATCTTCGGATTCGGCCCCGGCCTCCCAAGGTGGCCTCGGCCTTAGCAACCTCCAAGGCGGCCTCGGCCTCAGCACCGACTGCAATGTCAGCCTCACTGACTCCAGCATCGGCCTCAGTAATCGACCCCAGTGTTGGCCTCACCGACTCCAGCGTCGGCCCTAGCACTGACCCCAATGTCGGCCTCACCGACTCTAGCGTCGGTCTTACCGACTCAGCTCCCGGCACCGATCCTAGCATCGACAACCCCCACATGGCCTGCTGCCGCCTGTGGCCGCACTTGCTGCTTGCGGCCCTCACATGCCTGGTTCCACTACTCATCACTGTTCGCATAGGACAACTGATGTGCGACGTGGGAAACACATCTCTGACGAACACCATAATGGTCGCCCACGCCCTGCAAGCCTGCAACAACCTGCAGCAATTGTCCAAATTAAGTGGCCATCCACTCTGACGGGACCTGGCCCACCAACCATGCAGCTACCCATATTAGACGGGATATAGCCTACCACTCGATGAGCCACAAGGAGGCAAGCCCCATTAGTGCTACCCTACCATAAATGCTCTAACAAGTAATCATGCCCCAGGAGGGACGAACTCCGAGCATCAATAAAATGGATAAGAGGGACCCCCGGCAAGGTAAGCTAAGCTAAGCCAAGCTAGGCCAACAATACTCCTACACGATCACAGAGACCTCTCTAAGCCTCTCTCTCTCTTTCGAGCTTTTCAAGCCACGGTTGTTGCCTAGAGCACTGACTTGAGCGTTGGAGGGTCCCCATTGAAATTTTTGGTCTCCGAAACTTTTTGCAAGCTTCCAAGCGCAAAAGCTCGTCGAAGATTCTAGGCTCGCCGAAGAAGGCAACTGGGCGCTCATGGACATTCGAGGAGGATGATTTAGCTACAATAATAAATTTTAATTTTTGACTTCTTTTGCCATGTAGCCTATAACCCTTTGCATTTTAGATGTAAGACAGTCGCCAAAGGAGAAATGGCAGGTAACTCACACTATATATAGTAGATAACATTTTTTTTGTAACTTGTTTACAATATAATAATAATATAAAATCATAATAAATAAATTTTCAATAATCAAATTTACATTCATGGTAATTAATTTTGACAATGAACAAGTAGAAACTTTCATCATATTAATCTAAATTTTTCTCTTTTTATTTTTTTGAAATGTTATATAATGATATAATATTTATAATAAATAAAAAATAAATAATGAAATCTATCGCATATTAAAGTATGAATTTTAATGTTAAACAAATATATTATATTAGTATACTTTGTATGAAGGTAATAAAATTTTATGTTACAAAATTTTACTATATGTATATATTCAATATATATTCCATGGGCTTGCTATGATACTCCTTTCATTTGAGTGATTCATTAAACTAGAATTATTTATAGTATTTTATCAAATAAATCAACTATTATAGTTAAGCATTTTACGGAACTTTAAGCATTAATTTCAGTCCTTCCCTTTTCCATTCTAAAGAAATTATTTTTTTCTTAGATGGTGCGACCAACTCGATTTGTTTCTTTCTCTTTTAATTGCTCTTACTGATGTAGAGTAGGACATTGGGTAATATATTGCTTTACATCGATGATCTTTATCTATTCATCATGAAAAATATTTGACTTCAAAAACTTCTCATTTTTCTTCTATAAGAGCAAAGTCATCTCTATGACAGAGCCTTGTAAGCAGGATTCATTGATCAAACCAATCCTTTTTTTTTCTCCTTTTAGTATTTTCTATAGTAATCAAATCTCTTTTATTTTGTTTTAATTGCATGTATTAGACATGTGCACCACAAATCAAATTGATTATTTATTTACCTAATTTAGCATGCTAAAATCAAATTAAATATTTAAAATAATTATAAATTAAAAAAAAGAGTGCATTGAGTATTTTTGTTAAAGAAAAGTCTTGCTGCATAGTATAAAGTAAGTATGTACTGATCATATGAATTGATTGTACGGTGGCTTAATGAATTTTATCGTGCATTGCATGTATATGGTATATGCGGATGATTAAACTGTATGATTGATGCTCACTTGTTGCATTAAAAAAATGATAAAATAATTTTATTTTTTTAAAAAGGCTTACCTTCAAATATGGCCTGAAGGGATGGAGGCTTTAACCAACCTTTTTTTTTTTTTTTTGCCCCATTTAGTCGTGCACATGATACAATATTAGAGTGCGGCTCAGATTATCCGGATACAGGTTCTTAAAGACTTCTATCAGATAGATCCGAATTAGTCATAATTGACTCAATTTTCAGTCGGATCCCATCTGAAGGCCGTCCTTGTTTTGGAATCCTTGGCCGGTCCTAATCCGCCATGCCCGATCCCACGTGCAGGTCAACCAGCGGAAAAAATAAGGCCTCCCCTTACCGCAGAGATGCGATCGGATAAATCTACAGCTGTGTCCCACTAATTCCTCGAAAAGCGCGTGAAAAAAAAGGTACTGGTGATATATCGGTAAACTCAGCACGAAGCCGAGGTCAAATTTCGATCGCCGGAGGGTCGTCGCACGCGGCTCCCAACCCCCAGAGTGCTTGTCCGAGGGAAGAACTCCGGAAAAGCGATCGCGCGTGAAGTCCACAACCTCCCTTCCGGGGGCCTTCGGTACGCCAACAACCCCGTCCCTTCTCCTCTCCTTGGCAAAACCCGATCCAAACCCTTATTTCTCTTGATCCGTCGCTATTCCAGTCGAAATTTTCTTCTCTTGATGACGGAGGACGTGATCTTTTTCTCGATTATCCGGCCTAGAGGTAGATATCTTTTTTCACAAACCCCCCTTCTCAATTCGACTACTTTATACGATGTTTTACGTTTAATAATTATAAACCCTAAAAGCAGACTTTTTGTTGAAATCTTGGAGTTCTTATTGCTCAAATCTGTGTAATGTAGTGTCTAAAATAGAAGAATATATACATTGGACGCTTGGAATAGCCAAAAATTCAACCTTTTTAACCGTTTCAGGTATATTCTTCTTGGGCTGCAGATGAATTTTGGAGCCTTCATACCGGAAATATTGTCGGCTAGGGTTTCGTTTCCGAGTGGAATGCAAACTCGTAGAAGTAGACGGATTTCCGCTCAGAATAATAATTTGAAGAAGGTTTATTGACACAACTGGAGAGTAGAGGGGGAAAAACTGAAAAAGAGAGTATTTTTGGTGTACTCCTGCTACCATGGAGTCACTGTGGAAGCTTACATACTTGCTCGAACCTGCATCCCTCGTTCTTATGGTGACAGCGATCTTCGTGACGTTTGCATCAGCTTCTCGAGCTCTGGATCATGGCAAGGAGATGGAGAGGAATCTAGACTTCTCGGAAGCATCCATCACATTGGACCGGTCCCAAGCACTTATGATCCCCCTCGCAAGCTCTTGCAGCCTTTTGTTAATGTTCTATCTTTTCTCGTCAGTGTCCCACCTTGTTACTGCCTTTACAGCCATTGCCTCAGCCTCTGCGCTCTTCTTTTGTCTCTCCCCTTATGTGGCCTACATCAAATCCCAGTTCAATTTAATGGACCCCTTTGTCTCCAGATGCTGCTCCAAGTCTTTTACACGTAGCCAGGGAATTCTATTGCTGTTATGCATAGCAACTGTGGTGGCTTGGCTCGTTTCTGGGCATTGGGTGCTGAACAATTTATTGGGCATTTCCATATGTATAGCATTTGTTAGCCATGTGCGACTACCGAATATTAAGATATGTGCATTGCTTCTTGTCTGCTTATTTGTGTATGATATTTTCTGGGTCTTCTTCTCGGAGAGGTTTTTTGGAGCGAATGTCATGGTCTCGGTTGCAACACAGAAGGCATCTAACCCAGTTCACACAGTAGCCAATAGCTTGAGCCTTCCAGGTTTGCAGCTGATCACAAAAAAGCTGGAGCTGCCTGTTAAGCTTGTCTTTCCGAGAAATTTGATGGGTGGGCTGATTCCTGGGAGCACTGCTGGAGAGTACATGATGCTGGGCCTTGGAGACATGGTATGATATTCTCTTAATCTGTATTTGTTATTTGTTTTTATGACATGATGGGATTCCTTTCAATGGTTTCTTGCTTGGTCAACTTGAAAGTAGAGTACATCAGTTGATGCATCCACAATTTGAGCTAAATCCTCATGCAATGTAATCTCAATGTGTAACACAAACATTTCTGACTTGTATATTTCCTGTGCTATTATTGACACATCATGTCAAGCACATGATTGTTTTGCAGTTCTCATGCATTGTATATATTTCTCATGCACCTAAATTTTATGATGAATAGAATTTCTTAATGTTGAACATACTCAATACAAGTCTGATGAGCTTCCGCTCAGCATCAATGAGACGTGACAATGCTGGGTCACCATTGAGACTCCTCTAAAAGCAAAGTTAGGCCTTGTGATATTATTATGATCCAGCATATTTGGTGTTTTTTTTTTAATGTAACATTATTATATCATATACCAGTTTGATCAAAAAGACACTTAGATCTGGTTCTGGGTATCTGGGTGCATGACACAGGCGTTGATTAACAGAAGAAACATAATATTGTTTCACATATTAAATATATTTAATTTTTATAACTTCAATTGGCAGCATGCTACTCTTCATCAAGGATGCATTTTGCTCATTCAGGCGCCCAGGTTGTCATTCCTGCCCATGGTCTAACTAGCTTTCCATTATATGATGTTTTCATAATTAATCTTTGTAGACCTAAAAAAGTCTTTCATAATAACAAAGATATTCGAGTTTTTCATAGAATATTAAAATTTCGCAACTTATCATAAAAAAAGATGACGATAAGCAGGATCATGACTTGTTTTACTTCTCGTCTCACAGTTTGGTGGTGTTATGAGCGTATTGAACTTCATCGGCAATTTATCTTCTGCACTGCTTGCATGCATCTCTCTCTCTCTCTCTCTCTCTCTCTCTCTCTCTCTCTACACCTGTATATCATAGATTTCTTAGACTCACTGCTTGGTATTCTGCTTCACTGCCTTGTGGGCACTCTGCTTTGTTGTTCTCTCAACACTGCTTCTGTGAACTGATCTTTCAAACCAGTCAACTGTTTAATCATCTGCATTAGCATCTGTTCCAGTTGGATGCCACATCTTCCATAGGATCTCTTGCTATTATGAGATAGGGTGCTATTTAACGCAAGATTGATTACATGATCTAAGCTACAGCCTGTTAGACAAAAATAGATGTTCAGCTATTTGTTTCATGACAAGATTCCTGGTATGGTTTTTACACAAGGTTTATGAAGGAATTGTCATCATCTGGAGAAAATATAAGGTGCAATCACTATCTGAGTCATGATATATTGGATTGTTATCTTTTCTGGTTAGTTCTCCACTATCCCAACCCACTACAATCGTACTTAACATGATGAAAGATTATGCACAATTAATGCAACCATACATTGTAGAGTTTCTCTGAATTGATTTTGATGAATCAACCATGGAGAATAAAACTTCAAATTCAGGGTTATATCCATTGAAAAGTTCAACAACTAACTCTACCATCCATTATTGTAGAATTTTAGTTAATAAGTTACAATAACATTCCTATGACCCAAGGCTTAAAGTCTAGGTATTGTACCAATACCATACTGGTTGGTGTTGGTACACACGCAAGGGGCAGTAGCCTGTGCCAGTAGAGCAGATGTGACATCAATTTTTATGTATTGGTATGTCATGGTGCAAGAGGTGTACTGAATGTTTGTCAGTCACCAATACACTACATACAGCACATCACTTAAATCCTTGTTCCTTGTTATGGCTTTTATATGTGGGAAAAAATGAAATAAAATAAAAAAGAATAAAAATAAAAACAGATTGGTGAAGGGGATAAAAAAGAAAATTGTGTATTACGGATATTAGTCAAATGCAAATTTTGTAACTTGAATGAAGTCAAATAGCTACACAACTGATATTGAGTGATGTTGTCATGAAAGATGTGAAAAATAAATTAGTTGCAGTTTCCTTATTTGAATATAATTTCAGCAATCATGAATGAGATTGCATGATATAAATTGATAATTAACACCAATTTCTCCCTGATATCCACTGTTGTTGCACAAAAACTTGGACTAATATTGGATGACCACACCATACCTGCTATTGATTCATGATATGGTGCACACACACACCCTATACATATGGAGCCTTAATAATCTCGTCTGTCCCTTAATTCTTTGTAATATTGTGCTTTGTTCTTCTCTGCTAGATGCTTATGGATAACTCTTTTGCTAGTTTGCCATACCAGCTATGCATTCCATTAGATTTATATCAGCACGACTTATGGATCCAAACACCACTCCGTCTATTAGTAAGGATGTAAGATTCCATAGGGGAAGACCTACAAGTCTATATTTCTGGTCTCTATTTTTAGATGATCCCTTTGTTTAGTTGTTGAGGCAACACTGATGTGGTAAACCACTTCAATTAATAGACCCATTTTTATTTGTTAATTTTGTCCCTGGTGATGCCATGTTAGTATTGTCATCAACTTGGTCATGTTCTTTGTCAATTTCCATTAGTTTGATACGTAGCTGATTGCCATGTGCTTCAAAAGAGAAGTAATGGTATGACAATTGTCTATGCAATCTCTTTACGCACCATGTAACCACATAGGTATCAACCAAAATTGTTAAGTGTAGCATGGAATGCTGTAATTATGCCACAGAACGCACGAGAAACAATATTCATGGCCATTACCAACAATTTGAGTACTTGGTTAAGGCAAGTAAGGATATTGAANCATTTTCAATCTTTATTGACCTTATAAGTCTTGTATCCATCTGAGCTAGATTAGTGAGGTCACTTTGAGATATTTGAAGGGTTTAAATTAGTTGGTCATGTTATGGCATGAGACATTGCATAATCTATAGATGATTTTGATAATCATTGGTAACGAAATAATCGATTCAAGAATTTGAATCATTTAAATTATAATTTATTGAGGATATACTGACCTATTCAAGAGAAATTGATTGGTTATGGTGTATTATTGATAAATATGAAGGAGATAAATTAATCATACTGATGATTATGATGGCACTATTATTCAAAGAAATTAAATTAGTTGATTATGATAATTATGAAAGATATCCTAAATGATTGGCATAATGTTCATTGATGTTAGCTTGAAGTATTCAAGAGTGAAACCAAGTATGTTATGATGATTGAAATAAGTGTCGTAATGATTAATGGCACATTCAACTATTTAAGAGTTGAGAGAGCATTGGAAGAAAACTATCTTATATCTAATTCACAAGAATTTAGAACTGTCTTATCAAGGAATTAAGAGTACCTGATGTGTTGCTAACCTTAAGTATGGAAGACATTATACATGTAATAGACAACTGCAGAAACCAATAAGATTTTAGATATACTGTGAGCCTGTATGATGGATTTAGAATGTGCTTGGTATAGCTTCATACCCTTAGTGAAATTGCTTATTTTATGATTACCAAGCCAATATTCAAATGGATTCATTTTGTTGTCTATGATATAAGGTGTAAATTTTTGAGATGAAGTGTGAGAGAGAAATTTTGATTACTGAGCTGGTTTAACAACTATGAGAAAGTATCAAAGCAGCTTCATGTAGCTCAGAGTTAATAGAAAAGTTATGTTGATGTTAAACCGAAAGATTTGAAATTTCAGGTTGAAGATCATTTGGAAGTTTTACTAACAATGATGTGATGAGATTTGTGTTTAGAGGTGAATTGAGTCCTCAATTATTGGGCTATTTGAGATGTTGATCAAGGAATAGGAGGTGGCTTATAGCTTAGCACTGTCTTCATTACTCTTTGGGGTGTTCAATGTGTTTCATATCTTTATGACTGAGGAGGTATATTTCAAACCCCGTTATGTGTTAGAACTTGAACCGATTTAGCTTAAGAAAGAATTGACCTATGAAGATCATTCTTGTGCACATGGTGGACCGCAAGGATTAAGTTCTGAAATGGTGTAATATTCCTATGTCAAAATTCAGCGGAGTAATTACTCTGAGAGGGAGGCTTCTTGGGAGTTGGAGGATGAAATTAAATCGAAGTATCCATAATTAATTATCTATTTAAGATTGTTGACTTTTGAGATTTAGTATACCAATTTCGAGACCGAAATTTTTATAAGGAGGGGAGGATGTAATACCCGGTTCAAACGAACCAGATTTGGTTCAGATGAACCAGGCTTGGTTCAAATGAACCAAGCTCCTGACTATTGGGTTCCCGGACTAACGCTTCGCTCCAGGTGAAGCGTTTGGCCTTCCGAGAAAACTCAGATCCGAGGCGCTGCTCAGGTGAATAAATAGGGAGGATGAGGACCCTTCCTTCACGCAGGCGCACTTCCTCCATCAGGTAAATTTCCTGGCTTCTAGAGAGAGAGAGAAGGAGAGAGCGTAAGAGAGAGAAGAGCGAGCGTGAGAGAGAGAGAAATAGCCACAGAGAGAGAGAGCGTTTCAGGAGAAAGAGAGAGAGGGGTGAGAGGGCATGCCCACCGACGATTCCCTTTCCCTCCTCGTCCACTTCCTTGGCCGTCACCATGACTTGAAGGCCGTCGCTGACGTCCTCTTCGAGTTCCGCCGTTCCGTCGGTCTGCTTACCGTCTCAGCCACCATCTTCCACCTCGCTCGTTCCGGCTGTTATTAAATATTGATGGAGTCTTTTTGGAAAGAAGCCTAGACGTACCATGAACGCCCCCGTGAGTGTTTGCCTGGGGCTGTGCCCTTCAATGTGCCATTCTCAGCCCCACATTTAAAGTGCGGGAATTTCAGCAGCGTGAATCAACCTATA
Organism: Calamus simplicifolius; assembly: GCA_900491605.1. Classification (NCBI taxonomy): domain Eukaryota; kingdom Viridiplantae; phylum Streptophyta; class Magnoliopsida; order Arecales; family Arecaceae; genus Calamus; species Calamus simplicifolius. Next base: position 81,493 of record UESW01004452.1, read on the forward strand.
TCAACATTAGCGAGGAAAGGTTTACTTACATTTCAAGGATACGATTTTACCATGGTCCATGACAGCTTTCCTTTCCCAATTGCCTTGTCATGGAAAGGATCTGCCTCGGACTCAGAAATGGTGCAACAGAAAACCAGCAGAGTACAATTGTAATTGTGAAGGGGAATCCAATTCCTAGTGTCAAAGCTCTTGCATTATACAGATCTAGTAGATTTGCATTTTACATAATGATGTGGCAAGAGTTATTTGTGAAAATATTTCTAATCTCGAGTCACAAGAAGGCTCTTTCCACACTATTGGCCCACATGATACTCTTGCGCGGGTTTTAGTCCCAGAGCATTTCGGTAGGGTTCAGGGTTAGGATTTGGCCCCACACCTTCACTGATCTTTGGATCAAACACTAACAGTGTTGGATTTGTGCTTGAGGTTGGTTATGGTGCTTTTGGTGAAGTGGAAGAATTAAAGTCTTAGTTACAATCTAAAGACGAAGAAATACAAACATTAAAGAATTGTGTGCGATATACTTCAAGGGTATATTCAGATATGCGCCACCCTATCGGAGTTTGCTACAATACTTAATCTCGAGGTGTCCTGACATCTGATAAGCTGATATATCTGTTGGATTGCGTACGGAGGTAAGTAAACCAGTTATCAGTTCATTAAATAATTTATTTCAGGATATGCGTAGTTAAATTGTGAATTGTGATATGAAGAATTGTTATTGGCTAAATTGTAAGTAAATGAATGCATGGCTGTTCATGTGCTATGATTTTATGTGTGGATGATATGCATGAGGGATGCAGTTATTATGCATGAGAGATGCAGTTGCTATGCATGAGAGATGCAGTTATTATGCATGAGAGATGCAGTTAGTATGACATGGATGTGATATATTACATGCAATTGTTCAGTAAGTAAATCCACTGTTTTGCTACATGATTGATGTATTGATGTATTGATGTATTGAAGTGATGTGAGGTACTGTTATGTGTCGCCGCGGTTCTCCTTTACTATGGCCCCACACATTGTAGATGTGTTCTGTATGATTTTTATGGCACACACACTGGAGATGTATTCTGTTATGATATGGCCCCACATATTGTAGACATGTTCTGTATGATTTTTACGGCCTCCCACACTGACGAGTGTGTTATGGTATGGCCCACATGTCTTACAATGTGTTCTGTATGATTTTTATGGCCACATACATCGTAGAGTGTTCTGTTATGGTATGGCCTCACACATCGTACAATGTGTTCTGTGGATATGATGGCCACGCATCTGGAGGATGTGCTCTGATTGAGGTATTGCAGGGCCGTGGGACATATATATATAATATGATAATGAATTGTTTATATGCACTGATAATTTGCTATGATATAATACAATAATGATGAGTGCAAATGATTTGAATTATATTTATATGTGCTGCCGCGGCTCTCCTTTGTTATGGGGCATTGCAGGGCCGTGGGACACATATGATATAATATAACAATGATGGTTTACTTACATTGCATGTTTGAGTAATTGTATAATGTTTAAGCATGCAAATCATCTATGTGTTATTGATTATCATGCTATGATTTGACTGCATAACATGGTTTACTTACTGAGTGTAATCTCATGAAAAATTATAATATTTTTTATTACAGGACCATGAGATTTGAGAATAACATGTTGGAGTGATGGACCTCAACTCAAATATAGATTCTTGTTTTATTGCTATACCAGTGTATTTATGTGTAGGGCTTGATGCCCAGACTATTTATTGTGATGTGTAAGGAACCATAGGTTCATTGGAGCTTCTATTTAAAATAAAGTGGATTCATATGTGGATGTAACCCCAGTAATGCTTATGTGTAGAGCTTGTAGCCCCAAATCTTTAGTTATGGATTGTATTAAAGCCATGGACTTGAATGATATATAGGTTATTGCTTTTCTTGACTCAGTGTCATGTTCGGGATGCCTTGCGTGCCCGGCACGCGGCGGGTTGTCACCCTAGCTCAAATTTTTGGGTCTGGGGCGTGACAGAATGTAAACATAAGCAAGACACCCAAATACTCTAAAATGAGTTACCTTTGGTCTCCATCCATGCCAAGCTTCAAATGGTGTTATGCCTTGAAGTGAAGATATGGGGCTACGATTGAGTATATAGGCAGCGGTATGAACTGCTTCGGCCCAGAAATTGTTAGGAAGCCCTTTTGCTTTAATCATGCTTTTTGCCATCTCAACAAGACTCCTATTCTTTCGTTCTCTACTCCATTTTGTTGTGGTGTGAAGCTTGCAGTCAATTGCCTGTGAATGCCATTATCTTCACAAAAAAGAGTGAATTCTTCTGAAAGAAATTCTCCACCCCTATCGGTTCGCAATACCTTTAATGCATGGCCACTATTCTTTTCAACAAAGCATTTAAACCTTTTGAATACAGAGAAGCTATCTGACTTTTCTTTAACAAAATATACCCATGTGATTCTGCTAAAATTATCAACAAAAACAATAAAATACTTGCTATTGTCTAAGGATGGAGATTGCATTGGTCCGCATAAATCTGCATGCACCAGTTCAAGTGGTTTTAAGGCCCGCCAAGCCTTTCCTTTTGGAAAAACATCCCTGTGATGCTTTCCAAGCACACAACTCTTACATATATGATCATTCTTCATAATTCTAGGCAACCCATACACCATATTCCTTTTTGATAAAAGCTCCAAATTGTGATAACCAAATGTCCATATCTATGATGCCATAACACATTATCATTTGCTAATGAGACATTCAAGGCATGATCAAGACTTAGAGAGAAAAGTTTATTTTTAATCATAGGTATCTCAATAATAAGTGAACTCTTAGAATTATCATAAACACGACATCTTAAATCTTCAAAAACAAGTGAATAACCTTCAGTCAAAAATTGCCCAACACTCAACAAATTAGACTTCAAGTCAGGAACATATAAAACATTTTCAATTGATTTCAAGCCATAGAAATCAAGTTTCACAGTACCTTTCCCATGAGCTTCTCGAATATTACCATCACCCATTTTTACCTTTGTAGTAACAGATTTGTCCAAATAAGAAAAGATCTCTACACGACCTGTCATATGATTGCTGCATCCACTATCAATGTACCAAACTTCTTTAGGACATTCTTTTGCAGTAAAGCATGCAAGAAATAAATTTTCATTTGACCCCTTTTCATGTTCTTCTGCAAAATTTGCATGTTTTTCTTTCAATCTACAAAAACGCTCAATGTAGCCATACTTTTGCAAAAATGACAAAGAAAAGGCTTAGAGATTTCACCCTTTTCATTACTTTCCTTTATCCGACAAAACCTTTCAATATGACCATATCTCTTGCAATAATTACACTGAAAAGGTTTAAAATTTTCACCTTGGTTGTTACCTTCATTGCGATTCTGATAAACTTTACCAAGACGTCCTCCACCTCTTCTGCCTCGAAAAGAACCTCCTCTATTTCTTGGTATACAATGCTGATTGATGCTTTCCTTTGGAGCATTCACCTTAGAATGAAAGGCTTTTTCTACTGTACTTTCATTGGACCTTTTCAATATGTCATCATGTGACTGAAGAGAGCCAAGTAATGCACTAACTGAAAGTTTGGTTAGATCCTTGGATTCTTCTATAGCAGCTACAATATGATCATACTTAACTGACAAACTTCGTAATATTTTTTCAACAACTCTTTGATCAGGTAAATCTTCACCATAAATTCTCATTTGATTAACAATTTCTAGAACTTTGGAAAAAACTGATCTAAAGAATCATCATCTTTCATGCTCAATGTCTCAAATTTTCGACGAAGAGTTTGAGTTTGACAGTTAATACCTTAACATTACCTTGATATTCTTCTTGCAACAAATCCCAAGCATCTTTAGAGGTTGTAGCTGCTGAAATTCGAGAAAAATTGCATCACCAATGGCCTGTTGAATGAAGAAGAGAGCTTTGGCATCCTTTTTTTATATTCTCTGGCTTTAATGCTCCTTCCTCTGGTAGGCCTTTCTCCACCAATTTCCACAAATCTTGTGAGATAAAAAGAGTCTTCATCTTTTTGCTCCAGAAATTATAGCCTTCTCCTTTGAATATTGGAATCACCGGGTTGATGGTATTGTTGTTGAATGTCATTGGCTCTGATACCACTTGATAAAAAAAAGAGATACGGGACTAACAGATTTTGAAAGTAGGGACTTCCTCAACGATGGTTAGAAAGTTGAGAAGAAAAAAAATTGCTAAGGATAATTTTGGGAGAAGGCAAAAAAAAAAATAAAAGGATAAACTTGCTTTTAATTATATCGAATGATGTCATTTACAGAGGTTTAAATAGAGATGAAAGAATATCGTGCAGCAAGAAATTAGAGGCACGTTACCCACTATCTAATAACGTGCGAAACTAATTAGCCCACGTACAGATAAACTTAAAAGATAAAACCCACGAATAGATAAACATGGGACACATAAAACCCACGAATAGATAAATATGGGACACGTAGAGTGACTTGGTCTAAGTAGGAGAACGTGGGACTCTGCGTTATCTAACTACAAAGTAGGAGAACGTGGGATATTCAATTTTGCATTATCTCAACAAATTATTGAAGCCTCACTACGTGCATGCAACCCATGCATGTAATGTATCGGATCGAGCCGTGGACTAGATTAGCTCGGAAAACCCACGAGCCCTCCCGCTATGCCCCTCCTAGGTATTTTTCATAATTGGAGGAAACCTTCGAGGACATGCCTTCAAGGACGGCCAAATGTGAGAAACTGACATGGCCGTCGAGGGACCGGGCCGTTTACCGGGCCGTTAGAATACGCATAAGAGTATTCTGGCCTTGGTACATATTGCTGCAACACTCAGTGGCAAAAACTTCTGGTGCATTATGAAAGAGTTTCAGCAATCCACTTATTGCACCATGCATAGCTCTCCACAGGTTGTTGTGCACATTACTGTCCAGTTGATTGGCACATTACTGTCTAGTTGATTGGACAGCTGGCACCTATCTGAAGTAGTGATAGCTTATCAGCTTTGGGATCGCTTGCCAGCATATATGTAGGCATGAAGTCATTGAAAAGAGATGCATCACCATATACAGCAAATCCGTATGGAAACTATTTGCTGTTTTAATTGCTCATGGAGTCAAGTGGCCCCATCAAGATCCTTTCCCATCAAGGCATGAAAGGGAGTGAGATGCCAGATAAACCCATGCCTCAATGAAAATATCAGGCATGTAGAGCCTAGATCTGGGCTTCGAGCATAGGGACTTTTGATGGCTGCACATGCAAACCCCAATGCCCATTCTTTGCTGGTAGAAGAGAGATGAGGGCTAACGGAGGCCACCAAAAAAAAAAATTTCCTCCAATGGATTCATTAATATTTGTCTTTAATTTTTTATCAGAATTCTATTTTAACAACCAATCAAGTGGATGGCTTTTTTTTTTTTTGGAAGAATTGGCTCTTATAATGAACTGATAGTTTTCTCTTGGCCTTCCTTTCCTTCTTTTTTTTTTTTTAAAAAAATGGGATAACATTATTTTCTCCTTAAATTATCTCATCGAGATTTTTAGGCTGCATTGATTTTTAAGGTTATTTATTATTTTTTTGATTTAAAAATAATTAAAAAGTAAACATAAAATTATTTTTATTTTTTTATAATAATGCTTTTAAGAGGATAAGTAAAAAAATAAAAACCACGAACTTTTATGTTTCCAAATTCTCTAGGTTTGATTTTTTTTTTTTTATATATATAAATAGTGAAAACATCTTATATAAAATAATTCTCTAGGTTTGATTTTCTTTTTTTCTTTTTCATATATAAAAATAGTGAAAACATCTTATATTATTCTTATTTTTTTATCATTTTAGAGTTGTATTTTTTAAAAAATTATTTTCATTTTATCAAACATGTTTTCATAGGTCGTTTTATTTTCTATAAAAATTTATATAGTATATCATGAAATTTGATCTTCACAACAGCAATACCTATTAATTTAACAAAATTTGCCTCATGGCATTATTCTTTACACCATGTGATGGTATTAATTAAAAACAAATATTTAAACTTCTTTGAGAAGTTAACTTTTTTTTCTTCATAAATAATATCTAATCCCTCTCTTCTTTCGAATCCTTTCATGTCTTCTCACTTTTTTTTCTTTATTTTTATTTTTTTCTTATTTTCTAAGTCAAAAAGCCATTAATGAGAAAAATAAATAAATGCTGCAAGCTCTCACTTTACTTTGATATTTTTTTTCTTAATTTTTTCATTCATTTATCCTATATATTTCAACAAAAGTCTCTACCATCTAGCTAGGACTAATAAATCAAATCATATATATCTAAATAAAAACGATATAAATATAATTATAAAAAAAATATATTGTTTAAAAAAAATTGTAAATATAATAACTTGTTTTCATATTTTTAAAGATGATTCAAGCAACGCCCACGTGGCTGGTCCGATGATAACGATCCTCCAAAGACCAAAAGCGCGCCCTCACCCTCTGTTTGGATGGAGAGAAAATTAAGGAGGAAAGAAAACTAAGAGGAAAAATAGGAGAGAAAATGAAATTTATCTTGTTTGGATGGAGAGAAAAGTCGGAAGGAAAGAAACTAGAGGGGAAAAGAGAGGAAAAAAAGTGGTGGGCCCCATATAAAAGTTCTCTCCGAACCGGAGAGATTTGGTAGAGAAACTTAAAAGTGCTCTTTTATTTTTTTTCATTCCAATATTGACCCTTCCAAAAAAACAACCGATGCATTTTTTAATCATCAATAATAAGGATATTATTGTTATTGTAAATTATCAACTTTTCTCTCCTCTCTGTTTTTCTCTCACTCATCCAAACAGAAGGAGAAAAAATATTTTCTCTTTAATTTTCTTTTCTTTCATTTTTTTTTCTTTCAGTTTTCTTTCCTTCCAGTTTTCTCTCCATCCAAACAGAGCATCAATCTTTTCATTTATCGCCTGCACGGTAATTCTTTGCTAAAAATGGGGACGGTGACACGTCTTAGCAATTCGTACACATCGTACAACACGTATCCACTCGGTTAATTCTTTTGTTGATGGGAAACCCATCGCACTCAATCCTGGCCCTACAGGAGGCGACGGCCTCATGGATTCCATTCCGCGGTCTACCGCCGCGTTCATCTCCCTCCCTCCTCCGGGCCCTCACTTTTCCGCTTGCAGCCAAGTATTTTTTATTTCTTTCACTCTTTTGTTTTTTTTAATCCTCGTTAAAGATCAGAAATGAATAAAACGTAGGTTAAATAGAGAGATATATCCCATACTTTTCCTCATTCTCACCCCCCCGTCTCTCTCTCTCTCTCTCTCTCTCTCTCTCTCTCTCATTCTATGTGACTTTACCTTCTATCTGAAACTGAAGCTGCGATATATTCATGATTGATGAAAAGAAACCCGGTTCCGGGAAATGCTATTCAGTGCTGAATGTGATTTTGATTTTGTGGCTGAAGACAAGTTGTCAGATGAACAGGGTTTTATTACTTCATGGTCAGTTTTTGACTGAAAGGTGTCTGTCGGCATCTGCGCACTGACTGGTCCGTATCCACCCCTCTGTTTGAGAGCTGGAGGGGCAAGGAGAGGATGAAATTTTAGAGCAAGAGAAGATAAAAAGGAGAGGATGGTAAATATATGATTAAAACCTTTCTTGTTTCAAAATCTTATGAACCATGGTAGCGAAAAAAAGGTTTTATATATATTTGATTAAATAAAAGAAAATAAATAAAATACCATAAATCCTTTGATTTAAGTATTGAATTTTTTTTTTGTTATTAAAGGATTCTAAATAATATTGAAAACTCCTTCAATTTCTTCTTTCTTCGCTCTGGAAAGAGGCATCATAATACCTTTTTTTTTTTTTACTTTTTAAATTTTTTCTTTCAATCTCCTTCTTAAATAGATCCTAAAACTATAATTTTTACTAAAAGAACTGGTTGAAGGAGTTAGTCACCCATTCAATTATCAGGAAGTGCCATGCATGATTATTGATCGTCCTATCATTCTTTCTATCTTGCTTGCTTTTCATTTCTTAGTAGGTATTAACTTATTTTAATTAGTACAAAACTTTTTTATTTTGCAATGTATCTAGCAAGTAGTATAGTAATAGAATTTATTTTAGCAAGCATTTGCTAGTAGTATAATCATATTACTTATCTATTCATGGATTCAACAATTTTTGAATAGTGCATGCAAGATATTTTTATGTGATGAAACTTGTTGTTTTACATACATGATTAGTTTAGGATTCTGACCATGTCTCTTAGTCATGAAATGGAAACTTTTTATCACACGAAAAAATTTCAAACCTAGCAAATCATTCTAATTGGGTTGGAAGTTAAGTATGATCTAATCCCAACCAAAAATATATAGATTTGGGTTATAGACTAATCAAGTTGGGTGTGTAGTTTGAGTTAAGCATGTAGACATCCTTAATAATTAAATGTGGAATCATAACTTGAATTTTCAGCCAAAATATTTAGTTTCATCCAAGTAAGTGACTATTTTTAAATTTAAAAACTATCATTTCGAAATACATATGCTGAAATAATTGATAGAATTACAAATAAAAATTTATCAAAATAAATAATGATAAGCATCTAAATCACATAATATATAATGCCTGAAATACTTTTTTTTTTCTTCTCCAATGCAAATAATTTGATATAAAAAATCTAGATTTAGATATTAACATATTGTAACCCCTCAAATTTCTAGTTAACCAACCAAAATGAAGAGATTAACGAAGAAAAGAAATATAATTTATCTAAAAATAAGTTTAACTGCACGACTCTGGCACGAACCCGCTTAAGGTTTGGCATGATTATAATATGAATCAGATTAAGGGCGGTCCAAACTCGCTTTCTCAAAGCGGCATCAGGGTCACCATCCGACTCCGGTCCCCTTTGCTTCAAAACTTATTACGGATGATATCCTCTGGTTTCGCCAGCGATATCTCAACCATGGTATGTAAGTGTAGTTTGTACGAAGGATATGAATGGGATTAGTCCCACATGGAATAACTAGAGAGTTGGATACCTATTGATATATATTAGTGGACTCTTTCTCTTGTGGATGAGTTGGACCTAAATAACTTGTGCCTATAATATAATATAAAGTCAAAGATGGGCACTTGGGCATGAAAGTCAATCAAGCTGTTAATTTCTGTGGTTCTTTTTTTAAAAATAATTTTTGGTACCGTTTTAAATTCTTTATAAAGATAAGGATGTTCTCAACAGAAAATTATCGCTTGCAAATGATAATCTTGGATTTGTTGTATCCTGAAGTGTTTTTACGGATTCTCATTTGCAATCTATAGTGGAAGCAAATAAACACTAAAAGAAAAGTATTCATTCACGTCTCAAATCCAGATTCCCCCCATACAGTTCTCTCTAACATGGTCTCCTATAAAGAACTGTTCCTTACCATCCATGAATCCACTATAGGACAAAGCCGGTCTAACATTTAATCTTTCTTTTTCCCTTCAAAAAATAAATGATGAGATTTCACCAGCTTGTTTACAATTGAGATGGTGAGAGAAAGCCAAGAAATTTTTCTTTTTTCTTTTTTTTTGTTGGTTAAAAAAAGGCTAATAAAGAAGAAGATATCTAACTCAAATCAGATGCGCGAGTCTCCTAAACCACAAATTACTCTTTGACCTCGTTCAAGAACCCACGTTGGAAGAAGGGCAAAGAGAAGAGAGTTATATGGCATGTTTGTCTGCCTACTTTGGGTCCTCCTTTCCTTTTCCTTTTCCTTTTCTGCCGATAACGTTGGGCTCCATTTTAAATTAGACTTCGTATATGATTGCTGTTCCGTTGAAAGTTAAAAACTTGACGCACCATTAGGCAATCTCTTCCATTGTTTCATCGGCAGGAGAGCTCTAAAGAGTAAAGAGGATTAATTCTATCCTGAAATTCCAGCAATATTTTATGTTTATTTATGAAAGATATTTATTAACATGTATTTGCTACGATAGAATTCGGGTACGACTTGTTTTGGTTCCTTAGGTGCAAGCTATCGGATATTTATCAGAGTTTTTTCTTTCTTTCCTTTCTCAATCATTTATAAGTCTCTATCTAAACCTTACATGATGATGATATATAGAAATGATAAGTGAGAGAGAGAGATGGAATGATCCGCACTTAAGATACTCACCTAAGTTCGGCTCTATTTCTTATTGCCAACTAAGTTGTCCCGTATCAACATTCGACCGTTGTATGTCCGATGAATCCGCCGCATGCACTGGACCTCTTCTCAGCTTAGGTGAGAAGGAATCACAAAGAGCAGCAAAAAACGAGCTAGCTGTCTTCACGTAATATCCATTATGGAGCACGGGGAATGAATAAAAGGAGGAGGAAAAAAAGAAAAAAGAAGAAGAAAGAAGCAAAGATCCATTATGGAGCTGTTACTTCCATGGACATGGGGGATGAAGTATTTGTGGGACACATTGTTGGATGCGGACTTAGAAAAAATGACATCCTTGGTTGGCAGTATATATCAGGTAGTTTACCTGATGGTCATGAGCTCAACCATCTTGACAATCCTGAGGTATGCTCCGTCTATTTATATATTTTGGAAATCTCAAGGCTGCAACATCAATATGTTATAGTTGGTGCTTTTCACAAAGTCTTTCTTTAATGTGTCCTCTGCTTTCTTTGAAGGTTTTGGAAACCTTTTGGTACTAAACTAATATTTGGCATCTTCTATATTTTCTGTAACTCATATTTATCTAGGAAAGGGATTACTCTTATCGCATGAAAGTCTAAAACAGTTTTGACACATCTGAAGCCAAACTTACAAGTGATCATTCATATATCCATTCAGCTGTCCCTATAAACGAGTTCTTTATATACATATAAGAGCAGAAACCTGAAGATATTCTTTTGTACTTTTATAATTTGATTGGTAAAAGTTGTGCAGGTCATATTATTAAATTTCATGATTTTGATTTCTTTCTAATAGTTACTATGCAGAAGTGTAACTATATCATATATTACAGAGATTATTGTGTCTGTAATAAGTAAATTATTAAACTCAAGTAGTACATAGTTGCATGCAAATTATATTGTATTGTTGACATTAATCTTGAGTTCACATATTTTATCGAGTTTGAAAAGTTTTGAGCTTGAATTACAAATCCAGTGGCCTTCCGGCTCTAAAGCTGTAAATCTCTCTCAATTTGTAAAGACCATTAGACGTTGGAATTATTTTGACATCTCAATCTAGTTTTAAATGTGATGCCCCTCGCAATAGTCCCACGAAAAATTAGGAGTTGGTTGAGTGGTTTATATGTAGTAAAGCAAGAAGGACAATGTACCAATTGGATCCCTTTTGGGCTGTGGTGGCCCAAGTTGGTGTGGACCTTGTCCGTCTAGCTTTCTTATAATGAAACAGGCTCGTGGGTGTTGTGGGTCCAGGGCCTGGGTCATTACAATATGGTATCAGAGCCATGCACCAGCCGGAAGTGCAGGATCTAAGTGCCACATCCATGAGGGATGGGAGCCACCTCTTGACCCGTGAGGGCCATCTCTAAATCCATGCCTACCTGATGGTTGCCTCTGGCGACGATCAAATTGCCTCTGGCGACGAGGACGTTGCCTCTGTAAGGGGGTAGATTGTGATGCCCCTCCCAATAGCCTCGCATCGAAAAATTGGGAGTTGGTTGAGTGGTTTATATGTAGTAAAGTAAGAAGGACAAGGCACCAATTGGATCCCTTTTGGACTGTGGTAGCCCAAGTTGGCATGGACCTTGTCCGTCTTGCTTTCTTATAACGGAACAGACTCGTGGGTGCTGCGGGCCCAAGGCCTGGGTCGTTACTTATAACTTAGAATTGGCAGCGGTGGTGTTTGCTTTAAAATATGGAAACATTACTTGTATGAAGAACAGTGTGATATCTTTACTGATCACAAGAGCTTGAAGTACATCTTTACTCAAAAGGAATTAAATATGAGGCAGAGAAGATGGTTAGAATTGTTAAATGATTATGATTTGACCATTAACTATCATCCAGGAAAGGCTAATGTAGTAGCTGATGCTTTAAGCAGAAAATCTTTAGATGAATTGGCAGCTCTGATAACTAATCAAAGACATATTTTATTGGATTTAGATAGAGCTGATATTGAGGTCCGGATATATGACCCCAAGGTTCAACTAACTGCACTTACAGTACAGCCTACCCTAATAGAGAGAATTAAGATGTCTCAAAAGGAGGACCCAGAGTTACAAAAGATTATAAAATGGTGGAGATCGGTGTTCAAACAGAGTTTCAAATTTATGAGGATGGTTCACTGAGATTTGGGAACAGACTTTGTATACCAAATAATAAAGATCTAAAAGAAGAGATTTTGGGTGAAGCACATAATTCGGCCTATACTATGCATCCTGGAGGTACCAAGATGTACTGTGACCTAAAGAAAATTTTTGGTGGACTTGTATGAAATGGGACATAACTCTTTATGTTGCTCAGTGCTTAGTATGTCAGCAGGTGAAAGCTGAACATCAAAGACCCGTTGGACCATTGCAGTCTCTTGATATTCCTTAGTCGAAATGGGAGCATATCACTATGGATTTTGTAACTGGCTTGCCGAGAACCCCTCGGGATAGTAATGCTGTATGGGTGATTGTGGATCGGTTGACCAAATCAGCTCATTTCTTACCATTTAGGGTTGGATTCTCTTTGGACAGGTTGGCAGGCATGTACATAGAACAAATTGTGAGGTTGCATGGGATTCCAGTGACTATTGTATCTGATCGGGATAGTAGGTTTGTATCCCAGTTTTTGGAAAGGTCTTCATAAAGCACTTGGTACCAAGTTGAGCTTTAGTACTGCTTTTTACCCACAAACGGATGGACAATCAGAGCGGACTATACAGATCTTGGAGGATATGCTAAGAGCCTATGTTATAGATTTGGGTGATGCATGGGATAGTCATCTGGCCTTGATTGAGTTTGCTTATAATAATAGTTATCAAGCAAGTATCCAAATGGCTCCTTATGAAGCACTATATGGAAGTAAATGTCGGTCTCCAATTTGTTGGGATGATGTTGGTGAGCGAAAATTTTTGGGACCCGAGTTAGTGCAACAAGCTATGGAGAACATACAAGTAATTCGAGAATGTCTTCACACAGCTCAGAGCAGACAGAAGAGTTATACTGACAACAGAAGAGGAAGCTAGAATTTCAAATCGGTGATCATGTGTTCTTGAAGGTTTCTCCTAGCAAGGGTGTGATGAGATTTGGACTTTGGGATTAACTGAATCCCAAATACATTGGTCCATTTGAAATTTGAGACAGAGTTGGAGAGGTGGCATATCGACTAGCATTACCACCAACTCTGTCAAATGTGCACAATGTCTTTCATGTGTCAATGTTGAAGAAATATGTTCCAGATTCAAATCATGTGGTAGAGCATGAGCCATTGCATCTTCAAGAGGACTAGACTTATAATGAATATCCAGTGCGGATTGTGGACAGAAAGGATCAGGTTTTACGCCGTTGTACTATACCTTATGTGAAGATACAATGGAGCAACCACTCAGAAAGAGAGGCCACTTGGGAATTGAAGTCAGAAGTAAAAGACAAGCATCCCCAACTCTTTGAAGTATCTGGTAAGAAAAATTTCGAGGAAGAAATTTATTTTAAGGGAGGAAGAATGTGAGCGCCTGGGCTTGGACCGGCCAAAGTGGGCCGGCCCAATCCCATCCATGCGTCACGCGTGGATTTGGCGGTGGAAACTCCTCCCTTTACCTGATTTCCTCATATATACATATATATGAGTTTTCATAGTACCGCCAAGAGAAAAAGAGAGAGAGAGAGGAGAAGAAAAGAAGAGGAGGAAAAAGTGGAGAAGCAAAGCCCTTCATCGTCAGGATTTCGTTGGACGCTAGGAAAGAGAGGTAAGTTCTTAGCGGATCATTAAAGATGAAAGAAATTAGGCATAGATGATAAACACGGTGAGGAGATCATAATATATATGTATATATAATGGAGAGGAGAAGGGTGAGTGCTCGGATTGCGGCACAGACCCAATGATGGATTCTAGAAGAAAAATTAATTTTTATTTTATTTTATTTTATTAAAGTTTATTTCTGTCAATTAAATAAAATATATAATTGTATCAGCTGAAGGGACAACCAGCGTGACAGGGAGGAGTTAAATTTGAGTCGTCAGTGAGGGGTTGTTAGCCGAATTGTGAAGTAAGAATTCTTCTACATAATTTTATCGGTATTGTATAAATAATAATTGTTAGTTTTTGATGATTTACGTACGTTGGGCGAATTTTGGATTTCATGCTGTTTTTGATTCTTGGCTTGGTTTGGTCGATGAATATTGCCTAATTATGACTTATAAAATTTTTACTGTTATGGTTGAGTTGCGATGCAATGATTCGCATGCCATGTGTTGATTGTATGCATGAGTGCATGATGGTTGATGCTCTAGGCTGGCCATGTGAGAGCCTTGCCATAGGCTAAAAATATGATAGTGTTTCCAGTCACAGGCTGAAGTGTGACAATGTGGGTCCCCACCGCAAGCTAAAAATATGGTAGTGTTGCTATCACAGGCTGGAGTGTGACAGTTGCCCCGCCACATGCTGAAACGTGATTATGGCAGTCTAGAGCTAAAAACCAGGTGGGTTTGGATCCAATGTATGATTGGTTGAGTCTGAAGTCATTAGATGTGTATTACATGATTGCATGATGGCATCTATATTTATTGGTTTGGTGGTTTGGATTTTCTTAATCATGTATTTATACTATAAAGGTTATCTATTTAATTACTATGTAAGAAGTTAAATTTTATGTAGGGTATTCTTACGGGGCTATTGAGCTCATTATATTCGTTGAAATTTTTTACAGGTTGAGGTGATTAATTTGATAAGATGGGATGGAGCGATTTGTAGTTATTGAAATTAGTTAGATAGATATAAATTTTATTTTAATAAATTTTTCTAAAGATTTTAGGAAAAATAATGAACTTATGTTTATGACACTAGTGGATGTTTACCAGAAGCAAGTTATTGAAATTAGTTAGATAGATATAAATTTTATTTTAATAAATTTTTCTAAAGATTTTAGGAAAATAATGAACTTATGTTTATGACACTAGTGGATGTTTACCCAGTTTACTTTTGAATTGTGATAATTGCTATTTCTTTAGATGATAAAACTTTTGTGGAATATAGTGTGGATTGTTTATATCAGGTCTTGCATGGTCTCTAGGGCTTGCCTTAGGGTTCATACGGCCGTGTCATGTGGCCAAATCAGATGGTGGATTTGGGGCGTGACATAAACAGTCTTGGTCCACTTGGGTCACAATCTATTTACACCGGCCTCATTTAATCCTATGATTATCTGATTTTCATGCAAGAGTTAAACCTAATTTTCTTGGAGCCCATAGTAATTTGAGATGATCCTTTAACCTGGATCTATGCTTTAGATCTTTCCTGCACTTGTAGAATAAGATTCTTACAATTGAAAGATGCATCCACACGGGAGAACACACACACACTGAAGAGTATCTGGGACCTTTTTTCAGAGAATCAAATAAGAGTGGGGATGGAGCAGATCTGGTTGCAGGTAGAATATGATGAGAAACGGTAATGCCTAAAAAATTGTAAATAAATTAAAATTAGTATTGTGTAACTGCTAATGAAAAGAAGTAATGCTCGAAGAATATCTAAAATGCTTTTGTACAATTTCCCTTTTTGAGAGTTTAAAAACATGTTTACCTCCCAGTAGTCTAGAGGCCAAAGCTGCATGATTCCCTAGCGTACATGAATGTGATCTTGAGCTTTCTATATGACTCTTTGGTTGCTAATTCATGACGAATATTGCACTAACTGGCGCAATATGCTTACAGTGCTGATCCTTTGTTGGCATAGCCATAGGATTTGTTAATCTAAATCTTGATATGACAATGATGCCATAACTGGCACCATGCTTTATGTGAATAAACATTCATCAAAGCAAGAGTTCTCATACTCTTGTTAATCCTTAAGTTTGTTTGTTCCACAGTACTTTAAAGAGGAATAATTGGAGTTACATGTCCAAAAATGCACTGTTCATCATATTTGATTCCCAATGTTTAGATCTTGTACTGAGGGCTATCCTCTTGCTCAAGATATAAAATTTTAATTATGGTGTACATTTTAGCATGTCTTTGAGCCAATCTTTTTTTTTTTAATATTTCAATCTGGAATTTTTACTGAAACTGAAAATAATTATTATAAAGTTAAAAATATGAAAATATTATAAATCATACAAACTTTAATAAATGTGAAAAGGTTGATACAATAACATGTGAAAAATTCAGGACTTATTTGTAAATTGTACTTATTTCTCATTTATGTCTTTATTAATTAAGTGTTCTCATTTGATGGTAACAAGCAATGTATGCATTGTTTCTAACTGAAAGAGGAAAGGATTATATGTAGTTGTTCAAAGATATGAGCAACAAATGTTTGATAAGAGGTCTGTTGAGTAGTCTTTAATACTGTTGAAACCCTCGTACGTATTTTAAAACTTCATATAAAAGTGAAGCCTTTTCTCTTTTTTTTTTAAAAAAAGAAAAAAGATGCAACATGGATGAAATTCCGCCTAAAATAAGCCAAAGTGGTCATATGTCTGTTTCGCCTTCTCATTTTGGTTTGAGAGGCCAAAAATTCTCATCTTTTTGATGAATACTATGTTTCGTGTGGAACTTTAGTTGTCTTGACACCTCAAAATTCCCATGCTAGGAGATTGTACTTGAGCTTGAGCTCAAATACTTTGTTATCAGATTTACTTAAAGCGATATGATCCTTGTGAAAGCCTTAACCAAATTCCTAGAAGTACAATTCTTGTTCATTTAGCTTATCCGAAAGCCAGTGAAGCTTATGATTATCAATTGCTTAAGAGGACTGCTTTACTCTTTTGGTCAAATGGATTGTTAACATTTAAAGGTTAGCTATAGAATCAGCCCCTACATGTTGGTTTTTCTACTTTTCTGGAGATTTCAGGATGATCCCCCTAGCATATCCCTAGAATGACTGATATCCTCAACAAATCAAGCGGCGCAAGAGAGAGAACCACATATAAGTAGGTAACAGTGTGAGTGATTGATGGCACAAGCCCTACAGCTAGTGGACCGGAGAAGGAGCCATTTGCTTTCTCCACTTATATTTTCTTCATGGACAAGTTAAAATAGCTCGAAACTGGTACAAAATATTCTGTTTACATTTCTAAAACGAGCTGCTGATCTAACAGTTTATATCTTAAATTACATCTGATTCATCATATTGGAGAACAACTAGAGGTTTCACCTCACTCTTCTAATGGTTTGACTAGCTTGATTTTCAGAAACCACATACATCAACAAGAGTCAAGTTTTTTTTATCTGATTGCCTTGCCATTCTAGAAATTATCCATATGTGGTAGGGAATATAACAAATATTCCTCTAATAAGATTGCTATTAGTATGGCCAAGCACGCAGTTGCGATATAATCAAAATCAACACAGAATAATAATAGGAACCAAAATCCAAAAGAAACAGCGAGAGACGAGGATTTTACGTGGTTCACCCAAACTGGGCTACATCCATGCATGGTGGCACAGGATCTGTAAGGCTTCACTAAGAGTTGAATCAGGTACAAGCCCTCAAAAACACTCTTTCTCAGAACCTCTTATGATCTCACTAAAAGATTAAAGAACCCTTTTTTTTTCTCTCTCTCTGCAGCACACAGAGGTCCTCACCGAGCCTCCAATTTATTTCACACGTTCGTAACTCCCACACGAGATTTTTGTGGTGGGCGGTTGCAGCTGAGATAACGCCTCAAATCCTCCTCCAAAAGCTCCCTTCGGTGACTTTGGATAATGGCCAAATATCCTCAACTAACTCCCCAAAATCTATCCAAATCTCATGTTTGTTACTTTTGGATAATGACTGATTTGCCAATTCCTTCGTGAACTCTGATTTGGGGCTTCCTCTTGATGAAATTAATCTCCATCTATAACAATCTCCCACTTGGAGATTAATGACATCACTCTTAGATCTACCTTCTTTCTCTGTACCGTGCTCTCCTGATCTATCTCTTGGAAAGCTTCATCAAGTTGCAACAGAGAATCAACTTGTCTCTGCTCACAACCTTGGTGAACATATCTGTAGATTTTTAGCTCCATCAATTTTCTCCAGCTTCAACTGCTCCTTATCCAATGCACTGCGTATGAAATGATACCTAAGCTGAATGTGCTTGGTTCTTGCATGAAATGCTAGATTCCTTGCCAAGTGAACTGCGCTCTGGCTGTCGCTCCATAATGTATTATACTCGTGCTCCTTGCCGAGCTCCTCCATCAACCTCTGTAACCAGATCATCTCTTTACTAGCTTCAGTGATCGCCACATACTCAGCTTTTGTAGTTGACAATGCCACTATCTTCTGCAACTGAGATACCCAGCTCACTACTGTATCACCGACAGTGAAAACATAACCAGTGGTGCTCCTCCCACTGTCTCTGTCACCAAAGTGATCGACATCTATAAATCCCTGTACTTGAAGACTATCACCTCCATAGCACAAATTGTAAGTTGATGTACCCCTGCGATATCTCAAGATCCACTTCACTGCATTCCAGTGCTCCTTACCTGGATTCTGTATGTACCTGCTGATTGCTCCCACTGCTTGTGCGATATCTGGTCTTGTGCAAACCATTGCATACATTAGACTTCCTACGGCTGAGGCATATGGAACTCTAATCATCTCATCCCTTGCCTTCTGAGTTGTTGGACACAACTGCTTGCTGAGCTTGAAGTATGCTGCCAAAGGTGTTGACACTGCCTTTGCATTCTCCATATGGAACCTCTTCAGTACCTTCTCTACATACTCCTCCTGAGATAGCCACAGCTTCCATTGCTTCCTATCTCTATTGATCCTCATGCCAAGAATCTGCTTCGCCTCTCCCAAATCCTTCATTGAGAACTTCTTTGCCATCAGTTTCTTGAGCTCTTCTATCTTCCTCATACTGGAACCTGCTACAAGCATATCGTCCACATACAAGGATAAAATAATAAACTCATTTGTAATGTACCTCTGAAAGTACACACAATAATCTGACTAGCACCTGGTGAAGCCTTTCTCTAGCATTGAACTGTCAAACTTGAGGTACCATTGCCGCGGAGCCTGCTTCAGACTATACAAACTTTTCTTCAATCTGCAGACCATGTCACCCTTTCTCCTGACCTGGAAACCTTCTGGCTGGTGCATGTACAGCTCCTCCAAATCTCCATGAAGAAATGTTGTCTTCACATCTAACTGCTCTAGATGAAGATCCTCCACTGCTACCATGCTCAGAATCACCCTGATGGATGTTATCTTGACTACTGGAAAAAAGATCTCCTGGAAGTCAATTCCCTCTTTCTGTGCATAACCTTGACAACTAACCTTGCCTTGTATCTCTTGGTACCATCGACCTCATTTTTTATCTTGTACACCCATTTGTTGAATAGAGCTTTCTTGCCAACGGGTAACTTCACAAGATCCTAAGTCTTGTTTTGCTTTAAAGAGACCATCTCCTCTTTTATAGCCAACTCCCACTTGACCTTAGCTTCATCCTACATGGCTTCAACAAAACATTCTGGCTCTCCAGAATCTGTGTACAAAACATAATCATTAGCAGAATACCTCTGTGATGGCCTGGTAACCCTCGTGGTTCTCCTCAACTGTGGGGACACCGGCTGAGGTACCGATGTATGCATGTGGCTGTCTGTTCCAACCACATCTTCCTCCTCCACATCCTCGAAGTTTCCATCTTCAGTTTGCACTCAAGGAATTTCTCCATCTATGACAGGATCGAGTTCTATAAACTTCTGTTTCTTTTCTTCCACTGTATTCTTCCTATCTTTGTAAGTATGCTCTTCATCAAATACCACATTCCTGCTTCGAATGATCTTATTGTTCTGAAAATCCCAGAGCTTGTATCCATACTCATCGCCACCGTATCCAATGAAAACATACTTTATAGACTTGGAGTCTAACTTACTCCTCTTCTCTTTCTCAATCAGAGAATAAGCAATGCAGCCAAATACTTTAAGAAAAGAAAGTTTTACCTATTTTTCTATCCAAACCTCCTCTGGAATCCCACCATCCAATGCACTGGACGGACTCCTGTTGATCAAATACACTGCGGTATCCAGTACTGCCGCCCAAAAATATGTAGGTAGACCTAAGTTAAACCTCATACTGCTCTCTCTCTCAAGAATGATCATGTTCATTCTTTCCGCCACACCATTCTGCTTTGGTGTCCCTGGGACAGTCTTGATCCTTCTGATTCCATGCTCTGCGCAGTAGATATCAAACTCTCTACTGCAGTATTCACCACCGTTATCTGTTTTGAGACACTTGAGACTTGCTCCAGTCTGGCTTTCACACATGGCTCTCCATCTCTTAAAGATGCCAAAGACCTCAGACTTTTCCTTCATAGCAAACACCCAGACTTTCCTACTAAAATCATCTATAAACGTGACAAAGTACTTATTGCCCGCATATGATGCCACTGGTGCTGGACCCCAGACATCTGAATGACAAAGTCTTCTTCTGAGTTATTGCTAACTGAAAACTCACTGTTTTCTGCTTACCATAGATACACTCTTCACAAAACTCTAAATTCACCTTCTTTAGCCTAGATAGAAGCTCTCTCCTATATAGAATATTCAAGTTCTTTTCACTAAGATGACCGAGCCTCCTGTGCCATAATGTAGTCACTGTACCCGTGTCTCATGCTACCACTGAAACTGAACTCTCACTGTCTGCCAAGAAGTAGAGAGTGCCTGTCCACTTCCCTTTGACAACAACCATAGACCCTTTAGTAATTTTCCACTGAGAATTATCAAAAACGGATACATAACCCTCAACATCAAGCTGACTGATAGAAATTAGGTTTTTCTTTAACTCTGGGATGTATCTGACTTGTGCAAGTCTCAATTATCCGCCTGTCACTGGCTTCAGTACAATTGTTCCTCTACCAACAATTTTGCACTGCTGTCCATTGCCAACTGTGACATGACCAAAATCTCCTTGGACAAAATCCGAAAATAGGTGTCTCTTTGAGCTGCAATGGTAAGAAGCCCCTAAGTCTACAAACCACATATCTGAGTTTGCCCCATCGCCGGTTGATAGGCACACATCCTCAAAATTTCACTCAATAGTACTCACAACATTTGCTTCCTGACCTTCTATCTTGTTCTCTGCACCTTTTTCCTTCTTCTTACCCCAACAATTCTTGCTCATGTGACCTTTCTTCCCGCAGTTCCAACACTTCATGGGAAATCTCCCTTTGGACTTTCCTCTGCTCTTGGACTGGCCTTTCTCTAACTTCTTCTTCTTATGTGATCTTCCTCTGGTATCCACCATGAGTGTAGTACTTGTAGAAGTCCCACCCACAGCCTTTCTTCTCATCTCATCATTCAATATACAACTAACTGTATCATTGAATGTAAGGATATCTGATACCAAGTTGCTGACTATCATCACAAAATTGTCCCAACTCTTTGGAAAGGAACATAAGAAAAGAAGCACCCTGAATGAATCATCAAAAGAAACAGAGACCAACTCCAATTGATTAATCATCGAGTTGAATTCGTTCAGATGCTCCATCACTGAACTATTCCTAGCCATCTTCAAATTGAAGAGCTTTTTCATGAGAAATATCTTATTTGAGGTGGAAGATTTTTCATACAGCTTTGTTAAAGCGGTCATTATATCCACGGTGGTCTTTTCCTTTACAATATTATGCGCCACTTGAGGTGTCAACGACAATCTGATCGTGGCTAGGGCTTTCCTATCCAGAATCATCCAATCTGAGTCGCTTATTGAATCCGGCTTCTTTCCCTCTAATGGAAGGTAAAGATCCTTCTGATATAGGTAGTCCTCAATTTGCATCATTCACCATCCGAAATTGTGACCATTGAATTTCTTGATTTTGATCTTATCTTCTGCCATCTCTTTGTTGATTTATCCGACCGTAATAATATGAAAAAAATCAAGCTCTAATACAAATTTGATAGGGAATACAACAAATATTCCTCTAATAAGATTGCTATTAGTACGGCCAAGCACGCAGTTACGATATAATCAAAATCAACATAGAATAATAATAGGAACCAAAATCTAAAAAAAATATCGAGAGACGAGGATTTTACGTGGTTCACCCAAACTGGGCTACGTCCACGGCGGCACAGGATCTGCAAGGCTTCACTAAGAGTTGAATCAGGTACAAGCCCTCAAAAATACTCTTTCTCAGAAACTCTTATGATCTCACTAAAAGATTAAAGAACCCCTTTTTTTCTCTCTGTAGCACACAGAGGTCCTCACCGAGCCTCCAATTTATTTCACACGTTCGTAACTCCCACACGAGATTTTTATGGCAGGCGGTTGCAGCTGAGATGACTCCTCAAATTCTCCTCCAAAAGCTTCCTTCGGTGACTTTGGATAATGGCCAAAACATTCTCAACTAACTCCCTAAAATCTATCCAAATCTTATATTTGTTACTTTTGGATAATGACTGATTTGCCAATTCCTTCGTGAACTCTGATTTGAGACTTCCTCTTGATGAAATTAATCTTCATCCATAACAATATGAACTTCTCATATTCCACTACAAATGAGACATTGAAAGAATTCCTATTTGGTACCATCCTCCATGCTAGAGTTCTTGACAGTTGCCCAATTGACTTGTAGTTCTTTCCTTTTGTCAAAATTATGACACCCTATCACACATGATTAATGGATTAAGGTCTATAGGCTTTATGACCTTTTGGGACTTTCTAGAAGTAGTTTTAGAAATAATTTTAGGAGATACACCATAAAGAAACAAGTATTCTATCACCATATGGTATTCCAGTTACATTGTAGATACTGGTCTTGTTCCTTTTGACTTGTTTACTGTCTTTTCATCCAGGGAATGTTATATGGCGATACAGTTGACTTTCATGTAATTACACAGATCAGGATCATCTACTGTGCCTACTCAGTCCCTACTTACTCTATAGACTAAACTTATGTTGTCGATCTTTTAAAATGATAGAACTCTTTGTTTCTAATTGGAACTTGATGTCCCCAATCACGGGCCTTTGTTCTTTATACCATGCAGTCTCCTTCACAATTCCAATTTGCTTGGCTTGCTTTTTTGTGTGGACTAGAAATAAATGTAAACATGATGAATGTCTCCTGAAGGTATAATTCAGTCGAGACAACTCGCAAGTAGCTCGATATCGACTCGAAAAATATTCGAAATCGACTCGTTGCTTATCGAGTCAAGCTCGAGCTACTCGAGTAAATTATCGAACCGAGTTCGAGTATTAAAATACTCAGCTCGAAAAGCTCGTGAGCTTGATCGAGCTTACGCAACTTTTTTTTTAAAATATAAAAATTTATCTGATTAGATCAGGCAATAAGCGGTTCAGTGGGGCTCTAAGACAAACTTAGGAAAAGTGGAAAACAAACCATCGTTCATCTCAGCGAAAAAATTAGGAAAACGAACCGTCACTCATGAGTCCCTTGCCCTCCAAAATCCTCTTTTGCTAATCTGCTCCTGCCACAATAACCCAGTCAAAACTCGCATAGAGTTATTAATTTATTCCATCTTTGAGTCATCGATGAGATCACTATATTAACATTAATCTGCAAGAACATTTGGATCACCAGATTCACCAGAATCACCACGGAGTGAAAAAGGGCACGACCCGCCGCCCACCGTCCCTTCGTTGCCTTCTCCCCAAAACCCATCTTCCCTCCACGGCATGAATGCGTAACTTTCATCCCTCCCTCCGTGTCCCCAAAATCCATCTTCCCTCTGCAGCGGCATGACTCTCGTCCTATGAACAGCGAGAGGATAGGGCTCATCTCTAAGCAGTAATGGGTAAGCTCTATCTCCATTAAGCCCTATCTCCATAAAGATAATGATAATCTTTGCCCTATCTTTAACAGTGAGAGCTCCTTTGAATTTTTAGTTAAAAAATTTTATTTTAATTTAAAATTTATTTTTTAATTTTTATACAGAAATTCGAGTCGAGTCGAGTCGAGCTCGAGTACATCGAGTATTTCATCGAGCTCAAGCTCGAGCTCGAAATAAAAAACTCGATCGAGCTCGAGTCGAGTTTCGAGCTTCAAATTTTAGAGTCGAGTCGAGCTCGAGCTTGGCACTGTATCAACTCGACTCGGCTCGATTATACCCTAATATCTCCTTGGGCTTGATGCAACAGGTATTTTTTTCCTTCTTTTTTCAATATATTGAAACGGTCAACATGGCCAGAGGATACATACCATGGGCCTTATTCACTGCCTCGGCCTCATTGGCGAGGCTGCTGGTGGAGGACAGCCCATCGATCATAGAATAGCCCATTAGGGGCAACGGCAAAGTACCAACATGGGTTCATGTACCAAGTATGCTATTCTTTTAATGCAATAAATGACGATTTGAATTTTTGGCACAAGTTTGTTGAGCTGGTTCCCGCATCTTAAGGGCTAACCAACTGCGTAGAATTTAAAAATGCAGTTTTTTCTTGATTTTGGTGAATTTCTACATCTTGTGTGGAAGCCTGGCTTTGGTCTTTAATTAGTTTTGATCCGACTAGTCTCTATAGCATCATTTCAGTAATCACTCATGTATTACATGTTGGCTGTATTGTGTGGCAGATGGTGGCTACCTACTTGAATCAGACTGAGGCTAGAGTTATACTCTATGTCCTTAAGACAATTTCGTCCCGCAATGGTGCTCACGGTCAGTATGACGATTGTCTCCCAGGATACAACAGTCTCCTTTTGATGAAAGCAGCACTACAATTCACCAAAATAATCGAACCAAGAATGCAACTCTCTTTTGATGCACTATTGCTATACTATCCTTAGGAAAGTATGCAAATGCCTAAGAGAGTGGAAGAACTGAATTGAATTTGATTCAATTCGGAATGGATAATTGGATGAATGAATGAGAGGGTCTTTAGTCCTATTTATAGTTTTTTAGATGCCCTTTGGAAGCAACCTTATGCCCCTTGGAAGCAACCTTATGCCCCTTGGAAGCAACCTTACGAATTAAATTAATTCGAATTCTTTTGATCAGAGGATGTTTGATAAGCCCATTCACTTCGTGATCTTCAGATCATGTGATCAGATAAGCCTTTTCATGGCTGTGATCTGAAGATCTGAAGATCAGATAAGCCCTTTCATAATTGTGATCTAATGATCACGTTATCAGATAAGTCTTTTCACATGATTTATCTACAACGTTTGATTGAAGGGACGCCTTATCATCAACGGTTCGATTGACTTATCATTTGATCGAAGGGACGCCTTATCAACGGTCCTGATGGTCAACCGTTGACCGGTCAACCGTTGACTGGTCAACCTTGACCAGTTGACTGGTCAACCTTCCAATGATCAAATCATCAACGGTCATGATCAATCCTGATCAGCGATCACCAATGGTTGTGATCAATCCAAGTCATCGTTTGATCTCAGCCCCTCATCTCAATCCTGATCAGTTTCTACCGTCTGATCTTCATCATCAAAAAGATTAAAGCCCCTCAAGCTCCTCGCGACGATGCGTACGTGCGAAGTGCGCCTACAAAGCGCCCATTGCGCCCTTCGCACACGCGCGTGCGCGTGCGCGTGCGCGTGCGCGTGCGAGTGCGAGTGCGAGTGCGCGTGAGCCGAAGGAACACAAGCTTAAGGAGGAGGTTTCCATATAAGTGAACCTTCCTTCCTTGTTCTTTCCGATGTGGGACTAAATGTCCCCGCAATTTCTCATTCACATACATAAGGGGTTAATGGGCTTTCAAGGCCCATTAGGGTTTTCATGACCTATTTTGGCCCATTACCCAACAATCCCCCACATGAATGGAAATTGGACTTAGATCAAAGATTAGCAAAGATTGGCAAGGCAAACCCCCCACATAAAAGGATTTTAATGCAAATGAATATGCAGACACACTAAAGAGAGTATAATGGGATGAAGTTGTATCGGGATAGGTAGCTTGTGTCTTTGAACCTTCCTTAGTGAGTTGTTATCGAGTTTACTTGCTAAAAGGTGAACGCGATGTCTTGAACCTTTCAGCGTTTTGTGTAAACTAAGACAATAACAATCACGCAACTTCTTCCCGAGCATTCTTTTGGTTCTCATGGTTGTGTTCATTTTGGCCCCGAACAACTCCTGGTCTCATGAGTGCTTCAGAGAATTAAACCTTAAAATTCTCATAGAATTGGCCCAGTTCACACTCACATAGGTGATTCTTATTAAGAGTATCCTGCTATACCCCACATGATGTTCATGTCATAAGAATCATTAAAAGCAATGCTTATCCTAGTACCTTTAGCAGGTAGCACCATTATCATAGGAATGAGTAGGATTGTACATCCTTAGTGCTATCAAGTCTCTTCATAATTTAGTTGTCCCTTTTGAACCTAGATCTTGGGATCTCCAGTCAGCTAGGTTGGGTATCCACTATGAAGATTTTTTAGTTATAGGTTTTAAACCCATTCCCCTCGATAAACAGTTTACTTGATCTCTTGGTAACCCCTTTGTTAATGGATCCGCTAGGTTTTTCTTTGACTGAACATAGTCAATAGAAATTACACCAATTTCAAGTAACTGCTTAATGGTATTATGTCTGCGACGTATATGTCTAGACTTACCATTATATATCTTATTCTGTGCTCTGTATATTGCCGATTGACTATCACAATGTATGCATATTGCAGACACAGGCTTTGGCCAACATGGAATATCTTCTAAAAGGTTTCGAAGCCATTCTGCTTCTTCAGCTGCCTTTTCTAAGGCAATAAACTCAGATTCCATAGTGGATCGAGCTATACATGTTTGCTTAGAAGATTTCCATGACACAGCACCTCCTCCTAAGGTGAATACATATCCACTTGTGGATTTTGTATCTTCTGCGTTAGATATCCAATTTGCATCACTGTATCCTTCTAATACAGCTGGATATCTTGAATAATGTAATCCATAACTTAGGGTATATCGCAGATATCTTAATACCCTTATTAGAGCTGTCCAATGATTTGGACCTGGATTACTTGTAAATCTACTCAACTTATTGACAGCATATGCTATGTCAGGACGAGTACAATTCATGACATACATTAAACTGCCAATTATACGTGAGTATTCCAATTGAGATATGGGTTCTCCAGTATACTTAGCCAAATGTAGATTAACATCTACAGGTATTTTCACCGGGCTAGTATCATACTTTTTATACTTATTTAATATTTTCTCAATATAATGAGATTGAGATAATATTATTTCCTCAGATGTTCTAGTGATTCGAATCCCTAGTATAACATCTGCAACACCCATATTTTTCATATCAAAATGTTTGATCAACATTTTCTTTGTCTGTTTAATCATTTCAGTATTACTACCAATGATTAACAGGTCATCTACATATAAGCAGATTATCACATACCCTTCAGGCAGGGTTTTGGCATATACATTTGTCACATTCATTTATTTTGAATCCATTTGATAACATAACATTATCAAATTTTATATGCCATTGTTTAGGTGCTTGTTTTAATCCATATAAGGATTTAACAAGTCTACACACCTTCTTTTCTTTTCCTGGAACAATAAATCCCTCAGGTTGTTCCATATATATTTCTTCATCTAATTCACCATTCAAAAAGGCAGTTTTAACATCCATTTGATAAATTTCAAGATTGTTAATGGCTGCAAAGGCGATTAACATTCTTATAGATGTTATTCTACTTACTGGTGAATAGGTATCAAAGAAGTCTATACCTTCTTTTTGTTTGAAGCCCTTAGCCACTAATCTGGCTTTATACTTGTCAATTGATCCATCAGCTTTTAGCTTTTTCTTAAAAATCCATTTGCACCCTAAAGGTTTCATACCAGATGGTAGATCAACCAACTCCCAGGTATGATTATGCATGATGGACTCAATTTCATTATTGACAGCTTCTTTCCAAAATGGTGCTTCTGGATTAGACATTGCCTCTTTAAATGTCTGAGGTTCATCTTGTAACATATAAGTTACATAATCAGGACCAAAAGACTTTGCTATTCTTGGTCTCTTACTGCGTCTAGGTTCATCTTCAGGATATTCATCCTGATGACTACTACTAGCAGTATTATCATAAGTTCTTTTATTTGAACTTATTTCTAATTTCCTTTTGCTTGGAAATATATCTTCAAAGAATGTTGCATTCCTTGATTCCATGATTGTATTTATCTGTATATCAGATATATCTGATTTATGTACTAGAAAGCGATATGCACTACTATTATGTGCATAGCCGATAAATATACAATCAACAGTTTTAGGTCCTATTTTGACCTTTTTGGGGTCCGGAATAGCTACTTTAGCTAGACACCCCCACACTCTTAAGTAATTATAAGAAGGCTTCTTTCCTTTCCATAACTCATATGGTGTAACATCCTTCTTCTTAAGAGGTATCTTATTAAGAATATGATTTGCTGAGAGAATTGCTTCTCTCCATAAATTCTGTGGTGTACCAGAATTTATTAACATGGCATTCATCATTTCTTTTAATGTGCGGTTTTTACGTTCCGCAATTCCATTAGATTGAGGTGAGTAAGAAGCAGTAGTTTGATGAATAATGCCATGCTCTTGACAGAATTTGTCAAAAGGTGCATCGTATTCACCACCTCTATCACTCCTTATGGCCTTAATCCTTTTTCCAAGTTGATTTTCAACTTCATTCTTATAACATTTAAATACTTCTAAAGCCTCATCCTTAGACTTTAGTAGATACACATAGCAGTATCTTGTTGAATCATCTATAAATGTTATAAAATACTTTTTACCTCCTCTAGTTTGAATTGACTTTAAATCACATAGATCACTGTGAATTAAGTCAAGAGGTTCAGTATTTCTTTCAACTGATGGAAATGGTGTTTTTGCTAACTTAGCTTCAACACACACTTCACACTTGTAATGTGGATCGATTTCATGATTAGGTAATAATTCTAATTTCATTAATTTTCGTAATGAATTAAAATTTACATGTCCTAATCTATCATGCCATAGACAAGAAGAGTCAACCATATAAGCAGAAGAAGATGCTTTATTCATTTCAAGGTTTCTGTGTACAGTCATTACATTCACCTTGAATAATCCATTATTCAAGTAACCCCTTCCAATAAATATACCCCCCTTAGTGAGTACAAATTTATCAGACTCAAAGACCATCCTAAAGCCATGTTTGCTTAGGAGGGAGCCTGATATGATATTCTTCCGGATGTCAGGGATATGTAGCACATCATTCAGTAGAAGCTCCTTGCCAGATGTCATTTTCATAATGATGCGGCCAAGTCCTTCTATCTTGGATGTAGCGGAGTTACCCATGACCAAATTTCTACCATTGATAGGAGTATATGATGAGAACATACTCTTATCAGAGCAGACATGTCTGGTAGCTCCAGTGTCGATGTATCACTCATTTGCTTTGTCAACCATGTTTGCTTCAAATACAACAGCTGACAGCATCATCTCGGATACCTCTTTGGATAGGGTTTCAGTCACGTTGACTTCTTTCTTTTCTTTATCCTTGAAACGGCAGTCCTTGGATTTGTGTCCTTGCTTACCACAAACAAAGCACTTTCCCTTGAATTTATATTTCTTCGGGTTGCCCTTCTCTGTTTAAAACCTTCGCCTGGAAACTTGCGTTTCTTTCTTCCTTCTATGAGGTTGGCCTTTGGCTCAGCAGGTTGTCCTCCTGCCTTCTTTTCTTGGCTCTTATTGTCCTCCTCGATCCTTAGGCGGACAATTAGGTCTTCAAGTCCCATCTCCTTCCGCTTATGCTTCAGGTAGTTCTTGAAGTCCTTCCAGAGTGGTGGTAGCTTCTCTATCATGGCAGCTACCTGGAATGACTCGCTGAGAGACATTCTCTCTGCATGTATCTCATGCAGGATAATCTGAAGCTCTTGGACTTGCTCCATAACTGTTTTGTGGTCGACCATTTTGTAGTCTAGGAACCACAAAATTTCTTGTGTCCAGCATCCTCTATCTTGTACTTTTTATCTAGGGATGCCCATAACTCCTTGGCAGTAGCAATACTACTGTACACATTGTACAGGGTATTGTCCAGACCATTGAGTATATATTCTTGCAAAGGAAGTCTGAGTTCTTCCATGCCTCCACCGCAGCAATGACTTGCTTGTCGGTCTCCCCTTCCTTCAGGACAGGCGGATCTTCATTCAATACTCTGACTAGATTCAGAGTTGTGAGGTAGAACAGCATCTTCTGTTGCCACCTCTTGAAGTCAGTGCCGATAAACTTCTCCGGCTTCTCGGCTTGAACGGATGTATGCATGGTAGCCATCTGCAGCAGCACTTCTGCGGGACAAAATTGTCTTAAGATTGTTGGCTGTATTGTGTGGCAGATGGTGGCTACCTACTTGAATCAGACTGAGGCTAGAGTTATACTCTATGTCCTTAAGACAATTTCATTCCGCAATGGTGCTCACGGTCAGTATGACGATTGTCTCCCAGGATACAACAGTCTCCTTTTGATGAAAGCAGCACTACAATTCACCAAAATAATCGAACCAAGAATGCAACTCTCTTTTTGATGCACTATTGCTATACTATCCTTAGGAAAGTATGCAAATGCCTAAGAGAGTGGAAGAACTGAATTGAATTTGATTCAATTCGGAATGGATAATTGGATGAATGAATGAGAGGTCTTTAGTCCTATTTATAGTTTTTTAGATGCCCTTTGGAAGCAACCTTATGCCCCTTGGAAGCAACCTTATGCCCCTTGGAAGCAACCTTACGAATTAAATTAATTCGAATTCTTTTGATCAGAGGATGTTTGATAAGCCCATTCACTTCGTGATCTTCAGATCATGTGATCAGATAAGCCTTTTCATGGCTGTGATCTGAAGATCTGAAGATCAGATAAGCCCTTTCATAATTGTGATCTGATGATCACGTTATCAGATAAGTCTTTTCACATGACTTATCTACAACCGTTTGATTGAAGGGATGCCTTATCATCAACGGTTCGATTGACTTATCATTTGATCGAAGGGACGCCTTATCAACGGTCCTGATGGTCAACCGTTGACCGGTCAACCATTGACTGGTCAACCTTGACCAGTTGACTGGTCAACCTTCCAACGGTCAAATCATCAACGGTCATGATCAATCCTGATCAGCGATCACCAATGGTTGTGATCAATCCAAGTCATCGTTTGATCTCAGCCCCTCATCTCAATCCTGATCAGTTTCTACCGTCTGATCTTCATCATCAAAAAGATTAAAGCCCCTCAAGCTCCTCGCGACGATGCGTACGTGCGAAGTGCGCCTACAAAGCGCCCATTGCGCCCTTCGCACATGCGCGTGCGCGTGCGCGAGGGTGATGCTTCGCATCACCCTCAAGCTCTCTTCTATGGTGAGCCGAAGGAACACAAGCTTAAGGAGGAGGTTTCCATATAAGTGAACCTTCCTTCCTTGTTCTTTCCGATGTGGGACTAAATGTCCCCGCAATTTCTCATTCACATACATAAGGGGTTAATGGGCTTTCAAGGCCATTAGGGTTTTCATGACCTATTTTGGCCCATTACCCAACATTACACAGAGTAGTGTTGATGTATCAAGACTGCACATTCTTTTTTTTTTTTTCTTTTCTTTTTTTTTCTTTGTTTTGTTTAGTCAGTTTGTTGGTGTCCTGTTTTTAGGAGTTGGTTAATTGTTATTTTACTTTGTCAATCTTATCTTGTAGGAGCAGTTAGCTGCACGTTTTTAGCTATTCACGTATTTTAGCTATTCTGGTTTGTTGCTGGTTCTGTGGACCTTAGTGGGCAACGTGGGTTTATGGTTAGTTGTTGTAGTATATATTTTGAACATTTTTTCTAAATACGATGAATAGCTTTTGCTGTCAACTCCTCTGTTTTAAAAAAAAAAAAAAAACAATACTGGTATCAGAGCCTTCTTAATCTTAAGGGGCTGTGAGATTGATTGAGAGGTGTGCATGCATCCATAGAAGTTAAAAGCAGATGGAGGCAGGATCGAGTGGTTTTTCAGCAATGGCTCCACTAGCGTTTGATGAGAAAATTATCAAGCCTGGGGAGTGAGAATGCGAGCCTATCTAGAGGGTTGTGATTTTTGAGAAGCTGTGGAACAAGATTATGAAGTTGCTCCCCTTCTCGACAATCCAACCATCAATCAAATCAAGTTTCACAAGGAGAGGACGACAAGAAAAGCAAAGGCAGAGTCTTGTTTATATGTTGTTGTCCCACCTGCCATTTTCAGCAGAATTATGGCTTGTGAATCAGCCAAAGCTATTTGGGACTTCCTCAAAGCTGAGTATCAAGGAGATGAGAGGATTAGAAGCATGAAGGGGCTAAACTTGATCACAGAATTCGAGAGACTGCAGATGAAGGAATCTGAGACAATTAAGGAGTATTCTGATAAGTTGATAAGCATTGCAAATCAGGCAAGAGTTCTAGGCACTGACCTCTCTGATAATAGGCTAGTGCAGAAGATTCTTGTCTCCTTGCCCGAAAGGTTTGAGGCAACCATTGCCTCTTTGGAGAATACCAAGGATTTGTCTCAGATCAAGTTGGCAAAATTGCTAAGTGCTCTGCAAGCACAAGAGCAAAGGAGGTTAATAAGGCTGGAAGGAAGTACAGAAGGAGCTCTGCTGGCCAGAGAATAGCAGAATGTAGGCAGAAAAATCAAGAAGTGGAAAGGGAAGAAAGGAAATGGTAGTGGTGGTTCAGAAGCTGCTGCAGGAGAGAATAGTGCGGGCAACTCTAAGAACAATTAGGGAAGATATTCCTCATGTCAGCACTATGGAAAAAGGAATCATCCACACTTTAGGTGTTGGAAGAGGCCAGATGTCAGGTGCAGAAAGTGTCATAAGCTTGGACACATTGAGAAGTTCTGCAAAGAGAAGAGAGATCAGCAGCAGGGTGAGGCACAGCTGCAGTTCAGCAAGAGGTAGATCAATGTTTGTTGCCTCTTGTTTCTCCTCTAGTACTCCATGTGACAGTTGGCTTGTTAATAGTGGTTGCACAAACCATATGACAAGTGATGAAACGTTGTTTATAAATCTTGACAAGTCGTTGAAGTCAAGAGTGAGGATTGGGAATGAGGAGTACTTAGAAGTGAAAGGTAAAGGGACTGTAGTAATGGAGAGTTGTGCTGGAACTAAGCTAATTTCTGATGTGATGTATGTGCCTAAAATTGATCAAATTTGCTGAGTGTGGGCAGTTGGTAGAAAAGGGATTTAAGGTGATATTTGAAGAGGAGAAGTGTTTGATCTTTGATTTCAGTGGTCAGGAGTTGTTCAAGATAAAGATGCAACAGAAGAGTTTTTCTTGAATCCTCTTGAGAAGGAGCAGATGGCATTCAAGTGTCAGGCTAATGATTCAGAAATATGGCACAAGAGGTTGGGGCACTTTCATCATAAAGGCGTGCTGTTCATGCAGAGGAATGAAATGGCAATTGGGTTACCAAGCCTAGAGGAGCATATCACAGGGTGCAAACTTGTTTGCTGGGTAAGCAGACAAGACTTCCCTTCAAGGAATCCACTTGGAGAGCTACAGAGAAGCTACAACTGATTCATACATATCTATGTGGTCCTCAAGTGACTTCTTCACTAAATGGCAGCATGTACTTCATATTTTCATTGATGATTATACTAGAATGTGCTGGATATACTTTATAAAGCAAAGTCAGAAGTTGCTGAGGTATTTCTAAAGTTTAAGAAATGGGTTGAGAACCAAAGTGGCTGCAAGATTCAAGTAATTAGATCTGATAATGGAATAAATACACTTCACATAGGTTTAATTCTTTCTATGAAGAGGCTATAATTGAGCATCAGCTTATTGCTCCTTACTCTCCACAGCAAAATGGAGTTTGGGTAGAAGCAGCAAACACATCAGTTTTTCTACTAAATAGATTACCTACGAGGGTATTGGAGATGAAGATACCCTTTGAAGCTTGGTTTGATGCCAAGCCAATTCTAAGAAATTTGAAGGTGTTTGGTTGTTTGTGTTTTTCTCATATTCCACAGGTCAAGAGAGACAAGTTGGGAGAGAAAGCTGAACCTGGGATCTTTGTTAGCTACAATTTAGTGTCAAAAGCTTACAGGATCTATCAACCACAGATAAGAAAGGTGATCACTAGTAGGGATGTTCTTTTTCTAGAAGATGAGAAATGGGATTGGACAAATGAGCCACAAAGCAAGCACAAAGAGGTCTCATTGGAACCTGACGAACTGGTGGATGATGTTCCAGTTAGAGGTACCAGATCTTTGACTGATATATATCAAAGGTGTAGTGTGGTTGTTTTGGAACCTATGGGCTATGAGGAAGCTAAAAGTGATCAGAGGTGGATGAATGCAATGAAGGAAGAGTTGGCTATGATAGAAAAAAACCAAACATGGGAGCTAGTGGAGAGGCCTGAAGATAGGAAGGTGATTGGAGTAAAATGGGTTTTTAAGACCAAATTTAATCCTGATGGCTTAGTGAATAAGCATAAAGCATAAGGCCAGGTTGGTGGTGAAGGGATACGCATAGGTTTGGGGAGTTGATTCTCAGAAACCTTTGCTCCCGTGGCAAGACTTGATACAATTAGAATGATTCTTGCTTTAGCAACTCAACAAGGATGGAAGGTATATCAGTTAGATGTGAAATCTGCATTTTGAATGGAGTGTTGCAGGAGGAGATTTATGTTGAGCAGCCAGAAGGCTTTATCACACCAGGCCAGGAGGAGAAAGTTTATTTGCTGAGAAAGGCTCTCTATGGCTTTAGGCAAGCTCCCAGAGCTTGGTACAGTAAGATGGATGAGCACTTGTTGGGTTTAGGTTTCAAGAAAAGCCTCAGTGAATCCACTCTATATGTCAAGAAATTAGTATCTGACTTAGTGGTGGTGTCTCTCTATGTGGATGATATGCTGGTGATAGGAAGTAATAGTGCTCAGATTACTGCATTTAAGCAACATATGATGAAGATGTTCGAAATGACTGATCTTGGTGAGATGTCATATTTTCTAGGAATGGAGGTTAAGCAGACTCAGAATGAAGTTTTTATATGTCAAAAGAAGTATTTGAAGGAAATCCTAAGGCGATTCAACATGGAGGAGTGTAAGAGTGAGTACACCAATGGGTCATAAGGAAAGCTTCAAAAGAAGGATGGATAGTACCTGCAGATGAAAAAGTTTATAGAAGTTTGATTGACTGTCTTATGTATCTCACTGCAACTAGGCCAGACATCATGTTTCATGTAAGTGTCTTATCTAGATTTCTCAATTGTGCTAGTGAGTTGCATATGGTAGCTACAAAGAAGGTGTTGAGGTACTTAAGAGGTACTCTTTTATATGGGATTAAGTTTTGTAGAGTTCAGGAGTTTAAGTTGCAGGGGTATTCTGACAGTGACTAAGCAGGATCAATGGATGATATGAGGAGCACTTCAGGTTATTGCTTTACATTTGGGTCGGCATTTTTTCCTGGTGTTCAAAGAAGCAGGAAATAGTAGCTCAATCAACTGCAGAAGCTGAGTTCAATGCAGCTACTGCAGCTGTGAATCAAGCATTATGGTTAAAGAAGCTGATGGATGATCTGCATATGCAGCAAGAAGAAGACATAGAAGTGTTTGTGGATAATCAAGCTACTCTGGCCATTTCACAGAATCCAGTATTTCATGAAGAACAAAGCATTTTATGGTCAAGTTTTACTTCTTAAGAGAAGTGTAAAAGGCTGAAGAGGTGAAACTGGTGTGTTGCAGTTCAGAAAACCAGATTATAGATATATTCACGAAGTCATTTCATGTTGGTCGATTTGAACTTCTCAGGGCAAAGCCAGGAGTATGCAGTACTTGATCCAAGAGGAGAGTGTTGATGTATCAAGACTGCACGTTCTGTTTTTTTTTTTTCTTCTTCTTCTTTGTTTTGTTTAGTCAGTTTGTTGGTGTCCTATTTTTTAGGAGTTTGTTAATTGTTGTTTTACTTGGTCAATCTTATCTTGTAGGAGCAGTTAGCTGCACATATTTTAGTTATTCACGTATTTTAGCTATTCTAGTTTTGTTGCTGGTTTTGTGGACCTTAGTGGGCAACGTGGGTTTATGGTTACGTTCTAGTATATATTTTGAACTTTTTTTTTCTGAATATGATGAATAGCTTTTGCTGTCAACTCCTTTTCTGTTTTTTTTTTTTTTTTTTAAAAAAACAAGAAGTAATTTGCTCATTCAATTATTGCCCTTTCTAGTGAACTAAAAAGAGCTTCAAACTGACTATTTCATAGACATCTCAAATTTCATGTTTTTTTTAGCAACGTACGTTTGAATCCCCAGTTTGAAGTGTGCCAAACTGTGTTGGTGGGGAATCAGAATGGTTTGTCATTTCAAATGGTATGAAGCTTGTACCTCTCCATACCGTACTAAACTGGTATGGTATGTCCGTACCATA
This sequence comes from Calamus simplicifolius, assembly GCA_900491605.1. Taxonomy (NCBI): domain Eukaryota; kingdom Viridiplantae; phylum Streptophyta; class Magnoliopsida; order Arecales; family Arecaceae; genus Calamus; species Calamus simplicifolius. The sequence goes on from UESW01004452.1 coordinate 117,956, forward strand.
TTGTACTAAGCCAGTACTGAAATGGTACCGGTTTCTGATATAACAAACTTTGATTTGATAAAGGCAAGTTGTTCCAAATGCTCATTTTATTTTCTTTTTGCCTTGACATTCTACACAGTATCTATATATATTGTAATCCATTGAAATATCCTATTTTTGCTTCATTAATGCTCTGTTTGGATGGAGAGAAAAGTGGGAGGAAAGAAAACTGGGAGGAAAGAAAAGTGGAAGGAAAGAAAATTAAAGAGAAAATATTTTCTCTTCTTCTGTTTGGATGAGTGAGAGGAAAACAGAGAGGAGAGAAAAGTTGATAATTTACAATGACAATAATATCCTTGTTATAGATGATTAAAAAATGTATCGGTTGTTTTTTTGGAAGGGTCAATATTGGAATGAAAAAAACGAAAGAGCACTTTTGAGTTTTCTCTCCAAAATCTCTCCGGTTTCGGAGAGAAAACTTTTATGTGGGGCCCACCACTTTTTTCTCTCTGTTTTCTTCTCTAGTTTTCTTTCCTCCCGACTTTTCTCCATCCAAACAAGATAAATTTCATTTTCTCTTCTATTTTTCCTCCTAGTTTTCTTTCCTCCTTAGTTTTCTCTCCATCCAAACAGAGGGTAAAGTTCGAAGTTTGCTCATTTTTCTTATTTGGAATATAGGATCAAGGTAACAAATATGATCCTGATGGAATATGTCAGAAATTGGATTCCAGATCTCGCTAGAATGCCAACTGAATGGATCCATCATCCATGGGATGCTTCAAGATCTGTACTCAAAGCTGCTGGAATAGAGCTAGGTTTAAATTGCCCAAAACCCATTGTAGAACTTCATACAGCTCGCGAGCGTCTGGATGATGCTGTCGCCATGATGTGGGAACTAGACAGAGCTGCAAGAGTAGTTGCAACACCGAGTGGTTCAGATGAAGTTGTGGCTGACAATATGATTGGTATGAATAAATTGGACATCCCAAAGGTTGTTTTGAAGGAGGAGGTGTCTTGCACAAGGTCATCTCTTGATCAAAGAGTTCCCTCTGTTCATAATCTTAAGGGAAGTTTGTGCAACAAGGGACTGGAAAGTCTAAACGGCAGGAGACCAAAGCATGTTGACTTAATTAAACAGGTTGACAAGACCGAGACATCAAAAATGGATGGAGACTTGCGTTCTAGAGCGGGATCTTAATCTGCTAGGAAAAGAAGCAGTAGTGAGAGTATCTGTGGGGTCCCAAATTCTTGTTTTTCTTTATCAGAAGTAAAACCTTTGCAATATAGCTAGTGGTTCTTTTAAAACACATAATTCAACTGGATCTCCTTCAATGCGTCCATGGAAAGAAGAACATTGCATGGTGGATGGGTAGAGCAGCAGGAGCACCTTGTATGTTCCAGCCATAGTCACGCAAGCAATAGCATTAGTATTTTGCCGCATGATTAAATTCTTGTCGAATGCTATCCAGGACATTTTCTATATCGTTAACTTATTAGACCCATCTATCTAACTTGAAATTGTCTTAATTACCAGGACAATTTTCGTGGTTCTCTTCTTGGAGGCAGTGTGCAGTTGGTTATCTAATCTGGCTCTAGCACAGTGACGAAATGTTTTCTCCAATTAGGAATTTACTACCGGTTTTCCCAAAACGGACTTTGTTGCTGATATTGTCTGTCAGGCCTTTTGTCGGACTTAAATTTGTTATCTAGTAAATTATCTTTGATACGATATCTAGCATAAACTTTTGGACTTCTTTTTTACACAAATCTATATATATGCCCAGATACCGATACGGAAACATGGACATATATGCAACTCATAAACGGAACTGTTATGTTAGTAGTTTTAATTTGTTTACACCCTTGTTCGCAAATAGCTTCCTGAAATTAGCATTATAATTTGTTACCATGTTTGAACTCTAGCTATGTGTATCCACCTCGGTTCTTTGTGCCATGCGATTAATTAATTATCATTTTTGTCGGATGAAGACAATGTGGATGCTGAGAGCAGCATTAAGGGCTTGAGATCATGCAAGAAACCTGCTCAACTCCAAGCAATTAACAAAACAAGTCACATATATCATCTCGTGTACGTTATTTTTCATGTTTCTTTTTGTATCATGTTGATGTAATTTTGTGTTCTATAAAATTCTCATCTACGAAGAGTTTCATTGTAATCCTACTTAAATCAGTTGGTAAAGCATTCAGTCAAATAATCTATAACTTTCATGTTTGGATCTCATATTATGATCTATTTTATAGCTTAAAACTGAGCAAGAGGAAAGAAAGTCTTTCTGCATCGCATGCGATAAGCGCGCAATAATTGGATATGCATTCATACAGTGCATAAAAAGATAAAATTGTTCTTAACCTGCGTGGCTGCATGCGCATGTGATGCATGCGATCTGCATCACGCTCAATGTACATAGTCCTTCCCAAGAGAAAAAGGATTCATGTCCTTGATTCGAAACTAATTTGGTAGCTCAGTTTTATTGCTGTTATTGTTGGTCAGTTTATATGATATAGTAGAAGTTTATTGGATATCTATGATACATTAAATTCGTGACTTTTCTTTTAGTAAAAGCATCTATAAACCCACTATATTCTAATATTTGCTGATAGGAACTACAATATGCTGTGAGTCTGGGATCATGAAGAAGGCCCCATTGCTTAGCTTCTTTTAGCATCAATATTCTAAAATACTCCTGTATCCCTCGGGATTAGTGCAAGCAGCTTGATGTTAACAGCTATGGTTCAACCGTCCATGAATTTCCCGTGCTGGGTGGAAACTTTATGCCTACGGTCATAACCCAGCATCAGAGTTTACTGCCTTTATTATTATTATTATTATTATATGAGCTAGGATAAACAGAAAGCTAATGAAATGGGGTGAGGGCAGTGAAGAAAATTTCGTATGTTTTATATGAATCAAATTCATATAATATCCAGTGAAAGATAAAAATAAATATAAAATTTAATTTTAAAAATCAAGATCCTCAGGAACAGATTCATTCAGAAATAACATGATTTAATAATAGATCATACATGTGTTCTTTATTGGGGATGAAGCCCGATGAAGCCGGTAAATGATTTATCACTAGCCGTCCACGCGTTCGGCCTCTAATGGTGATCCACGCGAAGATCTTTGGATGATGTCCTCTCAGGATTGGATGATAACCTTCTTGCGAGGGGTGCTAGCGCCTCTTTTCTTTTCAATTGATTTCCCAAATCAAAGAGAGAACAATTTCTTGATCAAGATTAAATCTTGATCAATCAAGAAAAAAGATTTCTTGATCAAGATCAAATCTTGATCAACCAAGAAGAGAGAGAAAGCCTTCCTTTAACAACCCAGAAAGAGGGACGTGAGAGAGAGGAGCTTTCAACCCTTCAAGAGAGAGAGGGACATGTTTTAGAGAGAGAAAGGATGTTAGGCATCCAAAAGAGAGAGAAAGGAGGAGTCAGGCATATCTCTCGAAGGAGGTATCTCTCTCCTTTTTATACATGAAAAGGAGGTTGTATGGTTCCATAAATAAAAGAATTTTATTTCAACCACCCAACATTCAACCATATCAAGTTGATAACAAATTATCCTAACAAATTTAGGATATTTGTTAATTATCTTTAATATTTGTTATGATAATGTTAGGGTTACAACCACCTAACCACATCCCTAAAAATTAGGAAATTGGTTATCTCATGAAACCAACGTCGCAACCTTGAATTTGGCTTCATGAGGATGCCCCAAATCATGGGGTTCCCTCCATGACGTGGAGATGGGTCATGTCCATCACATGGGCATGGATCCATCCTCCACGTGGCACGATCTCAGCCCTCGGTTTAATTGGGTTTCCATGAATCAAATCATGCCATCATATGGACCCAATTAAATACCATATTATTAATCTCAATTAATCTAAGCCATCCATCATATGGATCAAGCCTAATTAATGGATTTCATATGTACATCTCATGTACAAAAGGTCTCTCTTTTGAACACAAAATTCTTTTCTCTATGATGAATCCTATTCATCAATTTCATGTTCTCTCATTAAGATTGAGTCAAACCCAATCCTAATTAATTGGTTATCTAATTTGAATTAAGTCCAACTTAATTCATTTTAACTTCATCCAAAATCTTCTTAATGCGTGTGACCCATTAGGTCCCTTGACACGTTGGTAATAATCATGTCCCTAATATTGACCCTAAGGATGACTTGATCAACACCTTGTCCAAGTCAATTCTTTAACCAAATCAACTCTTTGATTAAGTCAAAGAATCCATGATTATAGATCATGAGCGGCCTCTAGCAAAGCATCATGACCACCCAAGTGTTAAGGGTTTGTTGACGTGGTCATCAACACCTGTCCATGAACGGTTACCGTACGATTCAATCCCTTCGTCACATATCCCAGATCAATCAGTGGTATGGAATGTGTCAACCATGTAATTGATCTTTGTTTACTTGATCTCAGAAAAATTGACTCATATGAATTAGAACTTCAAAACCATTTCGAATTCCAACTCAACCTTGCAAGGATTTAACAGTCAATTTAATCCATCAAGTGGCCGTGGGATATAACCCTTTCTATCAAGGGAGACGAATCTGTCTTGATCAAACACCACCTTCATGTGCTTCATATCATACCCAATCGACACCATATTTGCCACCCGTGGCTAGAGCGACGTTTGCATGTCGTCAAAGCATGATATTCCACACATGAGGTGCAATGAAGATCTCAAGTCAAAGGATCACTCGTACCACCGTCATCAGAGATCAACCATGACACTATATAGAATATCCATATGGGATCTCTGTGCGGGTCATCCAATGCATCGTTACAATAACGAACATCCACACACATATCCAAGTATCTTCATACTTCAGCTTGCAAGATCAGCTGCTCACCACAAGGGTGAAGATATGCAATGTGTGCTAGTCTCATCGGCGTTCGACAGTGTCCAATCCTGTCTACGCATCGACTAGGGAAGTTTAAAGAATCGAACCATAATGTGCAATTTTGGATCTCACAATTTGTAATCTCTATTACAAATTCCATATGCACAGTTCGAATTCTTTTGGACTTTATCTCACAGGTTAAATATATCTAATATATATATAATTACACTGGATAGATAAAGAAACCAATAAATTTGATTTGCATTCATAAAGAAATGTGTACAAACTAGCATCTAATCCAATTGGATCTAGGGCACACACTAACAATCTCCCACTTGCACTAGAGCCAATCACCCATGTATCTAATACCAAGTGACTCAGCATGACTATCATGCTTCTGCTGCGGTAGGACTTTAGTGAACGGATCGGCAATATTGTCCGTGGAGACTCATTCTATTTTATATCATTCGTCCCACTGATTTTCTAATCACATGATATTTTCTAAGTACATGTTTGGACCTCTGATGAGACCTTGGTTCCTTGGCTTGCGCAATAGCTCCATTGTTATCACAATACAAGAGTATTGGATTAACAATGCTTGGAACCACTCCAAGTTCAGTGATGAACCTTTTGATCCAAACTGTTTATTTAGCTGCATCTGATGCTGTGATGTACTCGGCTTAGTTGTAGAGTCGGCAGTCATCTCCTGCTTGGAACTCTTCCAGCTGACTGCACCACCATTGAGCATGAACACATAGCCTGATTGTGATTTATAATCATCTCCATCAGACTAAAAACTAGAATCCGTGTAACCCCGAACTATAAGATCGGGTCCTCCATAAATCAAGAACATATCCTTAGTTCTTCGCAAGTACTTAAGGATATTCTTGACTGCCATCCAATGTTTCTCACCAGGATTTGCTTGATATCTACTCGTGATACTTAAGGCATAAGAAACATCAGGCCTACATAGCATCGTATATAATGGATCCAATTGCTGATGCGTATGGTATCCTATCCATGTACTCTCTTTCTTCTTGGGTCTTAGGACTCATGTCCTTAGAGATGTACACTATGCGACATTGGCAGGAATCCCTTCTTGGATTCCTCCATGCTAAACCGCTTTAGCATCTTATCTATATGTGGATTGGGTCAATCCAAGCAACCTTCTGGATCTATCTCTATAGATCTTTATACCAAGTATATAGGCTGCTTCTCCCAAATCCTTCATGGAGAATTTACCTGACAACCAATCCTTCACTTCTTTAAGGAAGGATACATTGTTTCCTATTAATAATATGTCATCCACATATAATATCAAGAAAATAATATCACTCCCACTAACCTTCTTGTACACACATGGATCATCCTCATTTTTGATGAAATCAAACTCTTTGATTGTCACATCAAATCGGATGTTTCCAACTTCTAGAGGCTTGCTTAAGTCCATAAATAGACCTTTGTAGCTTGCACACTTTCTTAGGATCTATGGATTCAAAACCCTCTGGTTGTGTCATATACACATCCTCCTCTAAATTTTCATTTAGGAAGGCAGTCTTGACATCCATCTGCCAGATCTCATAGTCAAAATATGCTGCTATTGCAAGCAAAATCCTTATGGACTTATGCATGGCTACAGGTGAAAAGGTTTCATCAAAGTCAACACCTTGTCTTTGCTTGTAACCTTTTGCAACTAGCCTTGCCTTATAGGTAATCACATTACCATCCATGTCGGTCTTCTTCTTGAAAACCATTTGCACCCAATGGGTTTTACCCCTTCAGGTGGATCAACCAAGGTCCATACCTGGTTGTCATACATGGAGTCCATTTCAGATTTCATGGCCTCAAGCCATCTCTTGGAGTTAATGTCAGACATTGCCTCCTTGTAGTTGGTAGGCTCATCATCCTCTATAAGAAATGCATATCTCTTAGGGATGTGAATTGTCCTACTAGATCTACGTAGCTGTGTGTACTTGGAGCCACCTTGCTTTTCATGCAACGTTTGCCTGAATGTGGGTTGAGTCTCCTGCTCAACTCCCACTGTATTCGCATATGCTCCATTCCATCTAATGGGTCTATATTAATTTGTGGTTCTTGAGCTTCACTAAGTTCAATCTTACTCCCACTATCCTTTGAAATTATCTCATTTCAAAAATGAAGCATTTCTCGAGACAAACACCTTTTGCTCGAGAGGATGGTAGAAGTAATATCCTTTTGTTTGTTTTGGATATCCCACAAAATTGCATTTATCAGATCTAGCTTCAAGCTTGTCTGATTCATTACGCTTCACATAAGCGTAACAGCCCCAAACCCTTAAATGATTAAGGGATGGTTTCTTTCCATACCATATCTCATAGGGAGTGAGTTGACGATTTAGATGGAACTCGGTTTAAGGTATATTTGGCAGTTTCTAGCGCATAACCCCAAAACATTTTTGGAAGATCTGCAAGGCTCATCATGGAACGTACCATGTCTAATAGTGTAGATTTCTCCTTTCTGACACACCATTGTGCTGTGATGGAGAATCCCATTCTCCTTCAAATAATCTATGAACTCATGGCTCAAGTATTCACCACCTCGATCTGATCGAAGTATCTTAATACTCTTGCCAGTTTGTTTTTCTACTTCACGTCTAAATTCTTTGAACTTTTCAAAGGCTTCAGATTTGTGCTTCATCAGATACACATAACCATATCTATTATGGTCATCTATGAATGGAAATAAGAAAAACCTCCTATGGCTTGAATGTTGATGGGTCCACATACATCCGAATGTACTAAACCCAAACATTCAGTTGCTCGCTCGCCTTTTCAGTAAAAGGTGACTTGATCATCTTGCCAAGTAAGCATGATTCACATTCCTCAAACGATTCCCAATCGAATGAGCCCAAGTATCCATTCTTATGTAACTTGGTTAAACGCTTTTCATTTACATGGCCTAGACGACAATGCCATAGAGTCCCTAGTATTATTTGATTTTAAACTTTTTGATTCAATATTGAGAATAGGGGCTTAAAGATTAAGAACATAAATTCTATTGAACAATTCAGCAGAACCAAAGAACATTTTATTTCAAAAATAGAAATACCTTTATTTCCAATTTCAAATGAATACCCATTCATTACTAAACATGAAATGGATATAATATTCTTTGTTATGTTCGGAACATAGTAACAATTACTAAGTTCAATTTCAAGCCCTGTGGGCAAAGATAAAGAACAAATTCCTACGGCTAATGCAGCAACCTTTGCTCCATTTCCCATTCGTAGGATCACTTCATCTTTCCCCAATCTTCTACTATTTCTTATCATCTCCATATTAATACAAATATGAGACCCACAACTGGTATCCAATACCCAAGTGGAATAAGAAGTAATAGAAAAAAACATCTCAATTATATACACATGATGTAGAAGCATCCCTATGCTTCTTATCTTTCAAGCTGACCCAATAAACCCTGCAGTTATGCTTCCAGTGCCCATCCTTGCCACAAAAGTGACATATATTCCTTAGCCAATCAGGAAATTGGGTCCAGTCAGCTTGTTGGACTTTAGGTTACCTCTAAGGTTAATGTTCACACTCATGGTATCTCTTACAACTATGAAGAAAATAGAACGAGTCAATTATTATGAATGCAAATCATCGATTTAATATGGTAATTATAAAAATTTTTAATTAAATCGATTACTCCCACTATTTTATCGAGCTCAATAGCCCTCTCTATTAATCTCAAAAAATTATCAAATAATTTTCTAGTGGGCTAGGATCCTCAAATTGACTTACCTTGACCTTGGCTATGGCACAACAAATCTTAGTAAGCCAAATTAGGTAGATTTGTATCAATCACATCAAATGTGACTCCTAGATCATTTAGGGGACATTGCCTTGTCAATCACATCTGATGTGATCACCCTAAACATTGCCTCTAGATTAGACTGACCCTGACTATGGCCAATTATGCCAGCTAACCTAGTTAAGTCAACCCATTGTTCCCCAATCAACTCCTCATAGGTTCACTTGATCTTGGCTATGGCACAACAAATCTCATGCCCTAATGATTTTGTATCATGTGAACAATGGAAGGCTAATGACTTAATATTCGTGGAGGGATTTAGCGCATCTAGGTCCCATCATGCATGTACAACATTTGTATCATGCTAGGTTACATATCCTATATGTGAATTTTAGATTAATTTCAATTAACCTAAATTTCATAAGATCCAATCTTATGATTGGGACTCCTAATCAAATTAGGATCCTGATCACTATCTAATTTAGGAACCCTAATTATGTGACCAAATCAATTGCTACCATCCTGATTAACCTTAATTGATCTAATCAATTATGAGCTTTCCTTAACAATGGCCAGATCAGCTGATCAATGGGGTCCTATTTAGCATACCCTTCGATCCCATTGAATGGTTAATCCCAATTGATTTGATCAATTATGGAATCATAGGATCAAACAATGATATGGTTAAATCTAATTTTTCCTAAACCTTATCATAGGATCAAACATTATGATAAGATAAGATAGTGATCTTTAGGGATTTATGATAAGTGTCAAATGTCTTATCATTATCTGTTATGATAAATTTGTTTTCATCACATGAAAATCCTAATTGGTCTCTATCATAACATCCCTAACATGATAACATGTCAAAATTTAAAATTTTAATTTTAATCTTGATTATCATGTTATCATGATATAATTATTTTAGATTTTAATCACGTTATTTATCATGTCAAAATTAAATTCTAAACATGATATGTTAAATTTCAGCCTTTATGATTATGTCACATAAATCATAATTTTTAATTTTTAACATGATCAAATCTAAATAATTCACGTTTATTATCATATAATAAACTTAATTAAATATTTAATCTTCATCAATATAATTATTTTAATTTTAATCATGTTATTTATCATGTCAAAATTAAATTCTAAACATGATATGTTAAATTTCAGCCTTTATGATTATGTCACACATAAATCATAATTTTTAATTTTTAACATAATCAAATCTAAATAATTCATTTATTATCATATAATAAACTTATTAAATATTTAATCTTCATCAATATAATTATTTCAGATTTTAATCATGTTATTTATCATGTCAAAATTAAATTCTAAACATGATATGTTAAATTTCAGCCTTTATGATTATGTCACATATAAATCATAATTTTTAATTTTTTAACATGATCAAATCTAAATAATTCATTTATTATCATATAATAAACTTATTAAATATTTAATCTTCATCATATGACAATATTTATATTTTACATCGCATGTAAAATTTAGATCTATGTATATAAAAACTAGAACTCAGGTAATCTATCAAATTAACTGAATTTGAAGCCTGAGGTGGCTCTGATACCACTGAAGGGAATTTCGTATGTTTTATATGAATCAAATTCATATAACATGCAGCGGAAGATAAAAATAAATATAAAATTTAATTCCCAAAGCCCAAGATCCTCAAGGAACAGATTCAGTTAACAAGAAATAACACATGATTTAATAATAGATCATACATGTGTTCTTTATTGGGGATGAAGCCCGATGAAGCCGGTAAACGATTTACCACTAGCCGTCCATGCGTCCGGCCTCTAATGGTGATCCACGCGAAGATCTTTGGATGATGTCCTCTCAGGATTGGATGATAACCTTCTTGCGAGGGGTGCTAGCGCCTCTTTTCTTTCCAATTGATTTCCCAAATCAAGAGAGAGAACAATTTCTTGATCAAGATCAAATCTTGATCAATCAAGAGGAAAAATATTTCTTGATCAAGATCAAATCTTGATTTATCAAAAAAAAAATTGATCAAGATCAAATCTTGATCAGTCAAGAAAGAAAAGATTTCTTGATCAATATCAAATCTTGATCAACCAAGAAGAGAGAGAAAGCCTTCCTTTGACAACCAGAAAGAGGGACGTAAGAGAGAGGAGCTTTCAACCCTTCAAGAGAGAGAGAGAGAGAGCTTTCAACCCTTCAAGAGAAAGGGACGTCCTAGAGAGAGAAAGGACGTTTTAGAGAGAGAAAGTGAGGCATCCAAAAGAGAGAAAAAGGAGTCAGGCATATCTCTCGAAGGGGTATCTCTCCCTTTTATACATGAAAAAGGAGGTTGTATGGTTCCATAAATAAAAGGGATTTTATTTCAACCACCCAATCATTCAACCATATCAAGTTGATAACAAATTATCCTAACAAATTTAGATATTAAATTATCCTAACAAATTTAGGATATTTGTTATCATGATAATGTTAGGATTACAACCACCTAACCACATCCCTAAAAATTAAGGAATTGGTTATCTCGTGAAACCAATGTCGCAACCTTGAATTTGGCTTCATAGGACGCCCCAAATCATGGGGTTTCATCCTCCATGACGTGGAGATGGGTCATGTCCATCACATGGGCATGGATCCATCCTCCACGTGGCACGATCTCAGCCCTCGGTTTAATTGGGTTTCCACGAATCAAATTATGCCATCATATGGACCCAATTAAATACCATATTATTAATCTCAATTAATCTAAGCCATCCATCACATGGATCAAGACTAATTAATGGATTTCATATGTACATCTCATGTACAAAAGGTCTCTCTTCTTGAACACAAAATTCTTTTCTCTATGATGAATCCTATTCATCAATTTCATGTTCTCTCATTAAGATTGAGTCAAACCCAATCCTAATTAATTGGTTATCTAATTTGAATTAAGTCCAACTTAATTCCCATTTTAACTTCATCCAAAATCTTCTTAATGTGTGTGATCCATTAGGTCCCTTGACACGGTAAATCATATCCCTTGTATTGACCCTAAGGATGACTTGATCAACACCTTATCCAAGTCAATTCTTTAACCAAATCAACTCTTTGATTAAGTCAAAGAATCCATGATTATAGATCATGAGCGGCCTCTAGCAAAGCATCATGACCATCCAAGTGTTAAGGGTTTGTTGACGTGGTCATCAACACCTATCCATGAACGGTTACCGTACGATTCAATCCCTTCGTCACATATCCCAGATTAATCAGTGGTATGGAATGTGTCAACCATGTAATTGATCTTTGTTTACTTGATCTGAAAAAATTGACTCATATGAATTAGAACTTCGAAACCATTTCGAATTCCAACTCAACCTTGCAAGGATTTAACAGTCAATTTAATCCATCAAGTGGCCATGGGATATTACCCTTTCTATCAAGGGAGACGAATCATGTCTTGATCAAACACCACCTTCATATGCTTCATGTCATTCTCAATCGACACCATATTTACCATCCGTGGCTAGAGTGACGTTTGCATGTCATCAAAGCATGATATTCCACACATGAGGTGCAATGAAGATCTCAAGTCAAAGATCACTGTACCACCGTCATCAGAGATCAACCATGATACTATATAGAATATCCATATGGGATCTCTGTGCGGATCATCCAATGCATCGTTACAATAACAAACATCCATACATCATATCCAAGTATCTTAATACTTCAGCTTGCAAGATCAGCTGCTTACCACAAGGGTGAAGATATGCAATGTGTGCTAGTCTCATCGGCGTTCGACAGTATCCAATCCTGTCTACGCATCGACTAGGAAAGTTTAAAGAATAGAACCATAATGTGCAATTTTGGATCTCACAATTTGCAATCTCTATTACAAATTTCATATGCACAATTTGAATTCTTTTGGACTTTATCTCACAGATTAAATATATCTAATATATATAAAATTATACCTAGATAGATAAAGAAACCAATAAATTTGATTTACATTCATAAAGAAATATGTACAAACTAATATCTAATCTGATTGAATTTAGGGCACACACTAACGGGCAGGACTCCAACTATGTAGGCATCCGGCTATTTTTGATTTCAGAGAAAATTGGTCATATAATTAATCTGCAAACTTGTTATTTTTATTTATTATATTAGGTGTACTTGTTCCTAAACGTACCAACTTTGGTCGAAGGAATGAAAGACTTTGCCATTATTTTCTTCTGCAGCTTGCTAAGTGGTGCTCTTATATGAGGTTTCTTTTATTTTAATTAATTATTATATGAAGATCGTGATGTGGTTTTGCTCTTCATGGGAGGAGTACATGTATGCCTAAAGACCATCATTAAAGCTTCAGCTTGGATCCTCAGAAGCTTACAGAAATGGGGCTGCTAACGGCGTGCTTGTCCGAAACCCACCGGAGTCGTCCTTGAGACGCTTGGTTTGTGGGCTGGCCGCTGATGCTTAAGTCAACAATGAAACTAAGCTTTTGGTCCGGCGCCGAGAACTGGAGCGTGTTGGGGAAAACATCCACCTTAACCCCTTGTGGTTCCTCGATCACCGCCGTGTATACTTCGTCAGTCTCGCCGACGTTCGTTACCGTCCGTGTTATTCTCTTTGTGGGCTCGGTGGCGCTCAAGGAGAGGGCGATCGAAGGGTAGTTCAAATCCTCTGGACGGATGACGCCTACCGTGGCGCACTGGACGAAACTTCTGGTGATGACTTGGACCAAATTATCATTAGAGAGCAGGCCACAGAGGTATGGGATGTAGTCCTCGGGCTGAAGGTCGTAAATGAGGCCTGGATCATTGGCCGCCGATGGGTTGACATGTCCGGCGCCCATGGCGAAGAGGCTGGCAGGCTGGTAGTCCATGGACTCATCGGTGATGGCCTGCCCATCACGGTCTTGTGCATGTGCCGTGGTCATGATCGCTGACTTGATCGCGGCCGGGCTCCAGTCTGGGTGGTTCTTCTTCAGCATTGCCGCTATCCCGGAGACATGCGGGGTGGCCATCGAGGTGCCGCTCTCGAAGGCGAACGTGGATGTTTTGGTACCGGTGGGATCCGGCCCGACCTCGAACGGCCATGCTGCGAGAATGTTCACGCCGGGCGCGATGATGTCCGGCTTTAGAATGCCGCCGTTGTTGATGCTGGGGCCTCTTCCGGAGAAGAAGGCCACCGAGGGGGATGGCCGGTGGCCGAACTGAGTGCCTTTGAAGATGATCGTCGCCGTGGGGTCCGGCGATGTCTCGAAGTAGGACAGGATCTTCAGCGCATCGCGGAAGTTGACGTTGACTGCCGGGAGGACGTGGTGGTCGGCGAGCGTGGTGAAGCCTCGCCATGGCTGGTTCATCACGATCATGGCGGCCCCCCCGGCGGCCTTGACGACCTCGCCTTTCTTATAGTTTTCGGTGTGTCCTGTCCCGCACAACACCATTTTCCCTTGGACGTCGAAGCCGGCCATGGAGCCATCTGGCACGCCGTGAGTGTGGACTGCGTTTGTTTGGCGCCGGGGTACACGAGGGGTAACTGCGCTGTGGAGTCGAAATCGCTGGGCTGATAGGCAGATTCCCCGTCGAACTCCATCCCGCTACCGAGCCTCACGGTGGCAGTTATTCTCCGATCGTGGGAGCTCGCGCCCACCGTCAGCCCCCACGGGAAGTCATTCACCACGCTGCTCCGGAACGGCCCTTCATTCATGGCGCAGACGCTCGGAAAGATCCCCTTCGTTATCGCTGCGAATGAACCGATAGCGGTGCTCGCCCGATACATGGGCGAGGGTCGTCTTCCGCCGAGGGACATGGAGATCACGTCAACTCCGTCGTGGATGGCTTGGTCGATGCCGGCTAAGATATCGCTGTCAGAGCCTCTATTATTGTACAACACCTTGTACACCGCGAGGTGAGCTCGTGGTGCGGTGCCGGAAGCAGTCCCCCTCGCCGTGCCCAGAACCTCGGCGTCGCGAACAAAAGTTCCGGCTGCCGTGCCAGCGGTGTGTGTCCCGTGACCGTGGTCGTCGAGAGGGGAAGCCTGCGCTCCATTCCGGAACGCCACTGCCCCGATGAGCTTGTTATTGCATACCGACTGTCCAAAATCACAGCGACCGTGCCATTGTAGTGGCGGCGGCGGCAATCCCTCGTCCTTGAAGGAAGGGTGGGTGGGGATGATCCCGGTGTCGACGACGCCGATGATCATCCCTTCTCCCTGGGTGGTGTCGCTCCAGAGGCTGTCCCATTGGTTCAACCCCAAGTATTCCGGGGTGTACGTCGTCTGGCCGACAACCTCCTCGTCGAGGACAGCGAGCAGGACGCCCTTCCTGGCTTCGATGGCTCTTAGTTCGTCGCGGGTTAGCCTGGCTGCGAAGCCACTGATTACATGGCGGTAGGAGTAGACAAGGCGTGGTTCACCCGAGTCCAAGGTGGTGTTGGGCAAGAAGGAGCGGTGCCAGCGCTCGCGGTCTTCGGTGCTGAGTTCTTCGGCACTGACGCCGACGGGCTCTTCTACGTGAATGATGTAGGTTTGGATTTGGGTGGCATTGCCGACACCCTGGTCCTCAACTATGGGAAGAAGCTGGCCTTGGATTATGATGAGCATAGGATCTAACAACAAGTGGAGGAAGGCCAAGAGGAGGAGCATGGGCTTCAAGTTTTCCATCAAATGAAAGGGGGGGTGGGCTTTTTTAGCTGTGAGGAGCTTCAAACTTTTCGCTGGACATTTATAAGGGAAGGAAAGGGAAGGTTCCTTTCATGCCGTCGAGTAAGGAAGGATCGATATTTGGCTACGGTAGAACAACACCATTATTTTAAGTTCCACAGCTCGATGGAGGAGGGCGTATGGGCTTTGGAATCCCATGAACCCTGGAGGTGGTCCAGGTGGATGGTGGTTGGAGATAGCCCGCATCAAGCAAGCTAGCTGGAGCTCCTGCGCGCTGCTGCTAATAATAATAATAATAATAATAATAAGTTTGCTTCCTCTAGCCTTAATATTGAAAAGATCCGAAGTGTTACTCATCTTAATTCGATGCCAATCGAAATCGGGATAAAGTTAAGATCCGAACAGTTTGTAGGGAAACGTACATGAACACGTGACAGGCAACACAATAGGATGCCGGATTAGATTAAGCATTGGATTTTTCCTCTCACAAGGATGGAGGCACATTATTGGGTTGGACAGTCTGACAATGATTGAGAGCAGAAAGCTGGCCACATGCCACGTACAACCGTGCCATTATTTGCTAATAATATTTGGCGCATGCGGGCCGATGGGAGGAGGTTTGAATATGATTAAAATGAGAAAAGAGAAATTTGGACGTCGAGTATAATGATCAAGCGTGGCTGCGTGGGGAGACTAGGCTCTCCCCATGCTTCCTCTTGCTACGTGGTACAAGGAGATTGGCCTAACTTCAAAATTTGATATCATCAATGAAGGGTTAGTTAATTAAAAAATTGCCAGATAGGCGCTTGTTTGTATGGTAAATATTTCTTATTTGCATAACAAGCACGAATTTTACAACATTATAACCAATTTAACTTGACCATATGTTACAATCCGAATAGTATCTTGCGCTAGGGATACCACATTATTATGAGGATTGTTATGCGTGTGCATATGCTATAATTATTAGAATCAGATTGAATCGACCGATTAAACTGATTGAACCATAATCCGAAGGTCAAGCTGGTCCAGTTCTAACCTAAAACCAGATATGTAAGACATTCAGAATAACCTGATCAACCCATCCGGTTCATTCATGAATCGATCAACCCAGCCTGAACAGAATGGAGTCATGGGTTTGTTAATGCCATTTCAAATTCCCTGGCCTTCGCCCCTTTTGACTTCCGAGTTGCAACCTCCTTGTTTGCCTCCTCTGGGCATTTGATTTTGGGGAAGGGGTTCATCTTTCACCATCTATAATCTATTTCGATGACTTTTATTTTAATTTTTTAGTATAGATGCTAGTAGATATCAAGTGTGTTTTAACTTTTTATATTTAAATTTTAAAAAATTATTATACATATCACTTTTAAATTATTAGTTTAATGTGTTTGTATGATTATAATTTGAAGTTTTTATGGCATTAGATGTTAAATTTTATTATCATATTGACCTTAATTTTTTTATTAAAAATTATTTTTTATTAATATAAATATATTTTATATTAAAATAATTGAATCGATGGTTTAACTGGTGATCCGACGGTTGAACTAGGATCCAGTGACCCAAGCCCTTGGCCGGGTCGATGTTCGGACCGGGTTGACAACTATGGTACATGCATGCGCCCATAAAAAAACAAAGAGATAATTAGTTATTGGATCTTAATTTGTTGTATAACTAGAGGTGGGCATTGGGCCGTGCCGAGCATATGGAGGGATATTTTGAAAAAAAAAAATTATTCCTATAAATACCCCATTCCTCTCTCATTCTTACCACATCAAACCAACTCTTCTCTCCTTACAACTATTTTTCTCTTCTAATAAGTGCTCTAGCAATTTAATTTTTAGTTTCTAGCAAGTGTTCAAGTGCTATACAAGAGGAGGTTCTTATTGAGAAGTATAAGAGAAAGGAGGTCACTTCTTATTGAGAGGCGAAAGCACAAGAGGAAGCTTACAAATCTTGGCTCCATACCTCCACCTCTGGTCCTCTTCTTAATTCCTCTTTGTGGTTAGTTTTTATTTTTTTGCATTCATTAATTTAAAATTTTAGATATGGCATCATATGATGAAAGTTATTTTGGCATGCCCCCTATTTTTGAGGGAGAAAAAATTAATCCCCAAGTTTCCTCTAGAACCAGTGAACCGAGTGAAGGTCAAACCTCTTCTCATAAGAGGACTAGTGATGTTTGAATGATTTTGATAGAATTATGGTTGATGGAGTCTTGAAAGTAAAATGTAGAAAAATGTGCAAAACTTTATAGTTGTAGTAGCAGTAGGGGAACAGGGCATTTAAAAAGATATCAAGAGACTCATATGATGCATGATTCTTATCTGCAAAGTACCCTTAATATACAAAGGGGATCACTTGTAGGTACTTTTTGCATATAATCATAAAAATCAAAGAAAATTACTTGTAAGATGGATAGTTCAGGATGAATTACCTTTTAGTTTATGTGAATCTTTTAATTTTCAAGAATATGTTCAATTAGCCCTACAACTTGCTTATAAAAGAACTAGTAGGTGTACATTTAGAAGAGTAGCTATGACAAACTTTTTAGCAATGAAACAAATTTAATTGAAATGCACTCTCTTTTAAATGCAAGAATTTCTTTAACTTCTAATATTTAGTCAGCATCTGTAGGTAGTAATTATTTTATTGCTATTTCTGCTCATTATATTGATAATGATTGGCAACTAAATAAATGAATTCTTGCTTTTCGTGCTTTTGATTTTTCGCATTCGGAGCAACAAATTTCAAATGTTATTTATCAAACTGCATGCTCATATAATATTAATGATAAAATAATATCTATTACTTTTAATAATGCATCTAATAATAATTATGTCGTTGCATTATTAAATGACTCTTTGTATCCCATTTTAAATGGATAATTATTGCATATTAGATATACATGTCATACATTAAATCTTTCTGTTCAAGCTGGTATGGGCATGATTCAAAATATATTTTAAAAATTAGAAATTCAGTTTCTTTTATCCATGCTTCAAGCAAGACTTTAAGAATTTAAGCAATTATGTATAGATCATGGTAAATATTTTAAAAATTTTAAACTTGATATAATTACTCATTGGAATAGTACCTATACCATGATACATAATGCATATCCATATAAAAACTTATTAAGTGCTTATATTAATGATCGTGGATTTGGATTTACATTGATAGAAACTAAAAATTTTGAAAGATTTTTTTGTTAGTTTTTATGATACTACAAATATTCTTTTTGGTATTTATTATCCAACTTCTTATTCATTTTTACAACAAGCATATATAATTAGTAAAAAATTTAATGAATATAGATATGATGATGTTTTAATGCCTATTATACATCAAATGAAAACTAAATAGAATGAATATTGGGACAGATATGTCCTTTGCATAACTTACATGCTTTTTTGATTCTAGAGTTAAATTAAGTGGTATACTAATTTTAATTGATGCATATTGTGAAAATATGGTTAATTAAAGATCCTGAATCTGCTAAAAATGAGGTAGCACGACTTTTTCATGATATTTATGCTTTATATGATGAAAAAATTTATGGATCTAGAATACTTGCTCAAAGCTCTATTTTTTTTCTAGTTCTCGTTCGTCATCTATTTTTTCATTCATTGCACAAAGAAAATATACACATGCTTCAAGTTTATCTTCATCTCTTCATCTTTAAGTAGTGAATTAGAATTTTATTTATGAAATGATCTTCATTATGCATATGATGAAATTAAATAGATAATCTAGATATATTAGCTTGGTGAAGAGTGTTAAAAATTAATATCCTATTTTGTCTGCCATTGCACACGATATTTTAGTTGTGTCGATGTCCACAGTAGCATCGGAATTCGCTTTCAATGCAGGTCGGCGTGTTATGGACGAAAAGAAAAGTAGGATGACTGGCGACACGATTGAGATGCTTCTCTGCTTCAAAGATTGGTTGGATGCTGAGGCGAAGCTTCAAGATAAAGGTGGACATGACTTAACCAGCGAAGATGACGATGATACAAATACTGATGAGTGAGTCATCTCTATTTTATAATTATATATTTTTATTTTTTAATTATTAAAGTGGTCATTCTATTTTTTTCTCCTTTCTTATTGTATTCTAAAGGTCATGCCTAGCCCCCTTCCTTCATGTACCATTTTAATTTTAAATTAATAAAGTAGGGGTCTATGCCAAACCCTCTACCATTAAGATGGCTCATATTAATAAATCCTTTGTTTCAATAAATTTTTAATTTATTAAAAAATTAAGGGAATTAGACCCTTTGTGGGCCGACACGGTCCAGGCTCTTATGGGCCATGCCAAGCTGGCACGCGGGCCGTGCTGTACCTTGCCCGCCTGGGCTGTGCCTGCCCAGGCACTAATGGGCCGTGCCGGGCTTGGTCCGCGGGTTAGAGTTTTGAGTCCGGCACGACCCCTTTTAATGGGCTGTGCCAAGCATGAACCGGTACTGTAGTAATCGGGCCGTGCTAGGCACGGCCCTGTTCATGTCGGGCTGGGCCAGGTCATGGGCAGTTCGGCCCAGTGCCAATCTCTATATATAACTTTTATTCATTTAAAAATTAAGGTGAGCGAAGGGATGTTTAAATCGTTATGTTTTTTTCCTAGTATCTCTTCTCATATCTTTCTCTTTTCTTTCAAACCAAAGCTTGAATTGGCATTAAAACAAGCTAGACTTGGTTTTAGCTCAATGTTGATTTAAGCTTTGTTCGTTTGATAGAAGTTTGGAAATCGGATTCAATCAATTCAACTTAGGGTTACCAAATCAATAGAAATAAGCATGTATTTGTAGCTTGATTAAATGACAAATGAGCTCAACATTATCATAATAGTCAAGCTTGAAAACATATAGGCACTAATAAGAGGCCCATAGGCCCCACAACAAGTCCAGAAAATATTTGGACGTTTTGTTCTTTCTTTCCTTTTTTTTCTTTTTTGCCTTTTGGTTTCCAAGGATGCAAATGTTGGTTTTTATATCATTGCCAAAGAATTCTTAGATAAAATAGGGATAACAAATCATATCAATGGATCACAAATATATTACGTAAAACTTAAAACTTAAGACTATAACTGTAGATATATATATCAATTCAAGTTCAATTTGTTTATTGATCATGTCAAAAATTTAAATTCAAACATGACCACATGAAACAATCATATAACCTATTAAATAAATAGATTGCACTTGGTTGATATGAATTCATAATCTATTTTTAATCTATATTACCTAAATTTAGATTTTACTCTATCTGATCCATGAAACCTACGTTTTTAAGTTATATCTAATGAAGTGCTGAAATATCCAAAATATCCTCTACATTTTTTTTATTTTTTATCTTATTTTATATATTTTAAAAAAAATATACAAGTAATTTTCTAACAAAAGTTAACCAGATCTAATAGATTTTATTGATCCTTATATATGAGTTGATTTATTAATTATCGGTTAATTTTGAGTTAATGATAACTTATTTATTAATTATATTTAATATGTCAATCCAATTTTAATGCAAACCTCTTTATATCGAACCTAAACTTACTAATTCTGTCCTGTCCAAAATTGCCAACCCTTGAGTAAAAGTATTAATGATGAAAACACCATTTTATTTTGATGAAAAACATGAAGAATCACACCAAAATCCATTGCCATGAAATTCCAGGTAAATTGCTGGACAGTAGATCAAAGCAGAACCAAAACCATCAAAATCCAAAATTAGCCAGCAATTCTCTGGAAAATTTGACAAAACCGCAACCAAGAGATAGGTTTAATTTATAATGAATGCAGACAAAGCTATGGCTCCGTTGGTCTTCAATCAACCACAATCCATCCTCTAAGCACAAACTACAAGCTTGACCACCTTTTTTTTAAAAAAAAATTACTCGGATGAACTTTGCACTCTTTTGTCTTCGTATTTTATGGGTCTTCTTCTACTCTTCTGTTCTTTCGTTCCGTTGTTAGAAAGAGTCCGATGATTGTTAGGAATGAGTCTATAAACTTGAGTTCAATTCAGCAATATATTCCATCGAGTTTATGCATTAATTGGTTAATATGGCATATATGACTGTTAACGATATCCAATAGCTAATAGAGAAACAAGATAAATTATTGCAAGATAGTATATCTTCTAAGCTATCAGCAATGTATTTTTGAAGCTTTTGCATACTGTTATTTTTTGTGTGTTTCTTTCCGATTACTTTCTTAGTATTTGAAGAGCCAGACCTAGCTACCAGAGAAATAATATTTTTTTTGTTAATATCTTTAATCAACTCTTTGTCATATAATTGCTGGAACTCAGAGAATATCTTTCCAGCAAGTAATACTACTTCCGAGAGATATATTCCAACGCTTGTACATTATCTTAACAACACATAAACAAAAATATAACTTAAATTAAAGAAAATAATAGGATCAATTTTTTAACTCTTTTAAAACTAAACTATAGCATAATCAAATCTTTAGCATCGAAAAGTTTCTGACCTGTCTCAATTATCAGCCGCAGCTGTGTCGGGGTTGCACCACAACAGATCAATGCTAGAAAGCTGAAATATTTATGCAGTTCGGCCTACTGTAAGAGCTAAGCCGAATTAAGTCGACAATTCGTCGGTACGTCTTTGTCCAACCAACGTTTAACTAGAGAATTTGTCCTCAATGCTGAGCTCGAAATCTTGGAGTCAAACTGTGGGCATTGCACAAGGTGTCAGGGCTTACGTATTCATGCATGCACATGTTTTAAAATAAAATAAAATTGATAGTGATAATTGAATCATATATATATATATATATATATTCCTTGTTGGAAACCACTCGATCATTTAGTCGTTCCTGGATAGCTATGTTAATTTCCACGTTTCTGGCACGGGTAAGATGACACAACAGCAGCTGTTGTAGTCAAAATAATTGAATTAAAAGGAAGATAAGTGCACCGTTGTTTATTAGGGGGGACGAATCAGAATCGAGTATATTGACCAAACTACCCGGCCGGTTCTATATATGATGGATTACTTTATTTGCTTTTTAGTAAACAAGATCAAATTTGGATCTCAAAATATTATTTAAGTACAATATATAGCCTCCCAAAGGGCAAAGAAATTAAAATGACATTAATTTATGAACCTTTTACCAATAATGACTGCCCAACCTCCAGCTCAAAAGAAATTAAAATGACATTTATGAACCTTAATTTGACCAATAATGACTGCCCAACCTCCAGCTCAAACTGTGGTTATTGCACGCCAACATATTTCTCCATGTCATAAAGTAGAAAGATGCATCATGGTCAAATCAAATAATGCTAATCTTTTTATTCAAAAAGTAGCATTTGACGTACGTGATCAAAATCATTTCTATTCAAGCATCCCCCCATCATGGAATTCTCTATGGATATATAGGTCTTTCAAGAGCTCATACATTGCCTAGCCCAACTAGATTTTGAGTGACCCAACATGGACCCAGTTGGCCAGCTCAATCCAAATTAGACTGCATGATATTTGTCCCAGTCTAGACTCAAAATTTGGTTCAATCCAAATTGTATCGGTTAAATTTTAACCCGGTCCAGCTTTCCCCTAGTTCCACTTAGTTATAAAAAGTATGTTTAATAAAAAAAATTATAAGATAAGTTGATTCATCTCTCCGATATACAAGTTTTCTGACGCAACCCATTTGATCAGCTTATCAGCTGACGGTTGATTGATAGCTGACAGGACGTATCGTGTCCCTCTGTCCAACCGCTTATATTATATTTATAATAAATAAATGAACTAGCGGCCGCATAAAGCGACCGCAGGCTCTACTTTTCCGTTGAAGATTCGGTAGTTTGAACGTACGATGGCGCTCCACAAAATTTAAAGGAAAAGTCCTTGTACACTTCTGCAAAATTCTATGTGGACTGCATCATTTCTTCTTATTAGTCTATATAGATCTCATATGATCTAACGCGGACAGAATAGCATTAGTTCAAAACCCATGACATTCTAGTTAAAAACCCACGACATCCTAGTTGAAAAGCCACGACATCCTAGTTCAAAACCCACCACACCCTAGTTCAAAACCTACAACACCCATTCAAAAAATATTAAGATAAAGCATTAGTTCAAAACCCACGATAACCCACGATACCCTAGTTCAAAACCTACGACACCCTAGTTCAAAACCTACGACACCCATTCAGAAAACGTTAAGACAGCATTAGTTAAAACCACCGAAACACCACCCTAGTTTAAAACTTATGACACCATTCAGAAAATGTCAAGATAAAGCATTAGTTCAAAACATACGACACCCTAGTTGAAAACCCACGACACCCTTGTTCAAAACATATGACACCCTAATTCAAAACCTACGACATCCATTCAGAAAACGTTAAGACAAAGCATTAGTTCAAAACCTACAACACCCTAGTTGAAAACCCACGACACCCTAGTTCAAAACTCACGACACCCTAGTTCAAAACCTATGACACCCATTCAGAAAACGTTAAGACAAAGTATTAGTTCAAAACCCACGACACCCTAGTTGAAAACCCACGAAACCCTACGACACCCATTCAGAAAACGTTAAGACAAATCATTAGTTCAAAACCCACGACACCCTAGTTGAAAACCCATGACACCCTAGTTGAAAACCTACGACACCCTAGTTCAAAACCTACGACACCCATTCAGAAAACGTTAAGACAAAGCATTAGTTCAAAACCTACGACACCCTAGTTGAAAACCCACGACACCCTAGTTCAAAACCTACACACCCATTCAGAAAACGTTAAGACAAAACATTAGTTCAAAACCTACGACACCCTAGTTGAACTAATGCTTTTTGAGCCGCAAAGCTGTTAAGAAGTTAGAGTTTAAGGAACATAGATCAACCAAAGCTGATGAATCATCAAAAGCTAGCACCAAAGCTGATGAATCCTCCAAAGCTATCGCCGCACCAAAAAGACCATTGATCTTTAGACGAAACTATCCAGTTCCTAAATGCCGATGTCATCGGCACTGAGCCCCTTCCATCAAGGTATGCCAAGGTGGTGATGCTGGTCCAAACTAACACCTCATGTAGGCCTACTTCTACCCGTCATCTTATCTGATAGGAGATTCTGAAAGCCATCGTCAAGCTCATAAACCACAACCTCAACCTCAGACTTCCGCTCCGCGGCACCATCATCCACAGAAAGAATGTTTTACAATCAGAAAGAGTTTTTTATCAGCAAAATTCAAATAAGATGACGGGTTGAAGTAGATCGGAGAGAAAGGGTATTTTTGTTTGCACATCAATGATGAAAGATTGAACGACTTTTAATGAATGTCATGATCAAAAAGTAATATTATTCTCTATTATTCAGTCTTGTCGTATGAGATTATCAATAAAAAGTAATGATCCAGTCCACGTTGGACTTTCTTAATTTAAAAGAATTAGTGGGCCGTTCCATTGAATGCGGCGTTGACTATGTTTGCCATTTAGAAAGGAAAGCCAAGCCTCCAGCTATCAACATTTATTATATTTATCAGACCGCTAGGCCCTCGTCGCTTGCTTGCTATTTACCGAGTAAGTCCAAATCTTGTTGGCGTTTCTGATGGAATAAAGGAGTGGCATTATGCGAATCAAAGTAAACTCGAAGCTACCTCCGACTCCTCGTTGTTCCAGAATATTCGGCGGAATCGCTCCGAAATAAAAGCAGAGGCATTGCGGCAGGAACGCACGCCAGAAAATTCCAATTGGTGGGGAGATCATCAGAGCGATGAGCGAGGAGCTGAAGAAACAGTACGAAATCGGACCACAGATCGGACGGGGGAGGTTCGGCATCGTGTACCGCTGCGTCTCGGCGGAGAACGGCGGGGAATTCGCCGTGAAGTCCATCGAGAAGGCCCTCCTCGCCGACGCCGTCGACCGCGAGTGCATCGAGCGGGAGGCCGAGATCTCCCTGCTTGTCACCGCCGGGAACCCGCACGCCGTCCAGGTGCAGGCCGTGTTCGAGGACGAGGAGTGGCTCCACGTGATCATGGAGCTGTGCCCGGGCCGGACCTCTTCGACCGGATCCGCGAGCGGGGGACGCCGCTGGCGGAGGCGGAGGCGGCGGCGGTGATGGCGCAGCTGATGAAGGCGGTGGCGGTGTGCCACCGGCGCGGGGTGGCGCACCGGGACATCAAGCCGGACAACGTGATGTTCGACGTGCAGGCCCGGCTGAAGCTGATCGACTTCGGGTCGGCGGAGTACTTCGGGGACGGGCGGCCGATGAGGGGGCTGGTGGGGACGCCCTACTACGTGGCGCCGGAGGTGGTGGCTGGGAGGGACTACAACGAGAAGGTGGACGTCTGGAGCGCCGGGGTGGTGCTCTACATACTGTTGGCCGGGATCCCGCCATTCCACGGCGACACGGCAGTGGAGATCTTCGAGGCGGTGCTCCGGGCCAACCTCCGGTTTCCCACTCGGATCTTCGGCTCCGTCTCCCCGGCGGCCAAGGATCTCCTCCGCCGGATGCTCTGCAAGGACGTCTCCCGCAGATTCTCCGCGGAGCAAGTCCTCAGTAAGCCTTCGATCTCCTCCTCCTCCTCCGATCGATCCCCTTTTCTTGCTTGATTTCTTTTTCTAGGGTTTCCTTCTCTGGTTTTAGTTAGCTTTCTCGGGCTTCTTCTCGGATCCCGCTCATCTTTCGAAATTCGAACCGAAAAAATAGATAGATTGATAAACAGTAAATCAATAAACAAATAAAATTTATTTCTTTAAATATATAAATTACTAAATAAAATTTAAGGGAGAAGGGGCAATTTATCACCTCTTTTCTCTTCTCTAAGATCTTGCGTTTTGGATTACATATAAAAAATTTAACGTTTTCTCCGCAAGTGACTGGGTGATTCCACATCGTTATTGCAAGTGATCTATATATATATAATTTATAATTCTGCGCTCGTCTAATTTATTTTTACGTTTGTTAAAATTTGAAAAATCTTAGAGCATCCTTGGATAACTGACCAGTGGAAGGGCATCGAGAACGGCGGAGGAGCGATCCCAACCTGAGAGAAGAAGATGAAAGTATTAGAGAAAATTTTTCTCTTATCTGTTTACTTTTCTTTGTGAATACCGCTTGCTCTGAGAAGCTTGTGGAAGAGACTCCGGAGCTTGTAAAGTGGAGAGGCCAGTCTTGATGTTTGAAAAAAAGATGGGATTTTTTCTTCTTATGTTCGAGAGGAATATAATAAAATCCCTGTTTTGTTTTGCATTGCATTAGACCGGCGTGCGTGGTTATTGTGTTAGATGAGTGCCTATGATGCCAAATATAGGCATACGTATTATATATTATTTTAAAATTTTTATTATACATAATTTTATTTATATTAATAAAATTAGATATTTTACATATGTGTCATTTATGGTCCTTGGATTGATGAATAATGACATATATTTTTAAAAGTTAAAAATTTTAGACACAAAATGCTTTCAATCAATTGATCGGATGATGATCATCGATATTAACCATGACCATCATCTAATTAGGATTAAGGTCCATCTATTTAGGGCTACTTTAATCTTGGATTTTGTTCGGATAATTAGGTTCGATTTAGGTTTTGTTTCAACCAATTAGGTTTGGTTTAGAATATTATGATATCTAAGTTTAGTCTCATATTGAATGGAAAAGAAATGTGTGTTGTACTTATAACGCAATTTCATTTGCTATCTATTGATGCCTGATCACTTTTTAGACGGAATGTCAGAATTGATGGGGTTTGTCCCATTTGATCCGAGTCATTGGAGCCTCATGATGAATAATACTTTCAGGATGAAATGTCAGAATTAGTGGGATTATTTTTATCTAATTTGAGTGACTGTAGACAAATAGTTGAGCAATCCCATCACATATGCGGACCGCGGGCAGTTGGTAGGCCCTGTCCCATTAGGCATATGGGCTGCAGGCAGTTGGTGGATCCTATCCTATTAGAGTTGAGGCCGTCTTGAAGATCAGGGCCAAATCTAAAGACGAGAGCCTTGGAAGTTGGGGCCGAGTTTGAAAACAAAGCCGTCTTGGAAGTTAGAGCCGAGTCCTATCAGATAATTTTGACCGTTAATTTATACATAACTTCATCAGCCACATCATTATCCATTAACTTTCACTCAATCTTTGAGCCAAGTGGTCAAAAGAAATTAGCACACTTGCTAGGATTCCTTTCCACCTAAAAACGTCCAACGACCGACCGTGTGTTTCTTTTGGTTGATGAGAGATGCGTTCGTTTGTCTTGCATTAAATTGATGATATATACCCGTCCTAATCGAGCCTTGCCTTGACCACATGCAACCAATCAACTATTCGTAAAACCCTCGTTATGGAATTGTTAGGAGCTCTAAAACAATGCCACCTGCAGTGATGCCATGAATTCATTACAATCTACTACGCCAATTGTAACACAAAACTCTCTCTCTCATTCATTTGATTATTAAATCTAGATCAACCACTTGCATGAACAGAAACCAAGAATATTGACTCTTTTGTCTCTTTCCCTTCTGAATCACCATTAATTAGAATGTAACAACTCTCCTCTCATAAAAATATCGATATCCGTTGCTTATAGTTGAAGACATGGCTGTGTTTTAGAGGAGGATGTGGGGGGTGGGAGAGAAGGCAGTCATGGCATCATAAACTATAACATGATATGGTTATATATTGAAAGAAACAAATAATTTTATGTGTATCTCACATGCCAGTATCTCTCCATAGCAAATTCAAACCCTTCATTCAGGCCTTTTTTTTTTTTTTTTTTGTTCCTACGGAAAGAGGTGCCAATTTATTTTAATAAACAAAAAAAGTGTTAATTGAGTGGGCAAAATCTGCAGTAATTGAATGAATAATTTTGTATAGCCACAATTTCAGGATCCTCCATAACGCTAACCGTTAACCGTCACCAGCTCCACCCTGGAATGCTGACCCTAGAATTTTAAAGACAACTGTACCAAACCAATCACGAGATCTACGCCTACCTTCGCGGTCGG
Source organism: Calamus simplicifolius (assembly GCA_900491605.1). Classification (NCBI taxonomy): domain Eukaryota; kingdom Viridiplantae; phylum Streptophyta; class Magnoliopsida; order Arecales; family Arecaceae; genus Calamus; species Calamus simplicifolius. The sequence goes on from UESW01004452.1 coordinate 146,280, forward strand.
GAAACGAAGGGTCACATGATGGTGTCTCTTCTGCTCCTGCGACCCATTGTTTTTATGTCCTCCAAAGTGCTCCGAGAGATTATTCCAATTAGCGGTTGATGCAGCTGTTGATGAATAACTACCTCATTTAACTGTAGAATAATAATACTAATAATAATTTAAACCTATCCAAAGAATTTCAAACAACTGATCTAAGCAGACAAAAAGGGTGGCCAACGATCACTTAAAAACATTCCAATATCTCAGAACAGCTAATCCAATCTGACTCTAAAGTGGCAAAAGAGGAGTCATGGTAGATGCCCAGACTAGAGGCACAGTTTTGAGCCATTTCAGACGAAGGAAAAATATTAGTGGAGTGTGAAAAACTTGACCTCTTCAATAATATGGCTTTAGGGCCTATTTAGCTGTTAGCTTTGGTTGTTGGACAACAACTACTCAAAAATGTTCCAATAGCTAAATCAAACGAGATCTTAATTTATTTTAAAAAGTAATGAGGTGCAGTCATGGATATGAGACCATCTGATGTATTTTTATTATTATTTCAGAGGGAGGGGGCCCATTTATTTTAGCCTTTATTCTTTCTTTACTGTACTAATAAAATTTACAAAAGAGATATTGGCCTCATGCTGCCTAGTTGGCGGGGTAAGTCCCGCTAGACAGCTGACGGAGGCGTCCTGAGCTCGCGTCACCACCATGGTTTCTAGAAGAGAAGAGGAGGGGAGAGAGTCTCGCCTACCGAGATGTAGCATCGGAAGAATGTTCGCTACCTTTTCTTGCCCCCCTACCTGGCGCGCCAATCTGATGACGCCCAATCACCGATCCTGAACATCGGGAACGGAGTGCTTCTCGAACCTTTGCTTCACCAGGTTGCCTGCAAAGAAGTCCCAAGACCGGTAGGATTCTCCGATGGGACCCTCCGACGCCCAAGTTAGTAATTGAGGTCACAGTTGAAGAGGGGCTCGAGTGAACCCTTTTTGGTATGGAAAAGGAGATCTCAGAGAGGAGGAATTCCTTTCTGAGTGCTAACACAGCGATTTTGGGGATTATCGCGCATACCTGTTTAGAGAGTGGATTCACCGTTTTATAGGGGTTGACATGATCACGTGGGATTCCGTGAGGAAGGAATGTCTGCGGGTTCTTGGAAGTTGCATGAATCTGGACTGGTTGGTGGGTCATGTCCCATTGGAGAGGGAGAAAATGGCAGTTGGTGGGCTAAGTCCCATCAATCAGTGGGGCTGCTGAGTTGTTGGGTCTAGTCCCATCCGCAACGTGGCCAGTGGGTAGGTGGATTTGGCGTTGTCAGGCGGCGCGAGTCAGAGAGGTGGTTTCTTGAACTGCTGGGGCCATGCTGGGGCCGATCTGGAGAGAACTGGGACATCTCGACCTTCCCGGCGGAGCCGAAGCTGAGCCTGGTTGACCAGGGGCGGCCGGGGCCGACCTCTCCGGCCAGGAAGTACTGGGGCGGGGCAGGCCAAGGATGGCCGGAGCCGACTCGGCGGGCTTGGAGACACCGGGGCCGAGAGGGGCAGGCGGCCGAGGGAGAGGGGCAGGCCAGGGATGGCCGGGGCCGACTCGGCAGGCTCGGAGACGCCGGGACTGAGAGGGGCCGGTCAGGAATGGCTTGGGTCGACTCGGCGGGCCTGGAGATGCCGGGGCCAAGAGGGCCAGCCAGGAATGGCCGGGGCCGACTCGGCGGGCTCGGAAACGTCGGGGCCGAGAGGGACCGGCCATGAACGGCCAGGCTGACTCGGCGGGCCTGGAGATGCCGGGGCCGAGAGGGCCGTCTAGGAACGGCCGGGGCTGACTCGGCGGGCTCAGAGACGCCGGGGCTGAGAGGGGCCGGCCAGGAACGGTCGGGGCTGACTCGGTGGGCTCGGAGATGCCGGGGCTGAGAGGGGCCGGCCAGGAACGGTCGGGGCCGACTCGGTGGGCTCAGAGACGCCGGGGCCGAGAGGGGCCGGCTAGGAATGGCCGGGGCCGACTCGGCGGGCTTGGAGACGCCGGGGCCGAGAGGGGCCGGCCAGGGATGGCCTAGGCCAACTCGGCGGGCTTGGAGACGCTGGGGCCGAGAGGGGACGACCAAGAATGGCCGGGGCTGACTCGGCGGGCTTAGAGACGCCGGGGCCGAGAGGGGCCGGCCAGGAATGGCCAGGGCCGACTCGGCGGGCCTGGAGACGCTGGGGCCGAGAGGGGCCGGCCAGGGATGGCCTGGGCCAACTCGGCGGGCCTGGAGACGTCGGGGCCGAGAGGGGCCGGCCAGGGATGGCCTGGGCCGACTCAGTAGTCCTCGAGACGCCGGGGCTGAGAGGGCCAGCCAGGAATGGCCTGGGCCGACTCGACGGGCCTGGAGATGCCGGGACCGAGAGGGGCCGGCCAGGGATGACCGGGGCCGACTCGGCGGGCCTGGAGACGCCGGGGCTAAGAGGGCTGGCCAGGGATGGCCGAGGCCTACTCGGCGGGCTCGGAGACGTCGGGGCCGAGAGGAGCCGGCCAGGGATGGCTGGGGTCGACTCGGCGGGCTCAGAGACGCCGGGGGCCGAGAGGGGCCGGCCAGGGACGGCCAGGGCCGACTCGTCGAGCTCGGAGATGCCGGGGCCGAGAGGGGGCGGCCAGGAACGGCCGGGGCCGACTCAGCGGGCTCGGAGACGCTGGGGCAGAGAGGGGCCGGCCAGGGATGGCCGGGGCCGACTCGGCGGGCTCGAAGATGCCGGGGCCGAGAGGGGCCGGCCAGGAACGGCCGGGGCTAACTCGGCGGGCTTGGAGATGCCGGGGCCGAGAGGGGCCGACCAGGGATGGCCGGGGCCGACTCGGCGGGCTCAAAGATGCCTGGGGCCGAGAGGGGCCGGCCAGGAACGGCCGGGGCCGACTCGGCGGGCTTGGAGATGCCGGGGCCGAGAGGGGCCAGCCAGGAATGGCCGGGGCCGACTCGGTGGGCCTGGCGACGCCGGAGCCGAGAGGGCCGGCCAGGAATGGCCGAGACGTAAAAATGCTCTGGTTTTGTCGAGATTGCCCCTGTGGCTGCACGTGGCTACACCAGCCACATCAGATGCCCCTCCGCCCTGAGCGCTAAGGACCATACGCCTGCTGCCCTTTGGGTGAAAGGGATGCGAAAATTCAAAAGGAATGATTGCTTCTTTTGGTGCGCTTTAAATGGGCTGATGAGTTGGCACTTGGTTTTGAGGCGGTGTCTCTTTGAAGACCTCCCATAATCATGTGTTAGGTGGGGTTGACATTGGCGCCGGACGCTCCGGAGAAAGAGCTCATCGAGTAGTGGAGAAAAGGCAAGGACATCATTGCTGCCCCATTTTATATACCCCACGATTGGCCAGGGATCACGTCTCTTGGGGAAACGAGGCAGCACATCTCGGGCCCAGGCAAGATTTCCGGTTGACAGCCTGCAGCGCAATGGATGCACGCCAGGTGGCAGGATCTCGGGCGGCGCTGGCCGGAGACAGGGGCTATAAAAGCCTTCCAAGGGCCTGTGGAAACCTTTACGCTGCCATTGCTTTCTTTGCTTCCTTCTTCTTTGAGTTCCTCTTCTGCGACCTGAGCCTTTTCAACTCCCATGTTAGTCTTATCCCCTTCTTTTCCTATGGACCGTAGCGCCATTAGGGAGGGTAAGAGACCTGTAGAGGAGTCTTCCCAGTCTGATAACGAAAACCAGGCCCCTGCGACTAGTAAACAAATGCCTCGACCATCGGGCAGCGTCATTATCCGTGACCCATCAAGGGCATTAGGACCTCCGCCTACCTCTGGTTCTCCCATTAGGGCAGTCCCCCTGTCCTCTCGCCGTCCGGCCCTTCCTCCGGCGGTGAGCTCTGATCCAGCGGGTCCGTCGGGGGTAGCCTCAACCATGACCCCTAAGGATGTAGAGGCCATTGTCCATGACGAGGGTGTGGGGCAGGCCAAAACGATATATGATCGACTTCCAGAAGAAGGCTTTGACTTTGCTTTCGGTGATCTTAGCCAGTGCCTCGACCTCAACCCACTTGGTGAAGTAATCGATGGCGACTAGCAAAAATCTCCGCTGCCCTGAAGCTGGGGGGAATGGCCCGAGAATGTCCATCCCCACTGGGCGAAAGGCCATAGGGCCAAGAGCGGACTCATTGGGGCAGACGGTTGATGTTGGATGTGTGCGTGGCGCTGGCAACCATCGCACTTCTGAACCAATCTAGCTACGTCTTCCCTCATTGTGAGCCAGAAGTATCCTTGACGGAGGGCTTTTTGAGCTAAAGATCTGCCCCCCAGGTGATTTCCATATATGCCTTCGTGAATCTCTCTGAGGATGTAGTCAGCGTCGGTGGGCCCTACACACTTGAGTAGGGGTAGGAGAACGACCTTTTGTATAGACGCCCGTCCAGGAGGATGAACTTGGAGGCTCTCCACTTGAGCAGCCTAGCTTCATTGCGATCATCAGGAAGAGTGCCGTCAGTGAGATAACGGACATAGGCGTCCATCCATGTGGGCTCTTGGGTGAGTGGGAGGACTTCTTCACTGTCCTCTATGCTGGGTCTTTCCAAATATTCAATATAAGCATCTCTCGCCAAGCCATCGGTGGAGGTGGCCAGAAGGATGTCGGCCTTGGCATTTTCGCTCCGGGGAATGTAACTGATACTGAAGTAAGGCAGTGGGGAAGTTAGGAGCCAAACCTTGCCCAAATATTGCGCCATAATGGGGTCGCGTGCTTCATATTCCCCATGGATTTGTCCAGAGACAAGTTGCGAGTCGGTAAAGGCTCTGAGACGCCTTACTCCCAACTCTTGGGCTAGCCTTAATCCGGCCAGCAGGGCCTCGTACTCGGCTTGGTTGTTGGTGGCTTCGAATAGGAACCGCAGGGCACATTCCGTCATTTCTCCACCCGACCCGGCAAGAATGAGGCCGACGCCGCTTCCTTGTGAATTTGATGCGCCATCCACATGAAGAAGCCAGGATTCTCCATCATCATCTGGCTCAGGTTCGCAATGCTCTATGGGAGTCTCTTTGGGATCTTCCTCCGCCCAAGTGCACTCGACCAAAAAATTGGCCAAGACCTGAGACTTCAGCACTGGCCGAACTTGAAAAGAAAGGTCGAACTCTCCCAGCTTGATGGACCACTTGGCTAGTCGGCCTGAAGTGTCCGGGCGAGCCAAAATGGCTCGAAGGGGCTGATCCGTGAGCACCACAATAGGATGGGCTTGAAAGTACGGACGGAGGCATCGGGCGGAGACTATCAGGGCAAAAATAACTTTCTCTATCTTGGAATATCTGACCTCTACATCATGAAGGACCTTACTCACATAATAGACGGGTCTCTGAGTTCCATCGGCGTCGAGGCGCACCAGGACTGAGCTAACGGCTTCCGATGAAGCAGCTAAGTAGAGGAAGAGACTTTCTCCATCTCTTGGCTTGGATAGAAGTGGCAGAGAAGACAGAATGCCTTCAACCCATCGAAGGCTTTCTGGCAGTCATCCATCCATTCGAAGCTATTCATTTTCCGCAGGGCCTTGAAGAAAGGCAGGCATCTCTCAGCCGATTTGTAAAGGAAACGACTTAGAGCCGCTATCCTCCCTGTCAATCGTTGCACTTTCTTTTTGCTGGATGGTGGCCTCATGTCGAGTATGGCGCTGATCTTCTCTAGGTTTGCCTCAATCCCTCGCTGGGTCACCATGAAGCCCAGGAACTTGCCCGCCATGACCCCGAAAGCACACTTCTTGGGGTTCAGCTTGACTTGGAAGTGACGGAGGTTATTGAAGGTCTCCTCTAGGTCAGAGACGTGATTGGAGGCGCGGGTGTTTTTTGTCAGCATGTCGTCTACATAAACTTCCATGTTCCAGCCTAGCTGATCTCGGAACACTCTGTTCATCAACCTTTGGTAGGTTGCTCCCGTGTTCTTGAGGCCGAAAGGCATCACCTTGTAGCAATAAATGCCCTTCTCTATCACAAAGGAGGTGTGTTCCTCGTCGCTAGGGTCCATCCTTATCTGATTATATCCTGAGAAGGCGTCCATGAAACTGAGTTTGTGCCCAGGGGTGGAATCCACCAGCTGATCAATTCTGGGCAGGGGGAAGCTGTCTTTCGGACACGCCTTGTTTAGGTCGGTGAAGTCTATGCAAATCCTCCAGCTCCCATTTGCCTTACGCACCATGACCACGTTGGCTAGCCAATCAGGGTAGTGCGCTTCCCGGATGTGGCCGGCACTGAGTAGCTTGTTAACTTCCTCATCAATGGCCTTTTGTCGGTCAGGGGCAAAGCTTCTCTTCTTTTAGCGGATCGGGCGGTGCCGTGGATCAATGTTGAACTTGTGAGTGATCACCTCCAGAGGGATTCCAAGCATATCAGATGCCGACCAGGAAAAAATGTCTGAGTTAGCCCTCAGAAAACCCAAGAGACGCTCCCGGTCCTCCAGGGGAAGGAGTCCTCTGATACGAATGGTCTTCGCTGGGTCCTCCCCAAGGGGGAAGGTTAGAAGGTGCTCAGCTGGCTCTCCTCCCTTACTAGAGTCTCTGGGGTCGGACGCCTCTAAAGCTGGCTCAACTTCCAGGGGACTTGATGTCGCGTGATAACAGGGTAGGACCGGGTTGGTCTCGCCGCGCATCTCTCCAACTCCTTCACTAGTGGGGAATTGCACTAGTAGACGCCAGGTGGAAATGACTGCGTCCAAAAGGTTCAGACCTAAGTGCCCGAGAATGGCATTGTACACCAAGGGGACCCTCACAACCAAGAATTTCATGATCACAGTGCTTTGGCGTGGCGGTGTTCGGCTGTCACAGGCAGAGGTATTTCACCTTCGACCCTTACGGAGTCCCGATAAATCCAACTAACGGGGCCGCCACGGCTGGAGAGAGTCCAAAGATAATCCCATCCGAACAAAAGTGTCATAAGTAAGGATGTCAGCTGAGCTGCCACTATCAACTAATATCCTTTTTACAGGATGCCTGGCGATCGTCATAGAGACGACTACGCCTTCATTGTTTACATTTTCCACTACAGCAGGTCCCCCCCCAGGAATTACATTATTCGGTGCCTCCTCCCCTCTCGGCCGTTTAGGTGCAGAAGCTGATCCCCAGGACACCATTCCGACCATCCGTTCAGTGAAAGCATTGTCAACCGGGGCTTGAACAGGCGGGGGCCCCATGAGGGCCGGCAGCGGCTGCGGCACCTTTTGGACATATTTGCCGAGGTAGCCCCGATGAATGAGCTCTTCGATGGCCCTCTTTAGGCTGTAGCAGCTATCGGTATCGTGGCCGTAATCCCGGTGGAATCGACAGTAGCGGCTCTTGTCGCGGGGAGGACCTTTCTTCATGGGAGGAGGACGTTGGAGATAAGGCTCACCCTCGATCTCCATCAAGATGTGGGATCGAGGGGCTAGAAGGGGCATGAGCTTACTCTCGTCGGGGATAGGGCTCCGATGCCTGTTGTCGGATCGACGAGACGGGTCAGCTCGCCGGTGTCGAGGTGGCCCGCTGGGCTCGGGGCGAGCAGGCTTGTGGCTGGAGCTTCTTGAAGATTCTCGGCGGGTGAAGTCGGCTTCATCCGCGCGGATGTACTTTTAAGCTCGGAGGAGGAGATCGGAATAAAGCTTGGGGGCTTCTTATCCAAAGAGAAGGTGAAGCGGGACAGGAGGAGTCCCCGCTTCAATGCCAGCGTCACCACCGCGTCGTCGAGATGGTAGACCTCGAGGGCGGCAGCCTTGAACCGGGACACAAAGTCCCGCAGCGACTCTCCCTCCTTCTGACGGACGGAGAAAAGACTGTCGGCTACCCTTGGGATTCGCCGGCAAGCGTCGAAGTGTGCCAGAAAGGTTTTCTCCAGCTCCCGGAAGGAGTCGATGCTGTGAGGGGGCCGGCGTGAGTGCCATGCACGGGCGGCCTTCTGCAGAGTGGCGGGGAAGGCTTTGCAGAGAAGGGCATCTGAAGCGCCCTGGACTTGCATCATTGCTTTGTAGCTCTCGAGATGATCGAGAGGATCGGTCGTACTGTCGTACGGGTCCACCTGGGGGAAACGAAACCTAGAGGGGACAGGCTCCTCCAATATCTGGCGGGTGTAAGGAGGACGGGTGTCAAACTCTTCCTCTGGCTGATGATTGATTTTCTTGGCGAGCTCGTTGAGCCGCCTGTTGTACTCCTCCATGCGTCCTCCGCATGGCGTCTGATTGTCGGGGCCCTCCGAGATGGCTCGGAGGAAGAAGAAGAAGAAGAGGCAGAAGGAGATGGAGACGGGAGTCGGGACTTCCGCCTGGGCTCCTCATGATGATGCGGCTCGGGAGAAAATTTATTGGGGCCATGGTCAGGGGACCGTGGCCGCTTGGGGGCTCACGTCGGGGCTTCCTAGGGGAAGCCGGACGTCGGCCGGTCTCTCGCCGACCGGCCTCCCGCCGAGGAGAGCCTCCCTCGCCGACTGCTAACTGGCGGGGGGAGCGGGCTGATGTTGGGTGGCCACGGACTGTTGTTGCTGGAGCCCGTGGACCATGGCGGTGAGATTTTGGACCTGAAGGGAAAGGGTCGCCAGCCGCTCCGCTGTTTGATCAGCGGCCTCCGGTGGCGGGCAGGTAACCGGAGGGTTGGTAGCAGGGGGATTGGCCTCCTGCTGCCTAGTTGGCGGGGGAAGCCCCGCTGGACAGCTGACGGAGGCGTCCTGAGCTCGCGTCACCACCATGGTTTCTAGAAGAGAAGAGGGGGGGAGAGAGTCTCGCCTACTGAGATGTAGCGCCGGGAGAATGTTCGCTACCTTTTCTTGCCCCCCTACCTGGCGCGCCAATCTGATGACGCCCAATCACCGATCCTGAACGTCGGGAACGAGTGCTTCTCAAACCTTTGCTTCATCAGGTTGCCTACAAAGAAGTCCCAAGACCGGAGAGGATTCTCCGGTGGGACCCTCTGACGCCCAAGTTAGCAATTGAGGTCACAGCTGAAGAGGGGCTCGAGTGAGCCCTTTTTGGTATGGAAAAGGAGATCTCATAGAGGAGGGATTCCTTTCTGAGTGCTAACACAACGATTTTGGGGATTATCGTGCATACCTGTTTAGAGAGTGGATTCACCTTTTTCTAGGGGTTGACATGATCACGTGGGATTCTGTAAGGAAGGAATGTCTGTGGGTTCTTGGAAGTTGCATGGATCTGGGCTGGTTGGTGGGTCCTATCCCATCGGAGAGGGAGAAAACGGCGGTTGGTGGGCTAAGTCCCATCAATCAGTGGGGCTGCTGAGTTGTTGGGTCTAGTCCCATCAACAACGTGGCCAGTGGGTAGGTGGATCTGGCGTTGTCAGGTGACGCGAGTCAGAGAGGTGGTTTCTTGAACTGCTGGGGCCATGCTGGGGCCGATCTGGAGAGAACTGGGACATCTCGACCTTCCCGGGGGAGCCGAGGCTGAGCCTGGTTGACCAGGGGCGGCCGGGGCCGACCTCCCCAGCTAGGAAGTACCGAGGCGGGGCAGGCCACGAATGGCCTGAGCCAACTTGGCGGGCTTGGAGATGCCAGGGCCGAGAGGGGCCGGCCAGGGATGGCCGGGGCTGACTCGGCGGGCTCGGAGACGCCGGGGCTGAGAGGGGCTGGCCAGGAATGGCCTGGGCCGACTCGGCGGGCCTGGAGATGCCGGGGCCGAGAGGGGCCAGCCAGGAATGGCTGGGGCCGACTCGGTGGGCTCGGAGACGCCGGGGCCGAGAGGGGCCGGCCAGGAACGGCTGGGGCCAACTCGGCGGGCCTGGAGACGCCGGGGCCGAGAGGGGCCGGCTAGGAATGGCCGGGGCCGACTCGGCGGGCTCGGAGACACCGGGGCCGAGAGGGGCCGGCCAGGAATGGCCGGGGCCGATTCGGTGGGCTCGGAGACGCCGGGGCCGAGAAGGGCCGGCCAGGGATGGCCTGGGCCGACTCGGCGGGCTTGGAGACGCCGGGGCCGAGAGAGGACGACCAGGAATGGCCGGGGCCGACTCGGCGGGCTTGGAGATGCCGAGGCCGAGAGGGGCCGGCCAGGGATAGCCGGGGCCGACTCGGCGGGCCTGGAGATGCCAGGGCTGACTCGGCGAGCCTAGAGACACCGGGGCCGAGAAGGGCCGGCCAGGGATGACCTAGGCCAACTCGGTGGGCCTGGAGACGCCGGGGCCGAGAGGGGTCGGCCAGGAATGGCCTGGGCCGACTCGAGGGGCCGGCCATGAATGGCCTGGGCCAACTCGGTGGGCCTGGAGATGCTGGGACTGAGAGGGGCCGGCCAAGGATGACCTGGGCCGACTCGGCGGGCCTGGAGATGCTGGAGACGGCCGGATGACCTGGGCCAACTCGAGACGGGGGCCGAGAGGGGCCGGCCAGGGATGGCCGGGGCCGACTCGGCGGGCTCGAAGATGCTGGGGCGAGAGGGGCCTGCCAGGGATGGCCGGGGCCACTCGGCGGGCTCGGAAATGCCGGGGCCGAGAGGGGCCGGCCAGGGATGGCCGGGGTCGACTCGGCGGGCTCGGAGATGCCGGGGGCCGAGAGGGGCCGGCCAGGAACGGCCGGGGCCAACTCGGCGGGCTCGGAGACGCCGGGGCCGAGAGAGGCCGGCCAGGGATGGCCGGGGCCGACTCGACGGGCTCGGAGACGCCGGGGGCCGAGAGGGCCGACCAGGAATGGCCGGGGCCGACTCGACGGGCTTGGAGACGCCGGGGCCGAGAGGGGCCGGCCAGGGATGGTCGGGGCCGACTCGGCGGGCTCGGAGACGCCGGGGCCGAGAGGGGCTGGCCAGGGATGGCCGGGGCCGACTCGGTGGGTCGGAGACCGGGAAGCCGAGAGGGGCCGGCCAGAACGGCCGATCCGACTCGGTGGGCTTGGAGACGCCGGGGCTGAGAGGGACCGGCCAGGAATTGCCGGGGCCGACTCGGCGGGCCCGGCGACGCCGAGGCCAGAGGGGCCGGCCAGGAATGGCCGGGACACAAAAATGCTCTTGTTTTGTCGAAATTGCTCTGCGATTGTACGTGACTACACCCGCCACATCAAAAGATAACTGTACCAAACCAATCACCGAGATCTACGCCTACCTTCGCGGTCGGGAAACGAAGGGTCACATGATGGTGTCTCTTCTGCTCCTGCGACCCATTGTTTTTATGTCCTCCAAAGTGCTCCGAGAGATTATTCCAATTAGCGGTTGATGCAGCTGTTGATGAATAACTACCTCATTTAACTGTAGAATAATAATACTAATAATAATTTAAACCTATCCAAAGAATTTCAAACAACTGATCTAAGCAGACAAAAAGGGTGGCCAACGTCACTTAAAAAACATTCCAATATCTCAGAACAGCTAATCCAATCTGACTCTAAAGTGGCAAAAGAGGAGTCATGGTAGATGCCCAGACTAGAGGCACAGTTTTGAGCCGTTTCAGACGAAGGAAAAATATTAGTGGAGTGTGAAAACTTGACCTCTTCAATAATATGGCTTTAGGGCCTATTTAGTTGTTAGCTTTGGTTGTTGGACAACAACTACTCAAAAATGTTCCAATAGCTAAATCAAACGAGATCTTAATTTATTTTAAAAAGTAATGAGGTGCAGTCATGGATATGAGACCATCTGATGTTTTTTTTTATTATTTCGGAGGGAGGGGGCCCATTTATTTTAGCCTTTATTCTTTCTTTTACTGTACTAATAAAATTTACAAAAGAGATAATCTTATACAATGTCATCATTTATTTTTTTTTAAATAATCATTATAACTTAAGACTTCATCTAAAAATATTAGGTTCCTTGATCCTAGATAAATGCCTCAAGTTTTTTCAGTACAATAACCAAAAAAGAACTAAATATCCATTGGTATGGGCTCTTACATACATTCTTGCTAGGTTCAGGGCCAAATCTATAAACACATAGCACCCATATACATTAATGTTCTCTAGTTCACATGAGCTATGGACTGGGATTTACTTTGATACCATTTATCATAATTCAAAATTTCATTCAAAAAGATTAGTGAAAAAGTATTAGTTGAGCTCTCTAATTCTATATAAGTATTTAGGATCTTACATCTATAATCAATATAGAACTAAACATTCATCGGTATGGATTCTCTCAATAATATTCAAGATTTGAGCTCAGAATTTTTTGAAAAGTAAACCTTTAGAGATAAAATGTCAACCAACCATGCCACCAATTATTAATTGTTAATTGAAAAGTTTTGAAGACTTGCTAGCTCGTTAGAAGGAAGCAAATCGGATCTCACACTGAATGGAGCATCTCATGTTACTAGGTCATGCATCAGATGTTAAGAATGATATGATTCAAGTACACCAATGTCTATACCCACATGGTAGAGATGTTATTAGACATCTCGACTACAACTCAACTCATCTAAACCTTTTCTCAACTATATGAAGTCGGCTACATAAATCTACTTCCTTCACTTTGCTCTATTTAGGACTAAGTCGATATTCAAATTATAAATAATTATATCTTTTTTAATTATTTCTATTCATGTTAGTTTAGATCTACCTCTACCTCTATTCTTACTATGCATTATTAAAAGATCACTCTTTCTAATTAGAGCATCTAAAGGTCTTCGTTGTATATATCCAAACCACCATAATTGATTTTCTCGGCTACTCCTACCATTTCTCTTATATGCTTTTTTTTTTTTTTTAAGTCTACCCAATTCACCTTGTCACAATGAATAAAATTAAATACATCAATACTTCATAAATATATTATATAAGGTATAATGGCAATGATTTAAGAATTCTGCATGCAAATTATGCTCATATTGTCATTTTTATAGTTAGTCTTAATTAAAAAAGAACTATAATTAAATATCACTGTGGGCTATAACTTTTATGTTGGTTGATAAGATAGAATTTTTCAACCTTTCACAATATATGGTAGCTTAATTTTTAATTCTTCAATAGCTTAATTTGCTTTAAGATTTAAACAGGCTGGTACAAAATATTTTTGTTTAGTGGATGTCAGATAGATCCAAAAGAAAAAACAAGGAAAGCCACATCTCGCTCATCAAAGTAAAAGAATAAAAATATAACACATATTTCTATTTTTAATTGAAGAAGTACATAAATAATAAAATAGTGATATAGCTTATAATCCTATTTCTCAATTAAAAGAATAAAGATATAGCCCATATCTCTATTTTTTATAAAAAAATACAAAAGTAACAAAATAGATATATGACTTATCTTATATCCCTATTCTTTAGTTAAAAGAATAGAGATGCAATTTATAACCATATTTTTGGGTTAAAAGAATAAGAATATAATTTATATTTATATTCTTCTGAAAAAAATATAAGCATAAAAGAATAAAGATATATATTCACTTAACTAAAGTAAAATGCTAAATCCTACACAAAAGAGAAAAAAAATATTAAATCTTACCTTGTATAGGTTCTAACATATCAACTAAATGAAAATAAAAGAGGAGATAAAATAAGAAAACAAGTAGGTCCCAAAAAAAAGAGAGAAGATGTAAAACTACCTTCCATAGAAATAAAGTTCAAAATGAGCTAACAAAGCTCCCGGGTCAAACAAACCACAAGCTCTCTCTCTCTCTCTCTCTCTCTCTCTCTCTCTCTCTCTCTCTCTCTATATATATATATATATATATATATATATATATGGGATAGTGGGAGTCCATGTCTCAACAACTAAATCCTCTCTTGGCATCAAAAACCAAACAATGGGATAGGATAGCGGGAGTCCATGTCTCAACAGCTAAATCCACCCTTCGAAGACCCTTTTTTTAATTGCAAGAAGCTCCACCTCAAAGCCTCTGTAATGCAGGTTTGAGTAATAATGTCAAGGTTGACTCGATTAAATTTAAAATTTTATTTTAAAATACATGTCATTCGATATGGGTGAGGAGCTAGGATCTCTTCTTATTTTTTCGATTGTCCATTCGACATTTGAGTAGGGATCAGATTGACCTACTCATCCTCGAATGAGGAAAGGCTGCAAAAAATCTAAGCACCTTGAAACATTTTCTGGTAGAAAAGGGGTCTCGAAAAGGTGCTACCAGGAGCAATCCTCCCCCTTCCCTTTCCTATACCAAAAAAAAAACCACCTAGAACAACTGTGTAACTGGAGAACCAAAGGTCATAAACCATAAAGATAAAAGAGCACCATTCAGCTGGTAATACTTTGTGCAAAACAGAAAAGATGTTCCCATAGAAAACTTTGAGGTTGGGTTATATGACTAGCTCAATTCCTTATTTTAGGATGAAGAAGTATATGAGAATATAGGTCATACCCCTTTTTTTTTTAGTTAAAAAATAAAAATATAACCCCTCTCTCTCTCTCTCTCTCTCTCTCTCTCTCTCTCTCTCTCTCTCTCTCTCTCTAAAATTAATATAAATTAAATATAAGGAGTTCAAAAATTAATGAGCTAAAGAATTTTTTAATAACCTAAGAGGAAGGAGGCGATTGCCCGCACTCATGAACATGTAGAATTGTAGATCCTCATGCACCTCTCCTCAACGTATGGTTGCGAAGGCAAGCGCCCATCCCCGGACGGTATTTAGACTGCTCAACAAAACAGCCAATCATCCCAGATGGCAGCCAGTTGTCTCTGTTTTGATCCAAGCCATCGATCATCTCAGAGGATGGTTGATGTACATTAGTGGGTGATTGAACATAATCCAGGGCTGCACCATAGCATTTTCCTTTGAAAACATCGAATTATACAATAAACTTTCAACGACAGAAACCGTTGTAAGCATCCTACAAACAAAAATAAAAAAGGGAAAAAAGAAAAAAGAAAAGTAGAAAACTTATATACAGAATGTCTTGGACATTTTCTACGAAGATCATGCTTCAAGTCACTTTGATTTTATTAGACATGAATTTCAGTTACTAATAATAAAATAACGCATGGAGAGAGACGTTTGCTGGAATGACATGGTTATTCGTCTTATCAGCATTACTCCTGAACCATAGGAATCTAGTGCTCTGATAATTCGGAGCGTACTACCATTGCCGATCCTTGACAGCTGTTGGAAGGTAAAATCGTCATTGCATCAATATCCGTGCGAGACGGCTAAGGCCGACCTCCTCCCTTCGGCCTTCCCGGGCTTCCGTAGCTCGGTCTTCCCGGGCTTCCGTAGCTCGGCCTCCCCGGGCTCCTGTAGCTCGGCCTTCCCGAGCTTTCGTAGCTCGGCCTCCCCGAGCTTCCATGACCCGGCTTCACTGAACGCCCCACGATCCAATACCCACCTCCACGGAACCTGATGCGGGAGAGCCTCAGCTTACTGTAACGGCACCTAGACAAGGAATCATACTGAGAAGTGGTCTAGAACCTATCAAGGCCACCTGAAACCTACATATCTACCAGATCTTAAGCCATCAAGGGGCTCTCCCAGCCGTCGATCCCCTAACAGATAAGATACGGATCCCAACAGCCCTACAACGGCCTGATTCGATCCACTCCCGTATCCTAACAACCTCTGAACCTTCCAGAAGGCGCTCAAGATCCAGGTGACAGTCCATAAATAGAACATTCCAAGATTCTCTCAGGTACGCACATTCGCGCGCGCTCACACCCTCATTCTCACTCTCCTGCTCTCACGCCGGCAGCTCGTCGGTGCTCTCGCCTTTTAGAGCTCCCGATTGGCCGCCCCCGGAGAGGCTCCTGAAGAGATCCACCTCCCCATTATCTGGTTGACCGCCGATTTCTTCTCCACTGACTTGAGCGTCGAAGGGTCTTCCGCGGAGGGCCACCCCCAACGCCTCTCGCGCGAGGACTTTTGTGCAGGTCCGCCCCCCTTTGGAGATCGACCGCGCCCGAGTCGGAGGACGGATCCCGGCGGCAACAGATTGGCGCTAGAGGAAGGGTCTCAAGTCCCATTAAAACTTAAAAAGAGGAGATAAGGATCTAAATCCGAAGTAGAACCTCTCTAATGGCCAACCGGAGAAGAGCAACCTTGGAAGCTCAAGATCAGGTCGCTTCCTAAAGGCCTGATCCAACGAGCGGTGTAGCGCCGCAACCACCACCAGTCGAATCCCCGTCACCGCCTGCCATCCTGGTGACCCAGGACCAGTTTGCTTCGCTGGTCCAACAAGTTCAAACTCTGACCCATCTGGTCCAGAAGCGCCTTACAGCTCCTCCTGCTCCGCACTTTCACAAGCGGCGGTTCCTTCTTCACCGGCGACCTCCTCCTCCAGTCCGCACAAATCCGCGAACCCCCCACACCGACCTAGAGGGGACAAGCCGATCCCACGAGGCGGTCACAACGGAGATCCTCCCAGATCTCGGCGAGCCGGTCTCTCTCATCGGTGACTTCCCACCATGATTCGACGCCGTCTCTGCGATCCTCTCGCCCAGCTCCCCCTCTGGCTGGCGAAGAGGAGATCCGTCGTCAGATCCAGAAAATGCGTCAAGAGCTGACGCCGCCAAGCAGGCCCATCCGCCCCAGCCCAAGGCGGAGCAGGGCATCCCTTTCTCTAAGAGGATCATGGAGGAAGTGATTCCCTCCCATGTCAAGTTACCAGCTGTCGAGCCCTACCACGGCTCTTCTGACCCGGACGACCATCTTAGCAGCTTCCAGTCAATAATGATGTTTCACGGAGCATCTGATGCGATCCTCTATCGCGCCTTCCCCTCCACCCTCAGAGGATCCGCCCGAACCTGGTTCAATGCTTTGAAGCCAGGTTCTATCGATTCATTTGACGAGCTGAGCTGCCTTTTTATTGGTCAGTTCGTCAGCAGCCGCCGCCACCGACGAAGATCTGACTCCCTCTCCGAAGTCAAGCAGAGAGAGGGGGAGTCTTTGAGGAATTACCTTGGCCGTTTC
Organism: Calamus simplicifolius; assembly: GCA_900491605.1. Lineage (NCBI taxonomy): Eukaryota > Viridiplantae > Streptophyta > Magnoliopsida > Arecales > Arecaceae > Calamus > Calamus simplicifolius. The sequence goes on from UESW01004452.1 coordinate 163,007, forward strand.
AATAAGGCCATGTTGGAGGTGGACCACCTTAATCATGAGGTGGCCATGTCTGCTCTAGCGGGGGGAGTTTCGAAGGAGAGCGACTTCTATCTAGCTATGGAGGTCAGCTACCCCCCCAGCCTATCTGATATGATGGCCCTGGCGGACAAGTACGCTAGGGTCGAGGAATCGCGGAGAATTGCCCGCGCTGAGCAGGCAAGGAAGAAGAGCCCAAAGTCCCCGACAGGCACCATCCCGCCCGGCGACCAAGTCCGTCTCGCCGCCAAAGAGTCCCTCCGCTGCCGCCAAGGAATCGCTCCCGGAGCCCTCCAGGCGATTCAACCACTACACTCCGCTGACCGTGCCCCGGGCGCAAATCCTTATGGAAATAGAATGCCAGCTCCCTCGGCCAGTGCCTCTCCGAGGGAACCCGACCCGAAGAGATCCCACCAAGTACTGCCATTACCACCGGGAGCACGGCCACGACACTGAAGAGTGCTGGCAGCTGAAAAACGAAATCAAGAGACTGATCCAGCGGGGGCGACTGAATCAGTTCAGGAGGGCGCCCGAGCCACAACAACAAGGAGGTGACCGCCAGCCCGAACTTCAACAACCTCCTCCTCCACCAAATCCGCCTGTGATCGGCCGCATTAATATGATAGAAGAGGCCGGCGGATCGAGCCCCAGGGGCGACAGTGATGGATCGGCGCCAAAGAAGGCACGGACGGGCGAGCTCTTCTTCTCCGATGATGACCTCCTAGGGATACACCTCCCCCATGACGACGCACTAGTTGTATCCCTTAATTTGAATAACTATGATGTAAGCTGAATCCTAGTTGATAGTGGAAGTTCGGTAAATGTTTTGTACCTCGATGTGTTTGCCAGGATGAAATTACTCATAGAAAATCTTCGAGCCGTGGATTCCACTTGATGGGATTCACGGGCGATGTCGTCATCCCGGAAGGGGTCGTCACCCTGACGGTCCGCGCGGGAACCTGGCCCCTTGTGATTATTGTACAGACAGATTTCCTAGTGACCGACCTCAGATCCCCATACAACGCAATATTCGGCAGGCCCGATCTAATGTCCCTCAAGGCAGTTGTCTCCATCCCGCATCTATCCATGAAGTTCCCCACCGAGCGAGGAGTGGGAGTTGTTCGGGGAAGTCAAGCCATGGCTCGGCAGTGCTTTGTCACAAGCCTTCAGTCTAGAATGCCAGAGGTTGATGGGCTAGATGCTCGCGAGGACTTCGCCGAACAAAGGGGAGAACCGGCAGAGGAATTGGAGGAGGTACCGCTGGATGAGGCTCGTCCCGATCGAACCATAAAAATCGGATCGCTGCTCAAAGGAGAGCCTCGGCACAGATTGATCAATTCCTCCGAAGTAACGCTGACATCTTCGCCTGGTCTGCCTCCGACATGCCAGGGATCAGCCCTGAGGTTCTCGTCCATCATCTCAATGTGGACGAGATGCACAGGCCCGTCAAGCAGAAAAAGAGGAGCTTCGCCCCAGAGCGACAAAAGGCCATTGAAGAAGAAGTAGACAAACTAATCAAGGCCAACTTCGTCCGGGAGATAAATTATCCGAGCTGGCTATCGAATGTCGTCATGGTGAAGAAGTCGAACGGCAAATGGAGAATCTGCATCGACTTCACCGACCTCAACAAGGCCTGCCCGAAGGACAGCTTCCCCCTCCCTCGGATCGACCAGCTCATGGACGCCACCTCAGGCCACCAGATGCTGTCATTCATGGATGCCTATTCAGGCTACAATCAGATCCGAATGGCCCCTGAAGATGAAGAAAAGACGGCCTTCATAACCGACCGAGGTACTTACTGTTACCGCGTTATGCCTTTTGGTCTTAAAAATGCAGGTGCCACCTACCAGAGGCTGGTCAATAAAGTATTCAAGGAGCAAATCGGCCGGAATATGGAGGTGTACGTGGACGACATGCTGGTCAAAAGCAAGGAGGCATCGCAGCATGTCGAGGACCTCACAGAGAGCTTTGCCACGCTGCGCAAGTACGGGATGAGACTCAACCCGACCAAATGTGCTTTCGGTGTTAACTCGGGAAGTTCCTCGGCTTCATGGTCTCCCAGCGAGGTATCGAAGCCAACCCCCAGAAAATTCAAGCTCTCCAACAAATGGCGCCCCCGGCATCTGTCAAAGAGGTTCAACGCCTAACCGGGAGAATAGCGGCCCTAAACCGCTTCGTGGTGCGATCGGCCGAGAGATGCCTCCCCTTCTTCAAAACTCTCTGATCGGCCAAAAACTTCCAGTGGACTCCCGAATGCCAAAGGTCATTTCAAGATCTCAAGAAGTACCTCAGCTCGCCCCCACTCCTCAGTAGTCCGGCCCCAGGAGAGGCCCTATTCTTGTACCTGGCTGTTTCGGAAGGTGCGGTTTGCTCGGTGCTGATCAAAGAAGAAGGCAAAGTCCAAAAGCCGATCTACTATGTCAGCAGGCTACTCCGCGATGCGGAGACAAGGTACAGCAGAATTGAAAAGATTGTGTTGGCTTTAATCACCTCAGTCCGGAAGCTACGGCCATATTTCCAAGCACATTCCGTGACGGTCCTGACCGACCAACCCATTAGGGCGGTAGTCCACTGTCCCGAGACGTCGGGGAGAATGACCAAGTGGGCCGTCGAGCTAAGTGAGCATGACATACATTTTCAGCCTCGTCCAGCCATCAAGGCCCAAGTACTAGCCGACTTCCTCCTTGAATGTACCATCCCGGAGGATGGTTCTACCCCAGACTCCCCCGAAGAACCAAAAGCTGGAGCCCGGTGGTCCTCCATGTCGACAGGTCATCTAATACCCATCGCTCCGGTGCGGGTCTGGTTCTCACCAGTCCGGAGGGAATTACCTTTAAATATGGCATCCGATTCTCCTTCCCGGCCTCCAACAACGAAGCCGAGTACGAAGCCCTGTTAGCCGGTCTCCGAATCGCCCGCAATCTGAAGGTGGAGAAGCTCAATGCCTTCACCGACTCTCAGCTAGTAGCCGGCCATGTACGAGGAGAGTTCGAAGCCCGGGAGCCGAACATGATTCGATATCTCCAGGAGGTACGGAGCCTGCTTCCCCATTTTGCCGAATTTGAAATCATTCAGATTCCCAGATCCGAGAATGCCCGCGCCGACCTACTCTCCCGATTGGCAACCGCGGAGTCAATGGACGCCGAGCAAAAGTTCCACCTGGAGACTTTGGAGAAGCCCAGCATCACGGAAGCCGACCGAATAATGCAAGTTGAGACCGAACCATCATGGTTCGATCCTATCCTCAAATATCTCAGAGAAGGGTCACTTCCGTCCGACCGAAGGGAGGCTAGAAAGCTGAAGCTGCAGACCACCTACGTGCTGATTGAAAACCAGCTTTACAAACGGTCTTTTCTATGCTGTTGCTCAGATGCCTTCACCCATCCGAAGCAAATTATGCTCTGCGCGAGGTACATGAAGGGATCTGCGGCAACCATCTGGAAAGCCGATCCCTATGCCATAAGGTGCTGCGACAAGGCTACTACTGGCCGACCATGCAAAAGGACGCGAACGATCTAGTCCGAGCCTGCGACCCCTGCCAGAGGCATTCAAGCATCCAAAGGCTCCCTTCCGCCGAACTAGTTTCCATATCCTCCGCTTGGCCCTTTGCCAAATGGGGGATGGACATCCTCGGCCCATTCCCGCTTGCCATAGGACAGCGGAAATTTCTATTCGTCGCCATCGACTACTTCACCAAATGGGTTGAGGCGGAAGCAGTCGCACAAATTACCGAAGCACGGGCCAGAGATTTTGTGTGGAGGTCCATCATCTGCTGATTCGGCCTCCCGCATACTATAATTACCGACAATGGTAAGCAGTTTGACAACTCTAAATTTCGCCAGTTCTGCGAGGAGCATGGAATCTATCACCACCTCACTTCAGTCGGGCACCCACAAGCCAACGGAGCGGCCGAAGTGACCAACAGGACCCTCCTTCAGGGAATCAAAGCTCGCCTCTCCAGAGCCCAAGGAAGGTGGGCGAAGGAGCTGCACCATGTCTTATGGGCCTACCGCACAACCCCGAGAATCCCGACAGGTGAAACCCCATTCCGAATGGCTTTCGGTACAGAGGCCATTATCCCTGTGGAAGTCGGCCTCCCATCATTGCGGTGGAAAGCTACTCAGAGGAGGCTAGCGACGAACAACTCCGCACCAACCTCGACCTGGTGGAGGAGATTAGGGAGAAGGCCCGAATCAGAGTGGCCGCTTATCAACAAAGGGTAGCCCGTTATCACGCCTCTAGAGTCAGAGGGAAAGCCTTCCTGCTCGGCGACCTTGTCCTCCGAAAGGCCTCTGTTTCCAAACCGCTGGAACAAGGAAAGCTGGCGCCGAATTGGAAGGGCCCGTACCAAGTAGCGGAGATCATCGGACCGGGAACCTACAAGCTACAGGATTTGGATGGGAAATCCATTCCCCGGACGTGGAATTCGGACAATCTCCGAAAATATTATCAATAGGGTACGTCCTCTCCGAGTTTATTTTCATATGCCTCATTATATCTTCCTGTCAGCACATTTTTCAATGCAAATCATTATACACTACATTGCCAAAAGTTGCAAAAAGAAATAGATGCTACTTACCCATCCTCGGCATGACCGAGCTACTTGTCTGGACAGGAATTCTCCGAACCTCGGCTGGGCCGAGCAGCAATTTCTCCAAACCTTGGCAGGGCCAAGTAAAACATTCTCCGAACCTCGGCTGGGCCGAGCAACAAATTCTTCGAACCTTGGCAGGGCCAAGTAAAATATTCTCCGAACCTCGACTGGGCCAAGCAACAAATTCTCCGAACCTTGGCAGGGCCAAGTAAAATATTCTCCGAACCTCGGCTGGGCCGAGCAACAAATTCTCTGAACTTTGGCAGGGCCAAGTAAAACATTCTCCGAACCTTGGCTGGGCCGAGCAACAAATTCTCCGAACCTTGGCAGGGCCAAGTAAAATATTCTCCGAACCTCGGCTGGGCTGAGCAACAAATTCTCCGAACCTTGGCAGGGCCAAGTAAAATATTCTCCGAACCTCGGCTGGGCCGAGCAACAATTTCTCCGAACCTTGGCAGGGCCAAGTAAAATATTCTCCGAACCTCGGCTGGGCCGAGCAACAAATTCTCCGAACCTTGGCAGGGCCAAGTAAAACATTCTCCGAACCTCGGCTGGGCCGAGCAACAAATTCTCCGAACCTTGGCAGGGCCAAGTAAAATATTCTCCGAACCTCGGCTGGGCCGAGCAACAAATTCTCCGAACCTTGGTAGGGCCAAGTAAAACATTCTCCGAACCTCGACTGGGCCGAGCAACAATTTCTCCGAACCTTGGCAGGGCCAAGTAAAACATTCTCCGAACCTCGGCTGGGCCGAGCAACAAATTCTCCGAACCTTGGCAGGGCCAAGTAAAATATTCTCCGGACCTCGGCTGGGCCGAGCAACAAATTCTCCGAACCTTGGCAGGGCCAAGTAAAATATTCTCCGAACCTCGGCTGGGCCGAGCAACAAATTCTCCGAACCTCGGCTGGGCCAAGCAACAATTCTCTAAACCTTGGCAGGGCCAAGTAAAATATTCTCCGAACCTCGGCTGGGCCGAGCAACAAATTCTCCGAACCTTGGCAGGGCCAAGTAAAACATTCTCCGAACCTCGGCTGGGCCAAGCAACAATTTCTCCGAACCTTGGCAGGGCCAAGTAAAACATTCTCCGGACCTCGGCTGGGCCGAGCAACAAATTCTCCGAACCTTGGCAGGGCCAAGTAAAACATCCTCCGAACCTCGGCTGGGCCGAGCGATAAATTCTCCGAACCTTGGCAGGGCCAAGTAAAACGTTCTCCGAACCTCGGCTAGGCCGAGCGATAAATTCTCCGAACCTTGGCAGGGCCAAGTAAAACGTTCTCCGAACCTCAGCGAGGCTGAGTAAAAATTCTTCAGGTTAAGACACCGGCTGAAAGCCGAAGTGCGTAGGCCCCGATTAAGGCCGAGGGACTTCCAAATAATCCCCGAAATTTCCGCCGGTTTAAAACGAAACACGCTGAGCAAAAAACCGTTGACACACAAAAGGAAGGGCCCATTAAGCCCCGCGTAATCGGCCAAAAGCCCCGAGCAGAGCCAAGGAATGCCCCTCTGCTACTAAAATCTTTGGGTAACGCCCCTATAACCCATCGATCAAAGCGTCTGTTTCGACGCGTGAACCAGTGGAGCCACGCCGACTCCCTAACTATTACGCGAATGACATGTTTAAAAGCAAAAGACTCTTGAAAAAGAAAGGTTATCTGAACAAAGCCTCTTTGCATTAATCTGAAAAGAGGGAAGCACACAAAAGAGAGACAAGAAAAGCAAAAGCACAAAACAAAAGTAACGGAGGCCCTAAATCAGGGGTCGGAGTCGCTTCCGGACGCCAGCAGATCCTCCAGGCGCTCGGTGAGATCAGCAACCTGCTGGCGAAGCGATTCGACCTCCTCCCTCTGCCGGTCTACCACCCGGCGCAGGGCCTCCGCCTCCTTGGTCGACACGTCCATGTACTCCTCGACGACCCTTACGAGTTGCTGATTGCTCGCAAGGGTCGACGCCAGACCCAGCCCGTCGACAGTGATGGTGGGCGCCCCCTCTCCGAATACAGCAAACCGTCGAGAGATGCGCGCAACTCTTCCGAGGATCGCCCTTGAGAAGCCATGGTCTGACACTATTTCACGACTTGAACCAAGGGATGACTAAGACCACACCCTTCGGTCATATTTATACTCGTCAGGCGGGTATCTCAATCGGTCATGTCGTAGCTACTGACCTATGAGAACTTGCCACATGTCGTCACTTTAATGGCTGCAGAATCCAAGGTACCACACCCCATCCCGAGTGAGATCGGTAAGTGCGGACTGACTGATCGGGAATCCCCCCGAACAGACTACCTTTCGATCTGCCGCCCCCCGTAATAAATACTCCCAGCACTTCCCCAAGCTCCTTTTTCGGGAAGCGCAGAGGGAAGAGATCCGGCGTCTGGCCAATGACTTATCCCTTCGGGAAGGGTAACGTCATAAATAAAGGAGCGTGACAACATACCGCTCGTTCCGCCCGGGTGCCCCCTCACAAAGCGCCATAGAGACCTTACACTATGGCTCACAGCGGCAGCTAAGCCATTTCTCCGAGCCCTGAATCTCCGAACCTTGGCAGGGCCAAGTAAAATTTCTCCGAACCTCGGCTGGGCCGAGCTGCAAGTTCTCCGAACCTCGGCTGGGCCGAGCAACAAATTCTCCGAACCTTGGCAGGGCCAAGTAAAACTTCTCAAACCTCGGCTGGGCCGAGCTACGAGTTCTCCGAGCCTCAGTGAAGCCAAGCGCAAGTTTTCTGAACTTCGGCAAAGCCGACCTGCAAGGACGCGAGCTCCGATAAGGACGAAGCACAAAATACCAAACTTCGAACCGAAGTAAGAAGCGTATTTCGCCGAGTGATCCCTAAACTGTCGCTTGTGAACCTTGACTGGTTCGGATAGCGCGGGATCTTCGCCTAAGAACGAGCGAGGCACCCATGCCCAACAGCAACAACAAACTTGGCACAGAAGAGGTAAAGATTGAGAAACAAAACGAACTCTCTTTATTTCATTGCCAAACAAGATCGATTACAAATGCCTTGGAAAGGCTTTACAAGAGCATTGAAATGCATAAAATAAAGACAAATACAAAACTCGGGCAACTGCTCCAAAGCAGACCTGGGCGACCGTGGTGCTCCGGCATCCGACCGCCGAACTAGTTAAGCCGCATCTAGTCAGCTCGAGCTGATAATAGCCGGGCGACATGGACCAATCGTTGCGGCCAGCTTCAGTAAATAATGATATCTCGGTGACCCAACCGAGATATTTGGGTGGCCATCCCAGACCACCCAACCGAGGGACCCCCGGCGAGCGGATAGGGAGCCAGCGGACCCTGGCGTCGGAACGCTCTCCCAAATCGAGTATGCACCGCCCCCACCTTGCCGTGGCTCAAGAACAAGGCGTCAGCAGGCGGCACACTTTCACCCCCTCCCATGTGGCAAAAGATTCCCGGGCGGACGAGCCCGAGAATCCGAACCAAGGGAGGAGGCGAAATTCACTCAAACCATGGGGAGCCCGCGTGCACTCCCTACCGCGCGTCCCCAAAGGGGAACCACAAAGGTCACACTGAAGAGTGTATGTGCGCTCCCCATGTGATCTCTGCGTCCTCCATGTGCGCTCTCCATATGATCTCCGGGACTCATCCCCTAAGGGCGAGCCATCCTTCGGCAGCTCCTTCATCGCCCCAACTATCCGGAGGCAAAAAGTTTGCAAGAGAAAAGCTCAGTCCTCCCACTCGCAACAACAAAGAAACGAGCATGATGAAAGCTCTAGTGGAAAAGAAACTTTAGGGGATGGCTTAGCGCTACCCCACTTTCCTTTTTTATAGGCCAAAAATGGACCGGGAATAATTACCAAGGCTATAAGCTTCCAGATTCAAACACCTGGGCCATACCCCCACGTGGCCTCCCAGGATGAGAGCGGCGCCCTAATGCGCGCCAAGCCCACCGCCTGAGTTATGACATATGCGGAGATTTCCTCTTGATCCCGAATCGCGATCATTAAATGCGGAGGATCGTCCGCCAGCGATACGGAAGCTGACAGGTTCAGGATATCGTCCTGCGAAAATAATGTCCTCCAATAGCAAACGACAGCGTGCGCTGTACGTCAAAACGACCTGCATGGGAAAAGAGCACCTTCCAGAAAGCTCCAGAGCAGCTTTATATTCCCCACAGCGTCGTATCATCAGTTTCGGTGAAATAAAAACTGATTTGCCGACAGAACGGTAGGACGCTGGCAGAATAACCAAATAAGCACGAAGGCTACGTAAACTGTTCTTTCAACGAAAAATAAAATGACCGAAGGAAGCGAAAAACACTTCGGCAACCACCTTCATGCGTCGGCCCTAGCTGACCTACTTTGCTCGTTGGCCCTAGCCGACCTACTTTACTCGTCGGCCCTAACCGACCTATTTCGCTCGTCGGCCCTAGCCGACCTATCTTGCTCGTCGGCCCTAGCCGACCTATTTTGCTCATCGGCCCCAGCCGACCTATTTCGCCCGTCGGCCCAAACCAACCTACCTTACCAAACGGTCTTAACCGTCCAGTTTCATTTCTTGAGTCTTAATTAAGACATGAGCCGCCGGTCAGGGCTATCGCCCCGCCTTGGGTTAGGCCAATGCATTCCCTCAATCCCGAAACAAAAATGACCAAAAAACATCGGCGAGCCATAAGTTGCTCACGATTGAGGCGAGACTGGGCGGCAACAGGGTCATACAAAGAAAAACAATTAAATGAAAATAAAGGGTTCATCCATTAAGAAACGTCGGCCAGACTTTCAGAAAGCGAAATACAGGGGTGACTTCTAAGGTCTAGGAGCCGCGTCAGTTTTGGAGGAGCTCTCAGTTACATCTGCAGAGGTGTGACTAGGTTCACCTCTCTCTAATACCTTTGCCCCTCCAGCAGCAGTTTGCGATCGTCCATCGGAAGCTGCGGCTTCGCTGGGACCTGGGGCAGCACCAGGATCAGTATCGAAGACGTCGACATATTCATCCTCTTCTTCTCCTTCGGACTCACCGTCATCGGGAGCTTCAGTATCCAAAAAAGAGAGATCCCATTCTGGATGCTCGCTGGATATCTTATCTTTGCATTCCTCCATTCCAAGTTGGAAGGCGTCAACGCCGATAGCATCCTGCTTCCCCTTGAGTATGGCGAGCTGCATCTTAGCCTCAGCAGCCTGCTTCTCAGCCTCCGCAACTTGAGCCCGCAAAATGATGTTTTGCTCCTCAGACTCGCCGGCCCGCGTCTCGAGTTCTGAGCTTTATTGCGGTTGGACACGAGCTCACCTTGGAGAGCCCGAATCTCCAACTCTAACTTGCCATCTGAAAAAGTCAAAGTCAATCGGCATCACAAGAGACCAGTAGAAGAAACTAAAAGGGGGAAAACGAGATCGTACCTCCTCCTCGCCTAGCTAACCTCTTGGTCAGCTCCTCAGCCTCACTCCTGGCTCTTGTTCTGTCAGCCTGACCATCTCGACTCTCTCCTACAAAGTATTGATTCTCAACTGTTTGGCTTCGACCTCCTCCGGGCTTGGGATAACTCGTTACTCACCCGAGCTATCATCCCCTGGTGCCATTTAGCGCCCTCCCTTAACTTCCCTTCCTAGCCGACCCAAACTTTAACCATGTTCCCGCCGCATCGCCGCCACCTCCGCGAAATGTTTCGACTCAATTCTAGCCAGCTCCAAGCACGCGTTGTCGTTCTTCGCCAGGAGTTCCTGTAACTCCTCCACTCTACGCTTTTGCTTGGACACCTCGGCCAGGGCAACCTGGTGTGCCGCCCTTATCCCCTTCAAACTTCTATCACTCATAGCCATAAGCTCTTCGAACTTCTCAGACACCTTCAATCGTGATTGAAGCTCGGCATTGTCTCTCCTGGCCTGAATGCTGGCCCCCGTCGCCAAACTCAAACGCCAGCATATCGCCCTAGAAAGCAAAACACTCTGCAGGATAAAAAGTGAATGAATGAGAGTTAAGTCAGCCAGAATGTATCCACTACCCAGGAATGGCAACTCACCCGCGAGGCATAGGCCCGAGTCATCCTCATCAGGGTCGTATTGTCGATATCAGGAAGCGGGGCAGATAGAGGCTTCGGCGGAGCCTGCAGGGGAGGTGCAAGTGGTAGGCCGGGCCGAGGCCTCGGGGGTCCTGTGGCGGAGACGCAGATGGTGGTGACCGGGAAAGGTGCGTCGGAAGAGGGGATGCAGCAAGTGGGAGTCCCGCATTGGGAGCTCCCTCGAAAAGATTTTGGGAGGCTGGCGCTTGGGCTAGCCGAATTATCCGAAGAAGTCCAAGCCAGGGCCTTGATAGAAGAGGCTGGGAAGTTGGGGGCCTCTCAGACGGAGGTCACCCAGGTTGGCTCCTCAGGCGGGGACGGTCAGCCCAGCAGTTCGAGCGTTGGTGTTGAGGAGGCGTTTTCCGCCTTAATGAGGTCGGCCTTGCATCTGGGTGCAGATCCTTCGGCGGACAAGTTTGCAGATTTGGAGCTGGTTGATGACCCGGCTTCACTACTACCGGACTCCCCTGCGAAGAGACCAAGAGGGAGCTCTCCCTGAACCTTCTTGGCTGCAGCTGTCCCTTCCCCCTCTCCTGCTGGAGCCGGTGGTGATCCCGCAGGGACGGAAGGCCCCACAGAAACGACCGCCTTCGCCAGATCCGTTGCTGGTTCCTTTCATAGGGGACGCGGTCAGACGAACCAACGGAGCCTCGTCTGAGCTATCCGATATCTCTAACACGGGAGGACAAGGGATCATGGCTTCTCTCCCCAAACCCTCCTTCGCCCCCGGCGCTCCTGTCGTAACCGCTCCAGTGTCCGGCGAGCTTCTTGCAGAGGTATGGGCCCTTTTCTCGGGCCTGCCGCTATCCGCGCCGCTGCTCTCCCCTGGGCGCTTTCCTCTTTTCCTCTTAGCAAGGCTCGATAGTGCCGACCTCTTGGCTAAAAGAATGAAACACGCACGATCAGATCCAAACACATTCATCAGGAAAACACACCGCGAAAAAAGGTAACATGGAGAACTCACCTTGCGGGTCCTGGGAGCTAAGCCCGGCTACGAAAAGGGCTCCCTCCGATAACAGGTCATTGGCCGAAAACACTTGGCCATTGCGAAGGATGTCCAAATCCCTCTCCTCCTGCGCTGACAAAATTGGATGCATTTTCGCATCCCTAACAAAGTTCCCCCATTTCCGAGGGAAGTCGGAACCAATGTTCCCCTCTGCTATAACGAACCGGCTCTTCCATCCCTTGATGGAGGACGGCTTATCCACAATAACGTTGAAGGACCTCCGGGGCCAATGTATGGCCATTCTGATTTCCTCCCAGGTATCAGATGGTAGCAGGCGCGAAAAAGGGGAAGAGTGGCGATAATCTGAATTTGGTGGCACATCGAGATGAATCCGATGATGCTCCGCCAACTGTTTGGGGCCACCATCGCCGGGCAGATGTTGTAGTGGGTCATTATCTCCTTCACCAAGGGATGGAGAGGAAAACGAAAGCCTGCCTTCAAACTGTCTTCATAAATGAAGACCCCGGACTCCAGATCTCGCAAGACCCTATCCCCAGACTCCGGCGCCCGCAGAACGACATCTGAGGGCATGCCATACCATTGATGAATCCTTCCCAAATCCTCAGCTACAATCTCTGAAACCACATCGTCGGGGCTCATCGCCATCTCGATTGAGAAAAACACCAGGCGAAACGACGAGCGTCGAGAAGGATGAAAGGCCAAACTTTTAAAAAAACAAGACGAGAGGATGTTGCGAACATGCGCATATATATATAGTACGTCTATCGCCTTGCTTCCCCACTAAGGAAGCCGCCTTGAGAAGATGGGGCGTCCCGCCCGAGGCATTCGGAACCGCCTCGACAAATGCCCGATCGATCGGGATTCGCGACGTGGCGCATTCCCAACCGTCACTTTTGAGAGAGCCTTACCCCCGAAGGCACGATGACCCTGACGTATTAATTAAGGCATCATTGCACGGGCTGTCTAAACCAAAACGTCCCATCCGGAACATGCCGCTCGAACTTATACTCCCTATGCCCGAACCTACGCTTCGAACTAGGAAGTGGAGGGCATGTGTTGGGGGGTAAAATCGTCATTGCATCAATATCCGTGCGAGGCGGCTAAGGCCGACCTCCTCCCTTCGGCCTTCCCGGGCTTTCGTAGCTCGGCCTCCCCCGAGCTTCCATGACCCGGCTTCACTGAACGCCCCATGATCCAATACCCACCTCCGCGGAACCTGACGCGGGAGAGCCTCAGCCTATTGTAACGGCACCCTAGACAAGGAATCATACTGAGAAGTGGTCTAGAACCTATCAAGGCCACCTGAGACCTACATATCTACCAATCTCAAGCCATCAAGGGGCTCTCCCAGCCGTCGATCCCCTAACATATAAGATACGGATCCCAACAGCCCTACAACGGTCTGATTCGATCCACTCCCGTATCCTAACAACCTCTGAACCTTCCAGAAGGCGCTCAAGATCCAGGTGACAATCCATAAATAGAACACTCCAAGATTTCCTCAGGTACACACATTCGCGCGCGCTCACCCTTCTCACTCTCCTGCTCTCACGCCGGCAGCTCGTCGGTGCTCTCGCCCTTTTAGAGCTCCCGATTGGCCACCCCCGGAGAGGCTCCCGGAGAGATCCACCTCCCCATTATCTGGTTGATCGCCGATTTCTTCTCCACTGACTTGAGCATCGGAGGGTCTTCCGCGGAGGTCCACCCCCAACGCCTCTCGCGCGAGGACTTTTGTGCAAGTCCGCCCCTCTTTGGAGATCGACCGCGCCCGAGTCGGAGGACGGATCCCGACGGCAACAACAGCAAAGGATACCAGTATACAGTCAAGAAGCAAAAATCATTAGTATCACCCTCATTAAATAACATCGCAAAAATGATATCAGGATGTCAACAGAAAAGAGCAGCATGGTTTGCCTCTGGCATACTACCCTCATCCATGAACAGTCAACGATACCTATTTAACTAAAATCAGGCTTCTCTGGGTAACTGCAGCCTGACCTTTGTATTATAATATTTGCTGCATAACACCCAGCTCTTACACAGTCTTCTATACCCTTCCCTTGGACCAACTGAGACAGAAATCCTCCAACAAATGCATCACCTGCCCAAGTTTTCCCGTAAAAGGATAAGAAAACAAACTATCAACTGAAAAATATGATCCAGAAACAATTAACCACTGGCCGAAAGGAACAGACAAAGCAGTATTAGCCACGTCATTAATCTTAAATAGTCATAAATAAAACAATCATGATAATAAACAGAGGGTTAATAATTTGTCCTAATGCTACAATGATGTCTGGACATGTTTTCAAGCATGCTTGTATCAAAGAGTGGACTCGCATTGCTTTTCAATGACATCCATGGATTGCTACCTAAGATGAGATGTAGGAAATACCTGCACCATTAGTATCGACCAGGCTCTCCTTTGGTAACTCAATCACAGGGAACTTTTTCACCTGTTGCCATGGGTTCACAGAAGAAAAGGCCATGAGAACGTGTTCATAATCCCCAAAATTCCAAGACTCATGAGAGCAATGCTCTTGCGCATCCTATGTCAAATACAGTGCAAAATCCATCTCATATACAATTTACACTTTGATGCCTTAGGCAAAGTATTGCAAAATATCAATAATGTCCATAATGCTGCAAGATTTAATGTGTTGGGCAAGAAAATCCAGGCAAACAAGATATACAATTGAATATGGTAGAGAAGAATGCTGAGACAGATACCAAGTATATGAGTAGGGGAACAGGTTTTATACCAAGGATAAAATAATGGAGAAGCAACTGAGATGGTAGGAATATGGCAGGAGGTATCTAAAAACCCTGACAACGATTGTAATTCAAGAACCAGATTCAAACCAATATCGATGGTACTTACAATAAATGATTCAGAAAGTTTGTAACAAAACCAGAGGTAGGCTTTAATAGGAACATGATTTGAATGATAATTTGAAAGGCCACAAATGGTGGGATGAAGGCTTGACTGTTATGACTACAGAGTGGTTCGATTGCACCACATGTGAAGTTAAAAGCATAGGATTGGTTTTATATTAATCATAAACTTCTCCATATTCCCTGTTTTTTGTTTAACTCAAGTGCTTTTCATAAAAATTAATAGGCTATGCAGCAATTTTGCAGGAAAATTGCAATGAGCATGCAAGATGCTAACCTTTCCATCATCAGCAACAATGACCGGATCACAACCTTGGGTGATAACAGTAATCCTCTTGTGCGTCCAAGATGCATTGGGCAGTGCAGAGATCTTCAGAGCAATCTCCTCGACATTCTCAGTCTAGGCATTGTTTATAACCTTTCAGAATGAATCTCTGTAACAAGTATAGAAAATAGAAAAGATTATTACCTCCCAACCACGAACTTTTGCAAAGGTCTTTGCTTCTGTTTCATTCCCAAAGAGATAGTCAACATACCTGAACAAATGAATAAAATGATTGTAACAATTTTTAAGCACCTTTTTACAATTTTTTAAAATCTGGTCAGTGAACCCATCAGAAAGTAGCTAGTTTGCTTTATCCCACCCCATGCTAGTTCAGTCAGTCAGAACACCTTGCATTTGTCAACAATAAATCAGAAAAGGAAAAGAAAAATCCAAGCAAAGAAATCTCTTTAAGTGACTATCATAATAGCCATGCATTCAGCTCACAACATGATAGAAGAAATCTACGAGTCATACTAAATCAATGGTCAAGAAAAGGATCCGGAATCAGATTCTGACATCTGATAGTATGGATGAGCTACTTACAATAAAGCTTTCTCCTGGGCATCCCGGAAAAACTCACAAATAAATGGAGCAGAAAGGTTCATCATAAAAACCTGCAAAAGAAAAGGCATGGCGTGAGGGACTGAAAGGTGCAACTCCACTGGAAAAATACATGAGAAGCCTAATGATGCAAAAGGAAAATTACCTTGTTCTTTGCTGCAGCATGCTCAGCAACAAGTTGAATGGACTCCAGAGACACCGCCAGAAAAAAACCAGCAATGTAAATGTACTTTGCCTTTCAACTGATAAAAGTAACAAAATTAATGGAATGTTAATTGAGGTCAAATGAGTTGAATAATTAGTCAAAATTAATCAAGGCAAGTACATGCCCTTTCTTCAAATATGGATGCAGACTATGAACGTGATTGAAGAACCATCTATTACTCGTAAGTGTCATAAGACTATTCAAAACATAGTTATAAAAATGCAGTTTATGAGGTAGGAAGTTTTCCACAATTAATGGTATGAATACTTTATAAATATACAAGATTCAGCAAAGAACAAACAGATATTTTCCACCACCAATATTCCAGCAACAAGTAACATTGTGTATGTTATTTTTAAATGGAAGTGTCTGTTAGAAAATTGTTTTTGATTTTACAAAAATCCTTTTCTAGAAAATGCTAAAAAATTAATCTAAAATTTAAATTCAAAATATAAACTAAAGTTAAAAAGAATCAAGCTGGTCGAGGCGTGTTAGAAACTGCCCTAAGGACAAGTTTTCGCCCCTCGTGCGGGTTGTTGGCGATTTGTCCCCAAGGTACAACAACCCGGCTCGATCCGATCCTCCTACCGCGAGCACAATCGGATGAAGGTGCAAACCCAATGAAACTTCAGATGCCCAAATAAAAATATAATAATAATAATAGTTAAATAAACCTTTTACCGTCAGTAGCTTTCACCAGTAGCTTGTTGAGACAGACTCCCAACTCCAAGCACTTGCAGCAACAGGATCTTCAACAATTGAATAAAGTTTTTAGGATTTGAATTTCCTTACTACTCTATTTCTTTAGCCTATCCACACACACATATATATATATATAATATTTTTGGCCGTTAGGCCTTTGTTACCGCTCCTCTTAGAACGAAAGAAAAGCGGAACGCTCGAGCGTTTCCGGAAATAAAATGACAGAACGCTCGCTAGCTAGCGAGCATTCTGATAACGTCCCACGCAAGCTTTTAAAGCTCGCGTGGGTCCTTTAAAGTTTTTTTTTTAACTTTTCAAACACACGCTCAAAGTCAACAGTGTCATCTTCAGTTGTACAATAACCAATCAAATAACATTTTTAAAATGTTCTTCTATTAAGTAAAGAGATAATGTGATAAATGCGAATACAAGTCCTCCCAGAAAGCAAGGAAAAGAAGCAAACCATTTGAGACTTAAATTCTTAAATGGTGTTTAACAAGACATATCGATCCATAAGTGGTGCTGTTAGAACTTCAAATTGACTACCTTCGTCAAGAGCAGAGACTTAGGACTTCAACAAAGTACGTATACATTTTAGCAAATTGTTTCATTTTGTCACACCAAAGGACCAACATGGCAAGACACATGGAAAAATTAAAGTTTCAAGAGAATGTGAGAAAAGGAATACAAAGATATGTTAGCATTGCTAATGGTGGTCATATGGTGCTTATATTACGCTTTTAGTTAGAGTGAAGATAGCAATGGCAATGGTTAGAGGTCCCATTGGTGGGTCATGTCAGGGTCTCAATAAACCTAGATCTAAATCCACAGGGGTTTTAGGGTCTAATTTTTGTCCAAACTGGCACATTTAAGGATCTATAAAAACTAAGGATCCATGATTCTTTCCCTCCATCAAAGCTTCAAATTGGCATATGCTACAGTCAGCGACAGATCTTTGTAATCTAGTTCAAATTATATATATATATATATATATATAAGATGCCAAGTTAGACGACACTGCAGAAAGAGTTGGACTCCCTCTTGCATATCGAGGAGGAAATCATCTTTTTTTCTTATTTAAGCATTCAAAAAAAATCAAGGGCTATTGGCACCACAAAAGCTTTATTCATGTGAGAAGCACCAGGATCCCATATTTTCTTGCAAGTGGGGAACCTCTAAACTGCCAGGAACGGAATTTAAAAATCGCCTTGTTATGTATTTTCTGCTTTAATTTCTCCATATCTTCCAAAGGATTGAAGCCCTCAAGTTTTATGAGAAATACTTGCAATCTCCATTCATATAGCTGAGCGTGCAAGAAGTTAATACATAAATAGATATTATAAGGACCAGATTCAACGAGCAGAAACTCACCTAATGCCCAGTTTTCAGGCTTCTTTAAATGTTCTGACTTATAACAATTTGCTGCAGATAAGTTGGCAACAAGAGACCTGCTTATCATGAAAAGAACAATGTCATTATATATCTCAAAGACACAAGCACATTCAACAGCTAATATCAAGGTTAGCCGAATCGTTCCGAACTGAGCAATTCGGGGTAAATTGAACTGGATCGGCCTAAAACCAGAACGATTTAGCCTTTCAATACAATACAAGGGGCGAACCATTCTGAACCGCCCGTACCACATACCATATTATACCAAACCAGATTGTTTGGTTCAGCCTATTTCAAGAAAGTTTATGAGTTGGGTCCTTTTGGTCCACTTGATTGATATGCTTCTAGTTCAATACAGTACATTCCGTACTAAACCATACCACTCTTACATCGAAATAGTATCGGTTTTCGATTAAGTAAACCTTAACAGCCATAAAATTTCATATGTTTGAAACTAAACATGTGAACAGACTATTTAGAAATCGAACTAATCTTTCACAATATAGCTCCTTGGAGTGTTCCTTACAGACAACTTTGATATAAATAAGGCATGTAGCAGACTAAGGCTGAACTAGAGCATTCATCTGCTGGGTAAGGTTACGGATACAGAAGAGCCATTAAGGCCCATCAGTTTTGTGGGCTAACATAAGATTAGACCTTTATGACAAATGGTGATGATTGACAAGATCATCACCTGACACAAAGATAGAGGTGATATTTGCTGCGAACTTTTGGAGACAAAAATACTAATTTTAGGACATAAGATGATGAGTCACGCAATGAAATTTGTAAAAGAGTAATAGAAAATCGAATGAGAGCTGAAACTTTGATGTCAAATAATCAATTTGGATTTATGCTTGGAAGATTAACCATGGAAGCTATTTATTTATCAAGAAGATTGATGGAGAGGTATAGAAAAAGAAAAAAAGACCATATGGTTTTTATTGATTTAAAGAAAACATATGATAAAGTGCCTAGAAAAATAATATGATAGATTTTAGAGAAAAAAGAGTTACTAAAAGGTACATAAAATTGATCAAAGATATGTATGATAAAGCAATAGCTATTGTTAAAACAATAATAGAAAAACTAGTAAGTTTTCAATTACTGTAGGTTTATATCAAGGATCTGCCTTAAGTCCATATCTTTTTGTATTAGTTATGGATGAATTAACCAAGCATATTCAAAATAATATCCCATGATATATGTTATTTGCAAATAATATAGTGTTGATTGATAAAACTAAATCTGAGTAAATGCTAAATGAGACATTTGGAGAGAAGCTTTAGAATCTAAAGGTTTTAAGAATAGTAGAACTAAAATTGAATATATAAAATATAATTTTAGTGGGAGTAGAAATACAAATGAAGAAACAGTAAATATTACAAGTCAAAAGATACCAAGAAGTGAAAAATTTAGGTATTTGGGATCAATTATCCAGCAAGAAGGTGAAATAGATAAAGATGTGAATTATAGAGTTAAAGCAAGATGAATTAAATGAAGAAGTGCTTCGAGAGTATTATGATCGACGGATCCCATTAAAATTGAAAAAAAAAATTCTATAAAACCGTTATTAGGCCAGTTACGCTATATGGAACAGAGTATTGGGCAACACTAAAATATGTAAATAAATTAAGTATAACATAAATGCGTATGTTAAGATGGATATGTATTAAAACTTTAAAAGATAGAATTAAAAATAAACATATAAGAGAAATGATAGAAATAGTTCCCATTGACGATAAAATGAGAGAAAATCGATTACGGTGGTTTGGACATATACAACGAAGACCTTTAAATGCTCCAGTTAGAAAGAGTAATCTTTTAACAATCCATGGTAAGGATAGAGGTAGAAGTGATCTAAACTAATATGGATAAAAATAATTAAAAATGATATAACTATTTATAATTTGAATGTTGACTTAGACCTGAATAGAGCAGAATGAAGAAAGCATATTCATGTAGCCAACCCCATGTAGTTGAAAAAAGGTTGAGATGAATTAAGTTGAGTTGAGTTTAGCCATAGCTACGTTAGGCATACGACAAGCACACATATATAAGTCATAGCTATAACCATAATCATCTAGCCTTTTCTTAACTCTTTCTGATTGGCTAAATGGACATATAAATGTCATGCAAGAAACATATGTCAATCTAGGAACATGAAAGATAATCTTATCAAATATTTACCTTTCACCCCCAACAACGCAAACAATGCATGTGCCAGTTGGAGCAGTCTCATCCTCATAATAATGACCCTGTTTGATAGTCATGGAAAAAAATTATTTAGCATTAGCATAAAAGAAATGAGGAACATAAATTAAGTTGTATACAGTGTTGTTAAAAGCACTAGGCACATCTAAGCAAAAAGAGCTTTTGGAGTTTAAACTCAAGGAACAAAGCACATACATGCACCTAAGTAAAGTGAGACATTTATTTTTTAAAATAAATAAAATAATTTATATAAGAAAGATTTATAATACATTAAAAAAAGCTAAAAAATCATAATAATAGTATATTTAACCTACTAAATAGAAAACCTTCTTTTCTCAGCTAAAATTTATAGTTTCTTAATGTTTTTTTTTCTTTTTGAGATAATAGCAAAATTTTTTGTCTCAGCTTTTTGTTTTTCAATTTTTAGCTTTTTTAAGGGTAAGAAAAATAATTGTGTATGGAATAGTATATCATAAAGTCAACATAGTCTAATAAATATAATAAATTTTGTTGCTACGGATTTTGGTTCTCCAGCTTGGGGATGGCGCATGTCGGGATTCGAGTAGCTCTCTCCCATCCTGGCAGACCTGCAAGACAATCCTTACGTAAGGAATGTGAGGGTTATCCTTGTAGAAGACTCTTCGATGCCCAAGTTAGTAGAAACCCAAACAAGCAGGTAAGAGAAGAAGGTTGTTTCAAAAGGACGCCCCAGAGAAGGTCTCTAGATTGCAATGGCATCTGCTATGATTTTTGGGCTTTAGAAGCATATCTAAGGGATCTTGGGACTTAGTATTTGAATACTGGTAGGATGGTAAGCAGTTACCTGATTTTTCGGGTGCAATTATGGAAATTGGCAGTTGATGGGCTAATGGATGCCTTATCAAGAATTTAAAATCCCGTGGATCATGGGCGAAGTGCCGTATTTGGCTCCCGTTTCTATTTTTAGGAAGCTTACTCCAAAATCTTTGAGATCAAGTGGTTTATCCTCCAGGATACCCGGTGTAGTTTGGGGCAGCAACGATGCTTACGTTGAGAGGATAAGACTTGGCCCTGCTGAGGCATAAAGGTAGCTCGGCCCTGCCAAGGTACGAAGATGACTCGCCTTGCCAAGGTATGGAGACAGCTCAGCCCTGCCGAGATATAGAGATGGCTCGGCCCTGCCGATGCACGAAGATAGCTCGGCCTTGCCGAGGTTTGTGATGACTCGGCCCTGTTAAGGCACGAAAATAGCTCGGCCCTGCCAAGGTATGAAGATAGCTCAACCCTGTGAGGTATGAAGACTATAGGCGATGTAGTTTGTCCTTATCTGAATGTGGCAGTTAGCGGGTCAAAACCCAGAAGTGAGCCTTGCCGACTGCCATGTCTGCCAATCGATGCGGTGACAATTTTACCCCACATCACATGCCCCCCACTTCATAATCCGAAGCGTAGGTTCGGGCATAAGGAATAGAGTTCATGATGGCTCAATTTCATTGGTGGGGTTTGAATCCATAGAGGCACGTCATGATGGCCTCATAAATGCCAAACCATCATTCTATCATTTTTTTTTCTCATCGAACGAGGAGAGCCTTTTCATTTCCATCGAAGGACGACTGATGGAATGACAGATGGCGAATTCGGGATTTGCTGCGCCTAAACCAAAGGTTCGCGACACTTAAAGAGTTTTCCACTAGTGATATCTCGCCCTTTTACCGAGGCAGTTAAAAGGAGGTGGATGGCATCTTCTTTGGTTACGCTTTTTCAACTTCTTGGCTTTTCACCTTCCCTATAAGATCAAAACTCTCTTATCGAAGAAACCAATGGCCGGCTATGTTCGTCTCGAAGACATGGAATGCCCAACTCATTTTGCTTCTACTATGACTTCGGCGGATTTGGAGAGAATCCTCCATGAGTATTGGATCCCTAGAGACATTGAATTGCGAGTGCCGGACCTCGAGCAGAGGGTTTCAGATAAATTGGAGTCTGGAACCTTTTTTTATGAGTACTTCCGAGCGGGTCTTTGTCTTCCTCTCCATCCTCTGGTGAAGGAATAATGGAGTCTTACAACATCTGTCCTACGATTGACACCGAACAATTGGCGCTACATTGTAAGGTTTATCTCAATATGTTCGCTCGTGGGGGTGACAGCGATGGTCCCCTTTGTTTCGGACGTGCTACAATCTTGTCTTCCCAAACAGTGCTGTCTGGCCCTTCATCGAGCCACAAAGGCCTTTCAAGAGGATATCGGGGGTCCCCCGTCCTCTATAAAAGGATGAAAATCCCATTTCTTCCTGGCCAAATGGATGCCAAATGCGATTTCCCCCGACTATGGACACATTTTTCTGAGGACCCGAACAAAGCTCCAACATTATCGAAGGAGGAAAAAAAAGACTTCGACGTCCTCTTTAATAGTAAGGTGGTCCCGATCAATGTTCTTCTAGCCGAGGATGCCCTCTATAATGCAGGGCTTAGTAGTATTGACCCTCGAGGTAGGCTTTAACTTGTGCTCCGTTTATCAGGCTATGCAAGCTTACACTTGGTTGAATCTTTATTTGCTGTATTTGCAATTGAGAGGCCAAAATTGGGAGCTCTAATAAGGAGCTAAGAAAAGTGTAACCCCCGAGGATCTTAATTACCTGGTTCGCGAGACTTAACGTGGGATCCCTGGATTGGGTGACGCCTGGGACTCCCGCGGTTACGCGTGGCGGCTGGGTTTCTAATTTCCGCGTAACGAATGGGTTTCCTGAGTCCCTGGACCGAGGCATTGCGTGGGGTTTATATTGAGATGGAGGGTGACTTGCTCCTTTAATCCGGCGCTCATCTCCTCCAGGTAATCATCTGCTTCCTTCCCGGTCCCGAGAGAGAGAGAATTAGAGATGAATCGGGAGAGAGAGACAGCCTGAGATAGTGGATTGGTTGTCTCTGTGCCGATTTTGGTTCGGGCTCGGCGGCGTGCCAGTCACTTCGCCGGGCCTGTGCCTTGGCCGGCGGCCCCATCGGCACTGGAGGCGGCGTCCGGTGGGGTACCAAAGAAGAGAGAGAGGGAGGAGAGAGCCAATTGGCTCTCCTCCTGGGTGGGAGCCGAACCGGCTCTTGCTGTCGGTTTAGGCCCGACAGCGTGCTCGTCGTCTCGCCAGGTCTAAGCTTCGGTCGGCGACCTCCATCGGCACCGGACGTGCGTCCGATGGAGGTCTGGCCAGTCATGGTGGCTGGCCGTGCCGCCGGCACGATTCCTAGCCGCGGCGGATAGTGAGAGAGAAAGAGGGAGATATAGAGGAAATTGGAGAGAGAGAGAGAGAGAAGGGGGGAGCCGGCTGCGGTGACGGCCGGCTCTGGTCCAGCCATCGGCGGTCGGGCCGCCCCAATTTTGGCCGGCGGCGGCCCTGGCCGCCGGCATGAATTACTCCTGTTTCAGTTGAAACAGGGGAGTAGGGAGGAAGGATGAAATTTTGGGCCAGCTGGCTGTCAGTGATTTGGGCCCTATTGAGCCGGTTTAAGAGCCCTGTTTGAGCAGCGTTTTGGGCCCTGTATCGGACCGTGAATGGCAAAATAAATATATGGCCCGATTCTGTGTTAAATCTAGTTTATTGGGGTATTTTTAGTTTTCCATTTGGGCGTATATAATGGGATTTATTCAAGCCCAAAGTTGGGCCCATTGATTAGTTTGGGTAGAGTTTTAAGGGTCACTTTATTATTTAGATTTTAGAGACTTAATTATGTAAAATGATACTGTACGTACCCAGATGTCCAACTAGCTGGTTTACCATTTGGATTTGCGTACTGAGGTAAGTAAGCCAATTATCATAAATTTTATAATATTTAATATGTAAAGTTTGGAATTATAGTTATATTAATTTATGAAATTATGAAATGAGAAAAATGGAATTTGATATTTGACTTGGCTATTTTGAAATTAGTATAGTACCATGTGTATGCATTTGAGTATTTGTTATGGTCATATACAACTGCTATATTTTGCAAAGTAGTGGCTTGTAAATATGCAAAATTGAATGATATGATTATTTTGACTTTGCAAAATAAACTGGTACTATATATGTATTTTCATGCTATGAATGTACAAACCACTGTATATATGATATGAGGAGCTTATGCTTATATTGATGCATGATGTGTGACATGCAATTATAATGATGACATTGAAATATATTTATATGTGTCGCCACGGTTCTCATATGATGGGATTGATGTGAAATGCCAAATGATACGTGACCCACCTCCATAGGGGAAGATATGTGGAGGACACACCTGTAGGGTGTGTTGTGATTGATTATGATACGGGACCCATCTCCACAGGGAAAGATATGTGGAGGACACACATATGTAGGATGTGTTGTGATTGTTTATGTTATATGGCATAACGCTGGTACCATGACCCTTCCTCTTAGGGGACATTTAAGAGTGATACACCAGTTGGGTGTTGTAAGGCCATGGGACACATAGAAGATCAGTGATTATATAAATACAGTGGGTTTGTTTACATTGCATTGTTTGACATTTATTATGTAATTAAGCTTCCAAATTATTTTGAGCTGATGATATGCATGTTCTGGTAGCATAATAAATGTAGTTGAATTGGAAGCTTTTCATGAAAATATGATTTAAAATATTTTGAAATGCTATAATGATATATGACTATTTTTACATTATAATGGGTTTACTTATTGAGTGTGAGCTCATGTAAATCTCACAATGTTTTTCAGAGTCTCAAGAGTGAAGGACTTATGGGGTTGATGGAGCTGCTAGTTAAATAAATTAGTTCCATTATGTTGTTGTAACTCGATATGCTTGTGTGTAGGGCTTGTAGCCCAAACCTTATAGTTATGGTTTGTTTTAAGTTATGGATTTGGATTAATATTTATAATTATTACCTTATATTGATTTATGTGTCATAATTTGGGATGCCTTGCATGCCTGGCATGCGACGGGTTGTCACCCTATCTCAAATTTTTGGGTCTGAAGCGTGACAACTTTAGTAGTATCAGAGCCTAGGTTATGACCTTAGAGACACTTACATGATGACATTTTAGGCAAAATACTAAGATGACATTGGGACAATTATAACCTTATAGGAATTTCAGGTATTATGCTTTAAAAGCCTGAAATGCAAAATTTATTATGATATTAATGACAAACTAATTATCAGGAGATAGGAATGGCTCATCGCACTAGGAACCAACAAAATGATGAAGACTCCCAAGTTGGTAATGCTGGTCAGCATGAAGGTCAGAAAGCTACCGGTGGTACTGGCCCTGTCACTCAAGTCGGGGCTGATCAGCAGCGACTTCAGATTGAGATGCTTCGGGTTCTCTTGGGTATGGCGCAGTCGATGCAGGACATGCAGCATCAGATTTTGCAGGCCTTGTTCACTCAGCCTACTCCCACTGCCTTGCAGACTCAGCCTGCCCCTACAATTCTGCAACCCCAGCCTACCCCTCCTGCTCCACAAACTCAGCCAACCTTACCTACTCACCCTGCACCATTGACCCAGCCTACTCCACCTCAACCTTGGGTAGGGGTTGGCCGCAGCTTTGCAGATTTCAAAAAGTTTGCCCCTGTCCCTTTCTCTGGATCCACCAACCCTGTTGATGCTGAGCGGTGGATGCGAGACATGGAGAAGGCTTTTACGGCCCATGGTAGCCAGGAGTTGGAGCGGATCAGATTTGCCACATATCTTCTCCAGGGGAGGCTTATGATTGGTGGTTAGTTGAGGAGCAGCGACGGGGTGGACAGGTTATTTCTTGGGGAGAGTTTCGGGAGGCTTTTTTTGACAAATACTTCCCAGGAGTATGCAGAGACAGATGGAATCAGAGTTTATTAAATTGGAGCAAAGGAATCTTTCTGTGGCCCAGTATGAAGCTGAATTCACCATGTTGGCCCGATTTGCTCCAAATATTATCACCAATGAGATGACCAAGATCACCAGATTCACTAAGGGACTGCGACCCAGACTGAGGCAAATGGTCAATGCATTTGAGCTTCTTATCTACAGTGCTGTGGTGAATAAGGCCTTGGTGATTGAGAGGGATATGAATGCTATTCAAAGGGATTGGGAGCAGCAGAGGAAGAGGAAAGGGCCTATTTCTGGCCAACCCCCAGCTCAGGTCAGGAAGAGAGGTACACATTAGGCCCTAGCAGGACAACGGAATAGGGAGACTCGTTGCATTCACTGTGGGAACTTCCACCCAGGAAGGCCTTGTCGCAGATTGCCTAGTGCCTGCTTTCTCTGTGGAAAAACTGATCACAAGATGGCCACATGTCCCTTCGGAAGGATCAACAACCCTATTCCAGTCAAGGGATGAGTCAGCAGCATCAGCAGCCGCCACCGAGAACCTAGGGGAGGATCTTTACCCTCACTCAGCAGGATGCTACCGCCTCTAATTCTGTGGTGATAGGTAGACCATTTAATTTTATATCTAGTATTACATTCTTAGTGCAATACATTGATAGATAATTAGAAAAGTAGGCTAAATCTTTAATGCTTTAATGTTAAAATAAATTACACTTATGTCCAGGAATGATTAAAGTAGGCACTGCTTATGCTCAAACTTTAATTGACCCGGGTGCCACACATTCTTTCATATCTGATACCTATCTTGACAAGAATGCATCATTGACACCCGTTCCTCCGGAGTAAGAGTTGCATATTGCTTTTCCAAATGAAGATATTATGAAGGTTGACACAGTATGCAAATCCTGCCCAATTATCTTGGAGGATAGGAGGTTGAATGCTGATCTAATTGTCCTTCCACTGAAGTTCTTCGATGTTATCCTTGGAATGGATTGGTTGGCCTCCTATCATGCTTCAGTAGACTACTTTAAGAAGATTATCAACTTCAAGATTCCTAGTCAACCTGAATTCAGTTTTATTGTTGGTCAGAAACACCTAGCCTCAGTGTTCATATCGGCGCAGCAGGCTGGAAGGTATCTGATGAGTGGTGGTCAAAAATTTCTTGTTGTAGTCAAGGATCTTCAGCAGGAAGAGACCAAGTTGGAGGATATTCCTATAGCTCGAGAATTCCCTTATGTCTTCCCTGATGATTTGACTGATTTGCCCCCAGATCAGGAAGTCGAGTTCTCCATTGATCTAGTTCCTGGAACTGGACCTATATCCAAGGCCCCTTACCGCATGGCCCCGGCTAAGTTAAAGGAATTGAAGGATTAGTTGCAGGAGCTCCTAGATCGGGGATTTATCAGACCCAGTGTTTCTTCTTGGGGTGCTCCAGTTCTATTTGTTAAGAAGATGGTAATCTTCGGCTCTGCATTGATTACCGAGAAATCAATAAGGTAACAGTGCGGAATAAGTACCCTCTGCCGAGGATTGATGACTTGTTTGATCAACTCCAAGGAGCTCGGATATTCTCAAGGATTGATCTTAGGTCAGGGTACCACCAACTCAAAGTCAAGAAAGGGGATGTGCCTAAGACAACATTTAGGACCAGATATGGCCACTATGAGTTCTTGGTGATGCCGTTTGGGTTAACTAATGCCCCTGCAGTATTCATGGATTTGATGAACAGAATTTTTAAACCATACTTGGATCAATTCGTGATGGTTTTTATTGATGACATCTTGATATATTCCAAGAGTCATATGGAGCATGAGGACCACCTGAGGATCGTGCTACAGATTCTTCGAGAGGAGAGACTTTATGCCAAGCTGCAGAAGTGTGATTTTTGGTTAGATCAAGTATCTTTCTTGAGTCATGTAATATCCAAAGACGACATATCTGTGGACCCGAAAAGATTGAGGCTATCATTAGCTGGAGCCGACCTTCCAATGTGGCAAAAATCAGAAGTTTCTTGGGACTAGCCGGGTACTACCGTAAATTTGTGGAGGACTTCTCTCGCATCGCTCTGCCCCTAACTCGCTTAACCCAAAAGCGAGTAAAGTTTGATTGGACAGAGGAATGTGAGAAAAGTTTTCAGGAGTTAAAGCAGCGCCTGGTGTCAGCTTCCATTCTTATTCTTTCGATAGGATCTGAAGGTTTTACTCTTTATACTGATGCCTCTCGGAAAGGATTAGGATGCGTTCTGATGCAGAATGGGAAGGTGATAGCCTATGCCTCCAGACAACTGAAGCCTTATGAGCAAAATTACCCTACTCATGATCTGAAATTAGCTGCTGTGGTTTTTGCCCTGAAGATTTGGCGGCATTATCTTTATGGGGTATCGTGTGATGTGTATACAGATCATAAGAGTCTAAAGTACATTTTCACACAAAAGGAGCTGAACTTGAGGCAGAGGAGGTGGTTGGAGCTACTGAAGGATTATGACCTGACTCTACACTATCATCCTGGGAAGGCCAATGTAGTAGCTGATGTCTTGAACAGAAAATCCTTTTCTGAGTTAGCTGCTATGATTACTTTCCAGCTTCACATATTAAGGAACCTTGAGAGGTGGGAGGTTGGATTAAGAGTACAGCGGTCTGATGGGCTTATTGCAGCATTTGTACTCCAGCCAACCCTAGTTGATAGGATCAAGTCCTTCCAGAAAGAAGATCCAGATTTACAAAAGATTAAAGAAGCCGTGCAGTCAGGAGTTCAAAATGAATTTTATGTAATGGAGGATGGATCCCTAAAATTTGAAGGTAGACTTTGTGTGCCAAACATCGAGGAGATAAAGGCCAAAATTTTGAAGGAGGCTCACTACTCTTTCTATACTGTGCATCCAGGTGGCACTAAGATGTACAGAGACTTAAAGGAAAATTTTTGGTGGAAAGGTATGAAGAGGGAGATTGCTCAGTATGTGGCCAAGTGCTTGGTGTGTCAGCGAGTGAAGGCCGAACATCAAAGGCCTGCGGGACCTCTTCAGTCTCTGATGATTTCTCAGTGGAAATGGGAAATGATCACAATGGACTTTGTGACTGGTCTACCCAAAACTCCTAGGAGTAATGATGTTGTTTGGGTTATTATGGACAGACTAATAAAATCAGCTCATTTCTTACCTTTCAGAGTTGTGGTCTCTAATGAAAGATTGGCTAGTTTGTATATTGAGCAGATCGTGAGACTCCATGGTGTTCATGTATCTATTATATCTAATAGGGATATTAGGTTTGTGTCTCAATTCTAGAAGAGTCTTCTCATAAGGCTATGGGAACCAAATTAAACTTTAGTACAACCTATCATCCCCAGTCAGATGGACAATCAGAGAGGACCATACAGATTCTGGAAGACATGTTGCGAGCCTGTGTGATGGATTTGGATGGAGCATGGGATAACCACTTACCTTTAGTAGAGTTTGCCTATAATAATAGTTACCAAGCCAGTATCCAGATGGCTCCATTTGAAGCTCTGTATGGTAGGAAGTGCAGATCTCCTTTATGTTGGGATGATGTGGGAGAGAGAAATTGCTAGGCCCTAAGCTAGTTCAGCAAACAGTTGATAAG
The DNA here is from genome assembly GCA_900491605.1 of Calamus simplicifolius. Classification (NCBI taxonomy): domain Eukaryota; kingdom Viridiplantae; phylum Streptophyta; class Magnoliopsida; order Arecales; family Arecaceae; genus Calamus; species Calamus simplicifolius. The sequence goes on from UESW01004452.1 coordinate 192,275, forward strand.
GTGCAATTGATCAGGGAGCGTCTTCATACAACTCAGAGCAGACAGAAGAGTTATGCTGATGTCAGAAGGAGAATTGAAATTTCAGGTTGGGGACCATGTTTTCTTAAAGGTATCACCAACCAAGGATGTGATGAGATTTGGGATCAGAGGGAAGCTGAGTTCACGTTATATTGGACCTTTTGAGATCTTGAGCAGAGTTGAAGAGGTAGCTTACAGCCTGGCACTACCTTCGATTCTATCTGGTGTACACAATGTGTTTCATGTTTCTATATTGAGGAAGTATATTTCCGACCCAACCATGTAATAGAATATGAGCCTATATAGTTGAAGAAAGATTTGTCATATGAGGAGCATCCTGTGCGTATCGTGGACCGCAAGAATCAGGTTCTGAGACGGCGTACCATTCTCTATGTCAAGGTAAAGTGGAGTAATCATTCTGAGAGGGAGGCTACTTGGAAACTTGAGAAAGAAATGAAAAGAAGTATCCACAATTATTTGCAGGTAAATTATCTATCCAAGATTGTTGACTTTTGAATAGAACCTATTTGAATTCTATAGTTTAATTAAAATGTATCAATTTCGAGGCCGAAATTTTTATAAGGAGTGGAGAATGTAACCCTCGGGATCTTAATTACCTGGTTCGCGAGACTTAACGTGGGATCCCTGGATCGGATGATGCCTGGGACTCCCGCGGTTATGCGTGGTGGCTGGGTGTCCAATTCCCACGTAACGAATGGATTTCCGAGTCCCTGGACCGAGGCGTCGCGTGGGGTTTATATTGAGATGGAGGGTGACTCCCTTCTTTAACCCGGCGCTCATCTCCTCCAAGTAATCATCTGCTTCCTTCCTAGTCCTGAGAGAGAGAATTAGAGACGAATCGAGAGAGAGACAGCCTGAGACAGTGGATTAGCTCTCTATGCCGATTTTGGTTCGAGCCCGGCGGCATGCCCATCACCTCGCCGGGCTTGTGCCTTGGCTAGCGGCCCCACCGGCACCGGAGGCGACGTCCAGTGGGGTACCGGAGGAGAGAGAGGGAGGAGAGAGCAAATTGGCTCTCCTCCTGGGTGGGAGCCGAACCGGCTCCCGCTGTCGGTTCAGGATCGGCGGCGTGCTCGCCGCCTCGCCGGACCTGAGCTTCGATCAGCGACCTCCACCGGCGCCAGGCGTGCGTCCGATGGAGGTCCAGCCGGCCATGGTGGCCGGCCATACCGCCGGCATGATTCCTAGCCGCGGCGTATCGTGAGAGAGAAAGAGGGAGATAAAGAGGAAATTGGAGAGAGGGAGGGGGGAGCTGGCCACAGCGGCGGCCGGGCCACCCTGAATTTGGCCGGCGATGGCCCTGGCCGCCGGCACGAATTACCCCTATTTCGGTGGAAACAAGGGAGTAGGGCGGAAGGATGGAATTTTGGACCGGCAGGGCTGTCAGTGATTTGGGCCCTGTTGGGCCGATTCAAGAGCCCTGTTTGAGCAGCATTTTGGGCCCTGTATCAGGCCGTGAATGGAAAATAAATATATGGCCTGATTCTGTGTTAAATCTAGTTTATTGGGGTATTTTTAGTTTTCCATTTGGGCGTATATAATGGGATTTATTCAAGCCCAAAGTTGGGCCCATGGATTAGTCTGGGTAGAGTTTTAAGGGTCACTTTATTATTTAGATTTTAAAGACTTAATTGTGTAAAATGATGCTGTAGGTACCCAGATGTCCAACAAGCTGGTTTACCATATGGATTTGCATACTGAGGTAAGTAAGCCAATTATCATGAATTTTATAATATTTAATATGTAAAGTTTGGAATTATAGTTATATTAATTTATAAAATTATGAAATGAGAAAAATGGAATTTGATATTTGACTTGGCTATTTTGAAATTAGTAAATAGTACCGTGTGTATGCATTTGAGTATTTGTTATGGTCATATACAACTGCTATATTTTGCAAAGTAGTGGCTTGTAAATATGCAAAAATTGAATGATGTAATTATTTTGACTTTGCAAAATAAACTGGTACTATAGATGTATTTTTATGCTATGAATGTATAAACTACTGTATATGTGATATGAGGAGCTTATGCTTATATTGATGCATGATGTGTGACATGCAATTATAATAATGACATTGAAATATACTTATATGTCGCCACGGTTCTCATATGATGTGGATTGATATGAAATGCCAAGTGATACATGACCCACCTCCACAAGGAAAGATATGTGGAGGACATACACCTGTAGGGTGTGTTGTGATTGATTGTGATACGGGACCCACCTCCACAGGGAAGATATGTGGACACACATCTGTAGGGTGTGTTGTGATTGTTTATGTTATATGGCATAACGATGGTACCAAGACCCTTCCTCTTAGGGGACATTTAAGAGTGATACACCAGTTGGGTATTGTAGGGCCGTAGGACACAATAGGAGATCAGTGATTATATAAATACAGTGGGTTTGTTTACATTGCATTGTTTGACATTTATTATGTAATTAAGCTTCTAAATTATTTTGAGCTGATGATATGCATGTTTTGATAGCATGATAAATGTAGTTGAATTGGAAGCTTTTCATGAAAATGTAATTTAAAAATATCTTGAAATGCTATAATGATATATGACTATTTTTACATTATAATAGGCTTACTTATTGAGTGTGAGCTCATGTAAATCTCACAATATTTTTCAGAGCCTCAGGAGTGAAGGACTTATAGGGTTGATGGAGCTGCTAGTTAAATAAATTAGTTTCATTATGTTGTTGTAACCCCGGATATGCTTGTGTGTAGGGCTTGTAGCCCAAACCTTATAGTTATGGTTTGTTTTACGTTATGGATTTGGATTGAATATTTATAATTATTACCTTATATTGATTTATGTGTCATAATTCGGGACGCCTGGCATGCCTGGCATGCGGCGGGTTATCACCGTAGCTCAAATTTTTGGGTCTGGGGCATGACAAAAAGTGCTGGAAAAGCACGACTCCGGGAAGAGGCCTAGATCCGAGAAGAGGCCTCAGTCTCTCTCATCATTTTTGAAAAAGAAGAGGACCAAATTTAGCTGGCAGTCTCCTTTATCGACAGGAAGGGAGGAGGCGCCGTCGGAAAGGGAAGAAGGTAGATCGGCTTCTTGGGAAGAGGAGTTGATGGCCAAGGAGACTCCAAGGGAAGAGGCTAGGAGGGCTCCAAGCCCGAGGGCGATGGTGCTGCTGGATGAGTCTGAAGGGACGCCACCAGCTAGCCATGAAGTTCCTCCTCTGGGCGCTGGGGAGCTTTTCCCTAAAGAAGCCGAAGGCCAGGAAGGACCTTTGACCGAGGAGTCTCTTCCCGAAGAGATGAGGGAGAAGGAGCGAGCCGTCGAGGGTCGGGAAGTGCCCTTGGTTGAAGAGCCCCTCCCCGAAGGACTGAGGGAGGCCAAGCAAGCTGCCGAAGGTCAGGAAGAACCTCCGGTGGAGGAAGCTAATCAAGCCGAGGCTCCCGGTTCAGTTCGCCCTGATGCCGAGGAAGAGTCTTTGGCTGATATGTTTCGCTCCGGCCTCGAGCAGGAAGGTCCTTCCGAGATGGGACCCCAGGAAGAAGACCTCATTTCTATTAGCTTTGATCGATCGACTATTTCGAGGGACATGGAGTTTCTACCTAATTTCAGCAACTCTGAGCTTGTGAAGGCTGCGAATGTCTATGCCTCGCGAGTAAGCCGGAATGAAAATGTTCTTTCCTCCTTTTAATTTGTTCGGTTGTTCCCAAGTTCATTTGTTGTATTTTGCTACAGAATTGAATTCTTGTGAGGGCGATATGCAATCGCCTAAATTCAGTGTCGGAGGCCGACGCTAGAGCTTCAAAGGAGAGCGTCGAGCTTCGGAGCAGAGAGAGCTCGGTTGGTCAACTTTCTGAAGAGCTAGCCAAGTCCCGAGCCGAGCTTACGCAAGCCAGTAAATCGACTGAGGATGCCCAATCGGAAGTATCAAGACTTCAGGATGAAGTTGCCGAGCTTGAAGGGGCTCAAGAGTCGGCCAATGAGGCTCAATTGGAGTTGTTGAAGTTCTGACCCAAGGTAGTAAAAGAAATAAATGCCCTAAATAAGCGACTTGCCAACGAAAGTGGCAAGTTCAAACATTGTCAGGAGCAGGTCACCCATCTCATGGCTGATCTTGCTCAAACCTAACACAATGCCGAAGAAACCGAGCAAAGCTTGAGATGCTTAGGGGAAGATGAATCGGTCCAAAAAGGATAGGAGGAAAGCTTTAGAATGGGCCGAGAAAGAGAAATCAGAAATTGCTCAGCGCACTGAAGAGGTACGAGCTTTGTGAATTTCTTCGTATTAATTGTTTCCCTTCTCCCTTTTAACACAATTAGTTCGGCCGGCCTTATTTTTCAGTTGAAAAAGGTTGAGATCAATGCAGTGGAAAAAATAAGAGCTTTGACTGAGGAGCTAGCCTCGAGTCACCAGAAATGCTCTAAGCTTCGAAACCGGGTGATCGAGGCTGACAACCAAGTTGCACTGGCCGTCGAAAGATATAAGAGCTCAACCCAGTTCGCTGAGCAACTTTTATTTTCTAAGAAGGCATACAGGCTTGGGGCGAACAAGGTACGGCTAAGGATAACCCAGGAGAATCCAGACCTTGACCTCTCGTTCTTAGAGGATGAGGATTATTGTGGTTCTTCGCCGATGGCTGAATCTTCGACCGCAGCTCATTCGTCTGTCGAAGCAGATTTTGAAGATGAAGGTGCCCTAGATATCGACTTTGAGGTAGCTCCGAACGTAGATATAGTTGAAGCTCCATCTGCGGTTGTTCTAGAGGTTGAGGTTCCCCCACTAGCCGTCGAGGAGACCGAAGCTCTACAATCGGCCGCTAATGAGATTGAGGCTTTATCAGCTACCAAAGAAGTGGGTCATCCGGGCCAGCCTGTTTCAGCCACCCATCATTCAGCAGCTGCTTCGGAAGAAGATGAAGTTGGGCCATAGAATTTTTCTTTTTTCTTTTCTTTTTTGTAATAGAAAAATTCTTTCAGGCCTTGAGCACTCATAGCCTCTTTGTAATATGAATTTTTCAGAAATAAAATTTCACTTCCTTTCAATTTCTTTGAGTCTTTCTTTTTTTTAACCCGAGTATTGTTGGATCAACCATTTTCCTAGTATACTTCATAATTCGACGAGTTTAGCCACTTGGGCCTCTTGAGGATAGCCTAAGAAAGTGAACGTTGAAGATAGTTCCGCCCTGCCAAATTATGGAGACAACTCGTCCTTGCCAAGGCATGAAGATAGCTCGGTCCTACCGAGGCATGACTTGGCATGTGGGGGAATCGTGCTGCTCGTTGATCTTCGCGAGAGATTTTCTCCTTCAATATCACATGCCCCCCACTCCTTAGTCTACTGCTTTTATCCACATTTGGGAAATTGGGCCCAGGTGTTTGGTTCCCATGAAGGCTGAGATCAGGGGTAGCATTATTCCGATGTGATGCGCCATCAATCCATCTTCTTGGACGAAGAGAGTCTCTTCGAATTTCGCCCGAAGGTGCCTGGCTAGGCGACATATGGCCCAGTCAGGAGTCTAGGCGTTCTAGTCGACGGGCCTCAATCCTGCAGAGTTCTTCCATTTAATGCATTTTGTCCCCCATTCGATGATTATAAAAAGGGAAGGATAGGCACCATCTGCAGCCACATAGTCTTTCACCATTTCGTCTTCATGCCTTCTTTGTCTCTTATCTATCCTTTGTTAATGAGGCGGTCTCAAGGTGTCTCACTTCTTTGCCAGGAGGTGCTGTTTCTGTTGGTTGAAGAAGGAAACAGCTTTTGGGAGTCCAACGGGCCTTTGCTCATGTCGATGTTGGAAGCCAAAGAAATCCGAACTGAAATCCGGAGCTCGAATGGAGTTGCTGAAAAGCAAACCATGCAGGAGGTGCTAAAAGGTAATCACTGGGCCATAAATAAGATGACAATGAAGATCGCTCCGGGCTACTTCCCTTATCAACACATAGGTGCTGCTCCGAGCTACTTGATCAACACACAAGCGCTTGGAGAAGCGAAAGAGAGGGAGCCGAAGGAGATTATACTAGAAACGCTAAAAAGTGATTCTGTGTGGTTGCCCTGAGCTATAAATAGAATTATTCAGATATGGCCGCCATGCTCCTCCACCAAAGGACATGCTTGACGAAGCTTCAGACATCTGTAACTTGCCATCCAACGAAATTCAAGGATGATCCTTTAGAGCCGAAGCGTTGCCATCCCTCAAAGGAGGAGGTTGCAAAAGTTGCTGGCAAGCTTTTCGCATGTAGAAAATTTTCTTGTATTTCTTGTGCCATAGCGCATTCGTACTCACTTGTAATAAAACTTTTCAATAAATGAAGAAGTTTTCTTCTTTCTTTTAATCGTCCATGCCTTAGGCCGAATGTCTTTCGTTTCACTATTTCCTTCGAGCGCACGAGCTAGTTAGGCTTCATAGGTAGAATCCTTAGCTCTCTCAGTCTCACCGAGATTAGGAGACAAATCGGCCTGGTTGAGGCATATAAGAAAGACTATTTCTCGCTTGGCGCAACCATGGTAAAGAGAACTCCGATCGGCCTTACCGAGGCTCGAAGATGGGATCTTACTTGGCCTTGCCAAGTTACGAAACTGACTCGGCCCTGCCGAGGTTCAAAGATGGCTCAACCTTGCCGAGGCATGTAAATGACTCGGCCTTACCAAGGTATGTAGAAAATTCTTCCTTAGTCATGCCAAGGCACATTGACCGGCCTTGCAAATGCTCGGAGGAAGCTTTTTAGTTGGCCCAGCCAAGGCACGGAGAAAGCTCAGCCGTGCTGAGGTTCGGAGAAATCTTTCCTTGGTCATGCCAAGGCACTCCGACAGGCCTTGCTGATGTTTGGAGGATGCTCAGCTGTAACGAATTACGAAGAAATTTCCTTGGTCCTGCTAAAGCACTCCGACCGGCCTTGCCAAAGTTCAGAGGATGCTCAGCCATGCCGAGGTATGGAGAAATCTTTCCTTGGTCCTACCAAGGCACTCCAACCGACCTTGCCGATGTTCGGAGGATGTTCGGCCATGCCGAGGTACAAAAAAATTTTTATGTTTTACTTGGCGGCCAAGGTTTGAAGAAGGGACTCAGAGGGTTAATAATTGGACAAGACCTACTTTCAACATCTTAAAAAAGATGATTATTCAAAGAACAAGTACTTCGATTGATGGTGAAGCTTATTACAATGAGCAAAGTGGCTCAATTTAGATATACTTCACTAATAATACATTCAAAGGTTATCAGAGTTCCATGTCCGAGGAATAGCCCTTCCGTCAAAGTCTTGAAGTTTGTAGGTGTCAGATCTAATGACCTCTGCAATTTGATAAGGGTCCTCCTAGTTCGGGGCCAACTTTCCCTGCTCCGTGGGCTTGGAAATGGACGCTTTGCGAAGTACTAAGTCGCCAGGAAGGAACAGCTTCCCTTTCACCCGGAAGGAATGATAGCGGGTCATGCGTTGTTAGTACGCGATCATCCTGACTCGAGCCTTTTCTCTGACTTCTTCTATCAAGTCGAGGTTGGCTCGAAGTTGCTCATTTAACTCCTCCGAGTAGCTTTCAGCCCTAAGCGAAGGTAGGCCTTGGTGTGGGCACCAGGATCAGGCAGAGGACTCTTAACCCTCTATGGATATCTGATTAGTTTTGATTCAAGTCTTGAGTTAAAAAATTAAGTTTAGTTTATTTTAATTTGAGTCTCGTCCAGTTCAGTTTATTTTAATTTGAATCATGTTCAGTTCAATTTATTTTAATGTGAGTTCTGTAGTAAGTTTATTTAGCTTACAAGAGGAGACACCAGTATGGGAGAAGAAGACAAGGCCTACACAGGAGCAGTGAAGGGATGCCCAAATGCATGCCACCCAGATTTGAAATTTCAGCCCTGAATTTCAGCAGTGAAGGATGCCCATATTGCCGCCCAGTTCTTTTGAAATTTCAACCCTGAATTCAACCCGAAGAAGCAAGTGAAGGACGCCCAATATGGCCACTCCAAATTACTGAATTTTAAATTTTTTTCCATGTATTCAAATTCAAAGGGCACTACTTAATCCACATTTTAGGAAGAAAGTGGGTGCCAATTTTGGAATTATTTTGAATTTTCTTTCATGAAAAGGGATGCCTCTTTTTATTTCCATATTTGTATTTACTTAGACCCCAAGTCTCTTATCCTATAAAAGAGACCCTCTTGTACGAAAAAAGTATCAAACCTTTCAATCAATCAATACAATCAATCAGTTATTTTGAGTCATACTTTTCTTTGTGTTCTTGTGTTCTTGCTCCTGTGATGCCTGCATCCAAGCCGCCCAACCTTAAAGCCTAGACGCCTTCTTGCCATCCATCAATGGACGCCCCAAACCCTAGTCACCCCTTGCACCCCTCCAAGCAACCGCCCAAGAGCCCTAGCCACCCGCCTTGCCCCATCCAGGGGACACCCAAGGACCCTTGGCCGCCCCCACCTCCTTCACTTCTTCATCTCTTTACCTTTATTTTGATTTTCTCTTTTCTTATTAGCCCTTATATGGTGATCTTGCAGATCCCTCAGTAGCCACGAATCCATGATTCAAGATGATCGTCATCTAGGTCAACGGATACTTGGCCGCAGATCCGTGGGCTCGAGGCTTGGTCATTTAGGGCGCATCCGCCAAGTAGAGCGACTCCTTCAACACTTTGATCTTTTCTTCGTGCCAGATACACCCCCTCTAATATACTAGTAACTTTATTGAAGGAGAGCAAGCCCTACCGGGGCTTCTTAGCCTCGGCGGTCTTTCTTCTTTACTTTTTTATGGAACTATTTCGCGTATGGAGTTACTGTGAGTTTTCCTGAATCCCTCTTAGGCTATTACTTCGGAAGACTAATCAATTGCAATCATTAATTATATAAAATTTACTTGCATGCGAATCGATACTGCATCAGTTTGGTATCAGAACATGGTTAGGGCTTTATTTTAATTCACGTTATTATCAGTATATCATCTGTTAATTAAATTGTTTCTGCCTACATGCATATCAGAAAATTACGAAATTTGTTTCTCTGGATTTATTATAATTTAAAGTATTTTTGTTATTTTCTAAGAATTTAATTTGATCTGTGAAATAATTGCATGCCTGATTACTCACAGAAAACGTGAAAATTCTTGAGATTTTATTAATCGAATTATTTCTGCCTGCATACACATCAAAAAATTACGAAATTTGTTTCTCTGGATTAATATATTTAAAGATATTTTTTGTTAATTTTTGAGGATTTAATTCGATCTGTGAAAAAAAAATTCTGAGATGTATTGCTATTTATAGATTTCAGTTTGTGTTTTCCATGTCATTCATCTGCAATAAATTACTCTTAAGGGCTCTCATTGATGTCAGATAAGGAAGGAATTGAGACCCCTTCTTGACCCAAAACAATCACCCGTGCATTCGATCCCAAGCCTCTAATCTAAAACTGACTAGCAACTTAATTGACATTTGCCCTAGAGGCTAGGGATACCAATAGTCGGTTTAGCGTACTGGAGGAGACTAGTACAAATCAATCTAGCGTGTGCTCTAAAATTGGTGTCTAAAAGAAAGGTCAAATGTCAAACGACTTAAGCGGAGTGTTGGGGTCATTCTAATTAGGCACCTGCAATTTGCGGACGAGCCTCCCCCCTTCCACCTGTCCCAACTGGCCAATTGAAGAGTTACTATTAATTGGCTTGCATTAAGCCAAAGCCTTTACTCTGGATGACTAGGTCTAGCATACCATAGTCCAAGTCAGTCTGAGTCTTGTGTGCTTGATTGTGCTTGCATGTGCACTAAATCAGGAGCATCTTTTCGCCTGTCGCCACCTCCATTATAGGCTGAACCCATGGCTAATCAAAACATTGAGGATCACTTAAGGATCATCACTGAACAACTAGCCCAAATGAACCAAGGCATCAAGCAATCTGAGGCTAGATTAGGGTCCAGGTTCGATCAAGTCGAAACTAGGTTAGGCATCTTAGAAAAAGCTCGTGAGGCCCACACTGAGTATGATCATGAGACCCCACCTTATCCTAGAAGAGTCCAACAGCCTGACCTCTATATAAGGCCAAACCCTAGGGGACTCCACATTATAATCCTCACTTTGGGGATGGGCCTAGGAGACCATCTCGACCTGATCCAGTCCTAGATGTCCTCCCTAGAAGACCCAATCATGAGGCAGTAGACCAAGAAGAAAGAGCCCTTTGAAGTGTTAGACTTGAAGCACCTACTTTTGATAGCTCTATAGACCCTAAGGACTACCTAAATTGGGAGGAAGAGATGGACCAGTACTTTGACTGGTACGACATATCTGAGAGTAAGTTTAGATTTGCCAAGCTCAAGTTAGTACGACATGCTAGGTTATACTGGGCCACTATAGAGCGAAGGCAAACACTAGAGGGTAGAGACCTCATAGTCACCTAGCGTGCCATGAAGGCTAGACTTCGATCCAATTATGTCCCAACATCGTATGACCAGAGCCTATTGGACCAGTGGCAGGGATTAATTCAGGGTAGCAAAACTGTGAATGAATACATTGCTACATTCCAAGAGTATACCATGAGGTGTAATATTGTTTAGTCTGAGAAAGTCACCCTATCCAAGTTTAGATATGGCCTGAGAGCAGATATTCAAAGAGAACTCTACCTGAGAAGGGTACATGATTTAGAAGAAGTTTACTAAGTTGCTAGGGATTATGAACGTTTTCAGAAAGAGCCATCCTGTCGTAGATCAGAGGCTACCAAGAGCCCTAGCCCATATCCAGATCTAGCTAGGCCTATCCTAGTCGTCCCAGACCTACCCAGTACTCAAACCCCCGCCAGACTTACCCGAGTCGACCCAACACTAGCCGACCCAGTACAAGCCGAACCAAGTTGAGTCGACCCCAGAATAGTACCCCTATACCCCAAAGAGAGAATAAGGGCAAATCTGTAGAGGTCCAGAGAAATTCCAACCCTCAGATCAAATGCTTTAGATGCAACAAACCAGGCATATGATCAGCCAGTGCCCAGTCAGATCCCTTCATATAAATGAGTTATCTGAGACTGAGTCCGAGCCCCTAGTTGAGCCTGAGAGAAAGGTCTATGAGGCTGATACCCATCTGATAGATGAGTACGATGGAGAGGAGGAAACATTTGATTCTGAAGATCTACTATGAGTGGTTAGATGTATCTTGACCCAGATTCAAACTAAGTACCAGAAGATTAGCATAGGATTAACATCCTACAGACTTTTGTTAAGATAGGAAATAAGGTGATCAAGATAATAGTTGATAGTGAAAGTTCTATCAATGTCGTTTCTGCCAATACAGTTAAATCTTTAGGATTGACCACAGTTCCCCATCCGAGTCCCTATAACGTCTCGTGAGTAGATTCCACCTCTATCCCAATCAAGTATAGATGTCAAATACTAATCAAATTGCAAAATTATGAAGAAAAGATCAGGTGCGATGTAATTCCTATGGGTGTTAGTGATATTATATTAGGTCGACCTTGGCTTTACGATCACGATGCCACCTTATTTGGTCGATCCAACATCTGCTCTTTTAAACACAATGGAAACAAGTATGTAATACATCCAGTTCCACCTAGGGACCCAATCAAGAAAGGATCTAGTAGCCTTAAGAATAGCAATCCAAGAGTTAATCTGATTAAAGCTAAGGAATTAGAAAAGGACATCACTGAGGGTAACTCTATTTGGATTTTGACCGCTAAAGAGATCCATGAATCAGTCCAAAAGGAACAACCCACTAAAGTAATTAAGACCCTAGAGCAATTTAAGGATGTCTTCCCTAAAGAGTTGCCTGATCAATTACCACCCCTGAGAGACATCCAACATGCCATTGACCTGATCCCAGGATCCACCCTTCCAAACCTTCCCTATTATAGGATGAACCCCACTGAGCATCAAGAACTACAGAAACAAGTGGAAGAATTACTTAGGAAAGGATTCATTAGGAAGAGCTTAAGCCCTTGTGCAGTTCTTGCACTCTTAACCCCTAAGAAGGATGGTACCTGGAGAATATGCGTGGACAGTATGGCCATCAACAAAATCACTATCAAATATAGGTTTTCTATCCCCAGATTAGATGACATGTTAGACATGATGGCGGTGCCACCATCTTTTCCAAGATAGACCTTAAGAGCGATTATCATCAGGTTAGAATTAGACCAGAGGATGAGTGAAAGACTGCATTTAAGACTAAAGATGATCTGTTTGAATGGGTCATGATGGCTTTTGAGCTTTCAAACGCACCTAGTACATTCATGAGAATCATGACCCAGGTCCTGAAAGAGTATACAAAAAATTATTAGTGGTCTATTTTGACGATATATTAATTTATAGCAAGACCAAAAGAACCATCTTAACCATCTCAGATTAATCTGTCAGACCCTTAGAGAGAATAGCCTTTATGCAAACCTTAAGTGTGATTTCATGACGCATAGGGTTATCTTTCTAGGTTTTGTGGTAAGCCCAGAAGGTGTCTCAGCGGATCATGAAAAGGTTAGGTCGATCGTAGAGTGGCCAGTACCCATGAATGTCCACGATGTCAGCAGCTTCCATGGCCTAGCAACCTTTTACATGAGATTCATTAGGGGATTTAGCACCATCGTCGCACCCATCACTGATTATATTCGAAAGGGTAATTTCGAGTGGACTAAGTCAGCTAATAAGGCCTTCCTAGAGCTTAAAGATAGGATGACTCATGCATCCGTACTTAGACTTCCAAACTTTTCTAAGGTGCTTGAGGTTGCGTGCGACGCGTCAGGAGTAGGCATAGGTGGAGTATTAAGCCAAGAAAATCATCTCATAGCTTTCTTTAGTGAAAAACTAAATGAAGCTAAACTTAGATATTCCATCTATGATAAGAAATTCTATGCGGCAGTATAGGCCCTTAAGTATTGGAGACATTACTTACTGCTGCAGAGTTTGTTTTATTTTCTGATCATGAGGCACTCTGATTTCTGAATTCCCAAAAGAAGCTCAATTCTAGGCACGACAAATGGGTTGAATACATTCAGGCATACACTTTTGTCCTAAAACACCATGCCGGGGTAGAAAATAAGATAGTAGACGCCCTAAGCCGTAAGTCTTTGTTGTTGAGTACTGTTAGCACCAAAGTTATAGGGTTCAACCGGATAAAATATGAGTATGAAACCTGTCCTGACTTTGGTGAAATTCATAAGACCCTTCGACTAGGACCATCCAGTACCAATGGAGATTATACCATCCAGGATGGTTACCCTTTTAGGGGCAATAGACTTTGTATCCCTAGGACATCACTTAGAGAGTTCCTGGTCTGGAAAACGCATGCTGGGGGATTAGTTGGTTATTTTGGAAAAGATAAGACTATCTTAGCGATAGAGGACCAATTTTACTGGCCAGGATTAAAAAGGCTCGTTGCCCTGATAGTAGCCTAATGTCGAACTTGTGCCATTGCAAAACAACATAAGCAGAACACCAGTCTATATACTCCTTTGCCAATGCCTGATCGTCCTTGGCAAGACCTCAGTATGGACTTCATTCTAGGATTACCTAAGACCCAGAAGAAGCACGACTCCATCTTTGTAGTGGTCAATAGGTTCTCTAAGATGGCACACTTCATCCCTTGTTCACAAACCTTTGACGTATCTAGGATAGCCCGACTTTTCTTAGACAGTATGGTCAAGCTCCATGGCCTACCCAAGACCATTGTTTCTGATAGGGATGTTGGATTCACCAGCTACTTTTGAAAAACACTATGGCATATGTTAGGGACCAAACTTAATTTTTCTACAGCCTTTCACCACCAAACGGATGGATAAACTAAAGTGGTGAACCGTAGTCTAGAAAACCTTCTTAGGTGCCTTATAGGCGAACACCTAGGGACGTGGGATCTATTGCTACCTCGTTCAAAGTTTGCCTACAACAGCTCAGTGAACAGGTTTATGGGCAAGAGTCCATTTGAGATAGTCCACGGGTACAAGCCTAATCGTTCACTTGATTTAATTTCTTTACCCCTCCACACATAAGTCTTGAAGTCCGCACAAGCATTTGCACAGCATATCAGAGACTTACATAAGGACATTAGCCATAAAATAAATCTAAGTAATGAAACTTATAAAAGACTAGCTAACTCCCGAAGAAGAGCCACAGAGTTCGATGTAGGGAATTATGTCATGGTTAGGCTTAGGCCTGAACGGTTCCCGCTAGGGACCGTTAAGAAACTTCACGCTCATGAGCTAGCCCCTTTAAAGTGATACAGAAGGTAGGACCCAATGCCTATGTGCTAGATCTGCTCTCGGATTGGAGCATTAGCTCAACCTTCAATATTGCAGACCTAGTAGAGTATAGGGAACCGACAGCGATTCCTAGTGATTACTTTAGACCTAACCCTCCTTTCCTGAGCGAACCTACCCAAGAGTGTCCACCACCAATTTTGCCCGAGCGAGGAGAACGGATCAAGCGTATCCTAGATGATTAAGCCGTTACAATCCGGAACCGTGGTTATCAACGCTACTTAGTCCGATGGCAGGATCGTCCCGAATTTGACGATTCATGAATTATTCGAGAGGACTTGCAGCGCCTCAACCCAAACCTATTAGAGAGATACCAGAGCCAGAACGACCCATACTCGATGGGGTCGAGTTCTTCCCACCCCAAAAGAACTGGTGTGGGCACTAGGATTAGGCAGAGAATTTTAACCCTATGTGGATATCTGATTAGTTTTGATTCAAATCTTGAGTTGAAAAATTAGGTTTAGTTTATTTTAATTTGAGTTCGGTCCAGTTCAATTTATTTTAATTTGAATCCTATTCAGTTCAATTTATTTTAATATGAGTCCTATAGTAAGTTTATTTAGCTTACAAGAGGAGACACTAGTATGGAAGACGAAAAAAGGCCTACACATAGAAGCAGTGAAGGGATGCCCAAATGCATGCCGCCCAAATTTGAATTTTCAGCCCTGAATTTTAGCAGTGAAGGATACCCATATTGCCACCCAGTTCTTTTGAAATTTCAACCCTGAATTCAGCCCGAAGAAACAAGTGAAGGACGCCGAATATGGCCACCCCAAATTCCTGAATTTTGAATTTTCTTTCATGTATTCAAATTCAAAGGGTGCCACTTAATCCACATTTTAGGAAGAAAGTGGGCGCCAATTTTGGAATTATTTTAAATTTTCTTTCATAAAAAGGGGCGCCTCTTTTTATTTCCATATTTGTATTTACTTGGGCCCCAAGTCTCTTATCCTATAAAAGAGACCCTCTTGTATGAAAAAAGTATCGAACATTTCAATCAATCAATATAATCAATCAGTTATTTTGAGTCATATTCTCCTTTGTGTTCTTGTGTTCTTGCTCCTATGCATACCTGCATCCAAGCCGCCCAACCTTAAACCCTAGCCGCCTTCTTGTCATCCACCAGTGGACGCCCCAAACCCTAGCCGCCCCTTGCACCCCTCCAAGCAGCCGCCCAAGAGCCCTAGCCGCCGCCTTGCCCCATCCAAGGGAAGCCTAAGGACCCTCGATCGCCCCCACCTCCTTCTTCACTTCTTCATCTTTTACCTTTATTCTGATTTTCTCTTTTCTTATTAGCCCTTGTATGGTAATCTTGCATATCCCTCAGTAGCCACGAATCCAAGATTCAAGGTGATGATCATTCAGGTCAGCGAATACTTGGCCGCAAATCCGTGGACTCAGGGCTTGGTCATCTAGGGCGCATCCGCCGGGTAAAGCGACCCCTTCAGCACTTTGATCTTTCCTTCATGCGAGGTACACCCCCTCTAATCTACTAGTAACTTTATTGAAGGAGAGCAAGCCCTACCGAGGCTTCTTACCTCGACGGTCTTTCTTCTTTACTTTTCTGTGAAACTATTTCGCGTGCGAACTTACTGTGAGTTTTCCTAAATCCCTCTTAGGCTATTTCTTCGAAAGACTAATCAACTGCAATCATTAATCATATAAAATTTACTTGCATGTGAATCGCTACTGCATCAGGCCTATTTCCATCGGGATAACAGCTTCGATGCCGAAGGCCATCCTGAATGAGGTCTCGCTAGTGGGGATCCTCTGCGTCGTCCGGTAGGCCCAGAGGATGTAATGAAGCTCATCCGCCCATCTGTCTCGTGCTTTGTTGAGCCGAACTTTTTTTCTCTGTACCAGAGTTCTATTTGTTACTTCTGCTTCGTCGTTAGTCTGAGGATGGCCAACCAAGGTGAGCCGATGGCTGATGCCGTGGTCCTCGCAGAATTTTCGAAACGTTGATTTATTGAACTATCGGTCGCTATTTGTGATGATGGTATATGGAAGATCAAACCGGCAAATGATCGACCTTTATATGAAGTCTTTGGCTCGAGCCTCGGTTATTTGGGTAACTACCTCAACTTCGACCCACTTTGTGAAATAGTCTATGACCACGAACAAGAACTTTCTCTGCCCAGTAGCAGAGGAAAACGGGTCGAAGATATCCATGCCCCATTTGGCGAAGGGCCAAGCGAAGGCGATAGGCATCAGGTGCGTAGATGGGAGCCTATGGATGTTGGAGTGACACCGGCACGAGTCACAGGCTCGAACGAGATCATCCGAGTTTTTTATGCATAGTTAGCCAGTAGTATCCTTGACATAGTATCTTGTGGCAGAGGGCTCGGCCACCCAAGTGATTGCAATAGATGTCTTCGTGAACCTCCCGCAGAGCATAATCGGCCTTCGATGGTCGGAGACACTTGAGCAGCGGCATTGAGGAGCGCTTGTATAGTTGACCATCGTGCAAGACATAGTGGGATGCCTACATCTTCAGCTTTTTTGCCTCCTTTCTGTCCATCGAAAAAGATCCATCTCTAAGGTAGATAAGTATTGGGTCGATCCAAGATGGTTCACTTGGTCGGCATCTGCTATACTGGACTTCTCAAGGACCTTCGGGTAGAACTTTCGCTTTAGGTCCATGGAGTCGATGGTAGCCAATCGAGAAAGGTCAGCGCGAGCATTCTCAGTCCTCGAAATCCGAATAACTTCAAGTTCGAAGAAACTAGATGATAAATCACGTACCTTTTGAAGATACTGAATCATGTTCAGCTCTCGAGCCTCAAATTTCCCTCGCACATGGCTGGCGATCAGTTGGGAATTGGTATAAACGTTCAGCATTTTGACTATCAGGTCGCGGGCAATTCTGAGTCCAGCAAGTAAAGCTTCATATTTGGCCTCATTGTTGGAGACTGAAAAGGAAAAGCGGATGTCGTACTCGAACATGACTCCTTCTGGACTAGTGAGAACCAGACCTGCACCGAAACCATTTGTACTGGACGATCTGTCCACATGGATCAGTCATTGAGCCTCGATCTTCCCTTGCTCGGAAACTTCTAATGTCGAACCATCTTTTGGGATTGGACATTCAAGGAGGAAGTCCGCCAGAACTTGTGCCTTGATGGCAGGACGAGGCTGGTAACGAATATCGTGTTTGCTCAGCTTCACGACCCACTTTGTCATCCTCCCTGATACTTCTGGTTGGTGAAGGATCATCTTGATCAGCTGGTCAATCAGGACTGGCACGGTGTGCACTTGAAAATATAGGCGCAACTTCCGCACAGATGTCACCAATGCTAATACCGTCTTTTCAATCCGGATGTACCTGGTTTCGGCATCTCGAAGTAGCTTGCTTACATAATAGACCAATTTATGGAGCTTATTTTCCTCCCAAACCAGCACGGAGCCTACAGCATTCTCCGAGATAGCCAGGTACAAGTATAGGAGCTCCTCGAGCCTCGGACTGCTAAGAAATGGCAGTGAGCCGATATACTTATTGAGATCTTCAAAGGATTTCTGGTAGTCCGACGTCCACTAGAAATTTTTGGCCAAGCAAAGTGCCTTAAAAAAGGGAAGGCACTTCTCGACGAAGCGGGCAACGAAGCGGTAGAGGGCCGTTATTCTTTCCATGAGGCATTGCACCTCCTTGACTGACCTTGGGGGCGCCATCTCTTGAAGAGCTTGGATCTTCTAGGGATTCACTTCAATGCCCTGTTGAGAGACCATAAAGCCTAGAAACTTCCTGGAGTTCACTCCGAAGACACACTTGGTCGAGTTGAGCTTCATCAGGTATTTCCTGAGGCTGGCGAAGCTTTCTATAAGATCAATGATGTGCTGGGATGCTTCCTTGCTTTTCACCAGCATATCATCAACGTAGACCTCCATGTTTTAGCCTATCTAATCTTTGAAGACCTTATTAACAAGCCTCTAATAGGTTGCCCCGACATTCTTCAGGCTGAAAGGTATGACCCAATAACAGTAAATACCTCTATCAGTGATGAAGACTGTCTTTTCTTCATCCTCGGGCGCCATCCGAATTTGATTATAGCTTGAATAGGCATCCATGAAGGTCAGCATCTGATGGCCTAAGGTAGCATCTACCAGCTGATCGATCCTCGACAAGGAGAAACTGTCTTTTGGACAAGCCTTATTGAGGTTTGTGAAGTCAATGCAGATTCTCCACTTGTCATTTGCCTTCTTGACCATGACCACTTTTGCTAGCCAATCGGGATGGTTCACCTCCCGAATGAAATTCGCCTTGAGGAGTTTGTCAACCTCCTCTTCAATGGCCTTCTGATGTTCGAGGGTGAAGCTCCTCTTCTTCTACTTGATGGGTCAAAATGTCTCATCCACGTTAAGATGGTGGACAAGAACATCCGGACTAATCCCCGACATATCCGAGGCAGACCAGACGAAAACGTCGACATTTTTTCAAAGAAAGTATCAAATCCTGCCGAGGTTTTCCTTTCAGTTGGGACCCGACCCTTATGGTCGGGTCAGGTTGAGCTTCGTCGAGCGGCACTTCCTCGAGCTCCTCGATAGGTTCTCTTTACTCAGCAATGTCCTTCCAAGCATTGAGCTCGTCAACCTTAGGCTTTCGAGACTAAAGGTCAGCAATGAAGCAATATCGAGCAGCAGCTTGACTCCCTCAGATGATTCTCACTCCTCATTCGGTGGAAAACTTCATGGCAAGGTAGGGTATAAAAATTATGGCCCTGAAGGACATCTGCCCGGTGCCTGAACACCAAGAAGTCCATGTAAACAGTCGTTGTGCAAGGCCAAGTGCCTGCTCGAACCACCAGGGTGATTATTCCTTCAAGCATGATAGTGTCGCCAGTAAACCCCATCAGGGTGGAGTCCACTGTTCGGAGGTCTTCTATTTTCAAAGTCATTCTCGCAAAAGCATTGAGATACAGAATATTAACCGAGCTTCCACTATCAACTAAAACCCGATGTACATCATAATTATTCATATTTAGGGATATTACAAGTGTATCATCATAGGGATACTGTATCCCTCGGAGGTCTTCATCCGAGAATGCTAGTCCTTCGGATCGAATCCTTTTAGGCGGGTTTTCTTCTTCATTTGGCCAACCTTAGAAGGAGCCAACAATGGCAATCATATTGACATTGCCAACGACCGATGGGTTTGGTGGAGGTTGTTGTCGAAGCTCGGGCAGATGCTCTACTTGGTTGTTCGCTTTCGAGGCCCCTCTGAATTGCTCCAGCCTTCCTCGGCGGATGAGCTGTTCAATCTCCTAGCGGAGCTGCCAGCATTCCTTGGTATCATGGCCGTAGTCACGGTGATACCGGTATTACTTCGTCATATCCCTCCGAGCCATGTTACCTCCGAAGGGCTTCGGCCGAGGGAGTTGACGCTCGATTTCCATTAGGATCTGGGCTCGCAACATGGTGAGCAAGGTGAATTGGTTGAATCTTCGCACTGGGCTTTTGGTGTGCTGCCTTGGCGATAGAGCCCTCTGGCGACGAGGTGGACTAGCAGGGCGAGCCGATCGGCTCCTTTCCGAGCTCTTTTTCTCCTTCTTGGATTGCTCGGCTCGGACCGACCTTCTGCATTCTTCAACCCTGACGTATTTATCCGCCATAGCCATCATGTCAGAGAGACTTTTGGGATAGTTGACCTCCATAGCAAGGTAGAAGACTCCCTCCTTTGATACTCCGTCTGCTAAGGCGGACATGGCCATCTCGTGGTTGAGATGATCGATCTCCAGCATGGCAGCGTTAAAATGGTCAAAAAAACTCCCCAAGGACTCCCCCTCTCGCTGCTTTACTTCGAAGGAGTCGGATCTCCGTCGATGGCGGCGACTGCTGACGAACTGGCTGATGAAGGAGCGGCCTAGCTCATCAAATGAGTTGAAAGAGTTCAGCTTCAAGGTGCCAAACCATATTCTGGCGAACCCCCTGAGAGTAGAGGGAAAAGCCCGATATAGGATCACATTTGATAACCTATGGAACATCATAATGGATCGAATACTGCTCAAGTGATCGTCGGGGTCGATGGTACCATTATACAACTCGATGGCAAGGACCTTGATATGTGAAGGAACCACCTCTTTCATGATTCTGTTAGTGAAGGGTGGGCCCTGCTCCACCTGAGGCTGAGGATGGGATGCGTGTTTGACAGCATCCAACTGCAAGTGTATTTCTTGAATCTCCCATTCCATCGCCTCGTTCTGGACAGTCAGAGAGGCTGGACGGGAAGATCGTGGCCGTGGTGTAGATTCATGGGGAGAAGCGACTGGTGACAGAGAGCGAGCCCAGCAAGGCCGAGGCAAACTCCTTTCTCCAGCCCTCTGCGGAAGAAGTTCCAATTCCTCTTCGTGGACAGGTTGCTGTGGGAGGCTCATGGCCTCAGATGGGTTGGGTGGAGGAACTGCCGGCAGAACCAGAGCAGTTGTTCCGCCAAAAAATTACTGAGTGGGCGCAGCCTGGGGAAGGACTCCATGGAGTTCCTGCACCAACTGCATCAGGGCTTGGACCTATTGGAATAGAGCACCAAACTGGTCCTAGGTGACTGGGGCTGTGAGTGGCGGCGGAGCGTCGGGTTACGGCAGCTATGAGGACATCGTATTATTGTGGGATCATACATTTGAGAGACGGCCTGATCTGAAGCATCTGTGGTTGCTCTCTTGTGATTGGCCATTGAGGAATGTCCTCTAGAGTGAACCTTTTCTCCTTGACTTTAAGATTTTAGGGACTTGGGGCCCTTCCTCTAGTGCCAATATGTTGCTGCAGATTTCGGTTCTTCGGCTTGGGAACAGCGCACATCAGGATCTGGGTAGCTCTCTCCAGTCCTAGCGGACTTGCAAGACAATCCTCATACAGGGAATGTGGGGGTTATCCCTGCAGAAGACCCTATAATGCCCAAGTCAGTAAAAATCAAGCAAGCATATAAGGGAGAAGGATGCCCCATAGAAGGTCTTTGGATTGCAATGGTATCTGCTATGATTTTTCGGGCTTTAAAAGCATACCTGAGGAGTCTTGGGACTTAGTATTTGAATGTTGACGGGATGGTAAGCAGTTATCTAATTTTCCAAGCACAGTTATGGAGATTGGTGGTTAATGAGGCTGATGGACGCCTTATCGAAAATTTGAAATCCCATGGATCATGAGCGAAGTATCATATTTGGCTCTCGTTTCTATTTAGGGAAGCTTACCCCAAAATCTTTGAGATCAGGTGGTTTATCCTCTGGGATACCCAGTATAGTTTAGGGCAGCAATAATGCTTACATTGAGAGGATGAGACTCAGCCCTGCCAAGGTATGGAGGTAGCTCAGCCCTGTCAAGATATAGAGATGACTTGGCCCTGCCGAGGTATGAAGACAATTCGGCTCTGCCGAGACAGAGATGGCTTAGCCCAGCCAAGGCACGAAGATAGCTCGGTCTTGCTAAGGTACGAAGACTGTAGGCGATGCAGTTTGTCCTTTTCTGAATGTGGCAGTTAGTGGGTCAAATCTAGAAGTGAGCCTTGTCGACTACCACGTCTGCCAATCAATGCGGTGACGATTTTACTCCGCATCAAATTTAAAAATATATTAAAAGAAAGGCATATAGTATGCGTTTTTTCTCCTTTTGTGTGCTAAGATAAATGCACTTCGCCTAAGGTACAAGAAGCACCTAACCAGCCTTAAACATGCCTTAGCATATAAAAAGCACCCAGCCCTTGGTACGTTACGCCTTGTGCCTTAAGCATACCTTTGACAATACCAGATGTATGGTGTAAAAGAAGAAAAATAACTTACATTAATACCTGAATCTTTTGCTCTTTTCTTCATTTCCTCTCCAAACTTATCCTTTCCAATGCAACCAATATAACTAGTTGCACCAGGAATTTGAAGCATCCACTTCAAAAACAGAAAAAAATTCAATCATGTGAACAATGATAACCATTCAATATTAGATATTAGTGAGTTCATGATAAGGCACACCTGAGCAACCCTGATCGAATTCTGGGTCGCCCCTGAGCAGATACATAAAGCATAGGACTAAAATGTTAGAACATAATTCTAGACATCAAACCAAACCACCCCCCCCCCCCCCCCCCCCCCCACCAAAACAAAACAAAAAAAAACAAATGAATAAACACAGAATGAACATCAGCAAAGCCAAAACAGTACCTCCAGCAATGTATTCAATGTTGTATCTAGTAGCTAATTCATCATACCTGGGAAAATGACATTGTAAGTTTAGAGCAGCAGAGCATGGGTCACAATAGCGTACAGAATAAAAAATGGAGATTCAAAATCTATTAAATACTTTCATTTTCTAATTCCATGGAAAAGAACGAAATTTATATACCGTCAGATCTTTGCAAAAAGAGCATGTCTTTTTTTGACTTAGTTATTGAAAACTTACATGGGGAAATGCTTTTCCTCAGCAATAATTGCATTGTTCAACTTGATATCATATCTGGAATGGAATGAGAATTGTGAGTTAACATGGTCACGAAAGCCATGATGCTCTGATGCAGCCATATAATACTCTAATTGATATAAAACCAATTCTACATAATTAAAATGTCGTCCCAGGAAAAGGATACAGTTACTTGCTAGCTCCATAGCATTGTGGATTTAAAGTAAGAAATGTGCAGAAAAGAAAGTTCTAGAATGATTTCCTTAAAAAAAGCCTCATAGAAAAATAGAGAACAATGTCAACGCCAACAAATGCAAAGAAATTTCAAAAATCATGATCTTAGAAATTTGACTAAACTCATAAATGAGCTCAAAAAAGCATACATAATCATAATCTAGAAATCAAGGAGCTCTAAGCTCTAGAGAAGAGCACAAGGAACCAAAACTGTATTCAACACATTCAAATCATAGAATTTCTGAAACTAAAATGCACAAACACAAAACAATTAATAACATCACCTGATTGCAAAAACACACCCCAGACTCAGAAAGGATGAATAGCACATAAGACAATGAAGGGGCCAGATCTATAAAGTAGAGATTGGAAGAACTATGCTGTTTAGCAAATGCATCATAAAAATATGATTTTTAACATGTTATAACAACAAAAGAAATTCATGTAACCATCCTTAAAAACATAAAGAAAAAAAGTAGTAATAACAGACAAGAAGGATAAAAAGTCCACATAAGTACACCTATGAAACAAAGAAATCTGCATAATAATCCTGAGGGAGAAAAGCTAAAACTATTCGTTATCATGGACAAGATTTCAGATAGAATTGAGTTATTCAATCTGCAATCAGCTGATTAAATAGAGCAATATCAGAGTGTGAACGACTTTCACCATGTGAGAACACAAGATAATCTACAAGCTTGTCATAACAGAACAATGACAACAGAACATATAAAAGACTTATAAAATAACAACCATCATACTCTGTCCACGATTAGTTTGAAAACCAGAAATTTCAACAGCTGAACTCCTAATAAAAAAGCTCGAACAATCTAGAATTATACATTAGAAAATGTGATGGACGTAAAACAAACCATAGTTACCACAAGAACTAAGTATACAATCAAAGTCTCATTGTTCCCAGGAATAGGAGACAAAACCAGCGAAAGAAACAGCTTGTGCTATTACTGCTTCTGGAAACAGGGTTATCAGAAGAAAAAAAGGAAATCTAAAGAAGAACTGAAAAGAAACTAAAGAAAACGTCTAAACTAGAAAAGTATCAAATCAACTCGTTAGTATGCCATGGCATGAAATGCCTCATCCATTCGCATCTCGAACACTTCAAGAAATAACGTATAATCGGACCTTCAGTTATACGAGATAAGATCCAAAGAACCACTCCTCTCTAATAAAACAGGTCAAGAAACCTAAAATCTCCGACCCATCCAACATCACGAAACCAAAAGCCACGAGGAAGCTAAGGCCTACGATCCCCATGCACTCCTGTCGAAATCCGTGAACAAAAAGCAGATAAAAAAAAATTACAAGCAACAATCAAATCCACGGAGTGAGCTACGAGGAACAAATCAGAGTTCGATATCTAACGTTCGCATATTCTCCAACAAGCCAAGACGTGGCTTCCGAATACGCTCATATCAAAATCCAAGACCATAACCAGAAATTTCAAGAAACCGACAAATCCATTTCGCGAGCTACCAAGAAGCTCTCAGAGCACGAGATCTGAGCTTCACTGGTTAACTAACGATCTAAGATTTAAGACCTCAAGTATTCGAATAGATATATTTAAGCATACAAATCATATCAAAAAAATCAGAAACTCTAAGAAACAGTCAAATCCACATATCAGCGAGCAAGACGAGTCGGAGGACGAGATCAGAGCGAGATGGGTTACTTTTTGAGGAACTCTTCATCGACGCCCGCGGAGATGTCGAGAAGGGGATTCCCCATCCCGAAGAGAATGCCTTCGTAAGCCATCTGGAGGGCAAGAGAGCTATATGGAGAAAGAGAGGAGGAGGAGGAGGAGGCGCACGCGCAGCAGCAAGAATGAAAAAAAGTGAGGGAGAGACGTGACGTTATTTATATCAGTGGTGAGGAGGACGGGTCCCATCACCGCACTTGACCGCTGGCCGTATAGCAACTTTTTTTTTTTTTTTTTCTTGATGTAACATAATATAAAATTTTGATAAGAATAGGGAGCCATAATTTATTTTTTTATTTTCAACTTTAAAATTTAAAATAATAAATCATTCAGGATCATTGAATCGGTCATAAAATTAACTTTTTGATAGATATATCAAATCTGAATGTTATAAACTTTATAAAGGATAAATTAAATATCATGAATCAAAAAATTAGTTGATAAATGATCGTAAAAATTCTATCGGAGCCAACGAATAACAGTAATAGAATATCCCTCAATAATAAGATAAGACATCCAGACTACGAATAGCATAGAAAATACCAGCTCAAGTAGCAAACAGCTCGGCAAGAGATACCAAGGAACCAAGAAGGCCGAATCCACCAGGTATCAACATCTCTCCATTCGACCTTCGAATTATAAAAGCTGATCTAGTAGATCTACCTCGAACATCCCTATCAAAGTTGATTTTGACAAACCCTAAAGGTGAGGGCTTCTAAAAAATAAAGACCGTGCGTCGGTGCGCTGCCAAGGCAATATAGGAGCCCCAAAGACCAGGGCTATCAGAATCAAGAATTGTGTGATGGAAAGTGTACTCTGCGGATAAAGAGAAGGCTGTTCTAACTATCTTGTGAGAAGGAGTCGTCTCATCGAATATAAGCAGGTTCCGGGATAACCAAACCTGATAAGCTATATAAGCTCTCGTAGTACCCATCTCGTAGATGCCCCTCCCCAAATCCTACTTTATCGAGCCCAGAAAGGAGATGCGGTGAGAAGAAGTACCATCATCTCAAGGTCGATCACCTGAAATCTGCCATATCTGTCTCGCTCTAGAGCAGGTGAAAATAGCATGGTCAACCATCTCTTCCTCAAGGCCACATAACGGGCAGGTAGGCTGGATGCTCAAACCTCACCCAGAGAGCAGGGAGAAGGTAGGAAGATAGTTTCGTAAAAGCTTCCAAACAAATAGCCGAACCCTAGGGTGAATAGGAAGTTGCCAAATCCATGCCACATCCATCAACTGTTGGGACAGTGGCCTATAAATCCTCAGGAGGTTCCTAATAGGAGCACGAGCCATACAGGATCTCTTCCAAATCCTGATGTCGGAGGTGTGACCCAGAATGAGAGGAATAAATAGAATGAGATAATAGAGCTCATCCCTGAAGAGGCTGGATAGCAAAGGGGTATACCAAGCAGAATGGTCCTGGACAATTAAATCAGAGACTCTCATTCCACTTGGAATGGCAGTGCTAACAATGGTAGGCCATTGAGACAGAGGGAGGTCTGCAATCTACGTATCTCGAACAACATCCACTGAGGCTTCATCACCAATCAGCCACGAGATGCTATTCAGAATAGCCAGAACGTGCCGACATACCTCTTTCCAAAAGAATGAGTGCCCTCAAGTAGGCTGAGGATCAGTGGAAGAGTTCTAGTCTCCATATTTGGCTCGCATGAAAGAGCTCCACATACAGTCCGGATCAAGCAAAAATTGCATGGCATGCCTAGCAATCAAAGCCTCCCTCCTAACAGTAAGGGACTAGATCCCAAGCCCCCTCTCAGTGATCGACAAACAGACAGTGTCCCAAGCCAATAGGTGAATACCATGTCCATCCTGCATCGAGGCCCAGAAGAAGTCCCTGAAGTATCTCTCAATCTTCCTCAAGCAAGTCAATGGAATAGCAGCATTAGATAAAAGATAGAGAGGAAGAGAAGAAAGCACCGATTGTAAAAGAGTAATCCTCACCATCATAGATAACCCAGTAACCTGCCACCCATCTAGACGATCATGGACACGCCTCTTAAGGTCACTGAATCAGAACTCCGTGGCCGTCTCCCCGTTATAGGTATCCCCAGAAAGGATAGACGGTCAGCCTGAACTGAGATACCCATAATTTGCATGATAGACCCCCTTAATGTAGAAGTCATCAACGGGCTGAAGCAGATCAAGGATTTACTCAGGTTAACTTTCTGACCAGAGACCCAACAATAAGACTGAAGTAATGTGGCAAAAGTGGTAGCATTGTGGATTGTAGCCTTACCCAGGAGTATGCAATCATCAGCAAATAGAAGGTGGAAAAATGAGGGCCTCTAGGGGCCCGTGCTATAGGGGACCAGAGAAGAGCCCTACTGAGCCTGAGATAGTGCCCGAGATAAAGCATCAGCATAGAGGATGACAGAAATGGGGAAAGAGAACATCCCTGCCTCAACCCGACCTCAGAGTGAAAGTAATCAGTTTGGCCACCATTAATAAGGATAGAAAAGGATGGCCTGTGAACACAGGCCATGATCCAGTCAATAAAGAGCTCCTCGAACCCAAACTCGTAAAGAGTACGGCGCAGAAAAACCTAGCTTAATCTATCGTAAGCTCTCTCCATATCCAACTTGACGGCCATGAGACACTGATGACCAGAGGCTCTCTGAAGATCATACATGAATTTCTGGGCTAACAGGGCATTATCAATGATGCTACGCCCTCTGAAAAAAGCCCCTTGCTCCGAAGAAATGAGATGAGGGATCATCGTACGCAACCAGGAGACCGTGTGCATACCTTATATAAGGTAGTGCAGAGGCTGATAGGCCAATAGTGCTAGGGAATGGAAGCATCAAGTCCAATTCCAATCAGGGGGAGTAGTTTTCGACTGAAAAACTAGCTGGATGGCCTACACAACATCCTGACCCAATATACTGTTAGGAATTGTATCCTAAAGCCAATCATTTGATGATTGTGCTAATAAATTACATATAAATTTATATATTAATAAAAGTTATTTGGCAGTTTATTCATTACAAGAATATATTCTTAAAACTCCTAATAGTAATGAAGCCCTCATGATCTTCCTTCACGATAAAGGAGGATTTATCTTTGAAGGTCCTTAAAAGAGTTCATGACCAAATGATATACTATGATAGGGCCATAGTACTATCAATTATAGGATATTGTCTATCATATTTGTTGGTTGTCTTCTAAACCAAGGAGTGTAGAGACACTGGTATGACATACAGGTGAAAGTGTAGGAGTACATTTCACCGAACATGACTCATTTCCGGATACTCTACTGTCAAGAGTTAATCCGAAAAGATATAGGTATAAGTATCCTCAGACTTGAAGATCACAATCAGTGACTTACAAGCAACTCATTGTACTTAGGTGCTGGACCACCTGGATTTCTAATCCAGCTACGAAAGGTTACTGGGTGCGGTCAAGTACTTATGGTAGACAATTGTGGATCAAGATGGAATTTGACCTATCCCGTTAAAAAGAGAAATGCTTGTGTTTCAATTTAGCAAGACCTTGGCCAATGCACTTCATGTGAAGGTCACATGATCACTAAAATTGAAATCACTTTATGGATGTGCTATTTAGAGTTGACAGGCTCTTAAGCCATCCTTAGCATTTATGGTCAAGAGAATGAATTATACGGTAACTATTTCTTAGGGTTCTTAGAGTTTACTCGGCAACTCTCCGACCTATCCGAACGTCGGGTTCCATTACTAGATGGGCACATCGATTAGTATAGAAAGTTGTTCCTATGCTACCGGCTTAGGTTCGAACCTAGAGAGTCACACGCATAGAAGTTTCCTAGGATGATCTATTTGCTGATCAACGATTGAAATCGTATATGATTTAATTAATCAATTTGATTGATTGCATTATCTCAATTGGGTTAAGTACAAGTGAATAAGATTCAATTTGGTTTAAGTCTATTAGAAGGACTAATCAATTTCAAATATTAATTTGAAATTAGACTTGATTTGGATTTAAATAGATTCAGGACTAGATAAATTTGATTTGAGCTAGAACCATGATCTATGTAGGTTCAGTCCAGTAAATTTAAATCAGCTTAAACCAAAACCCGAACACAAACCCCTCGCAAAAGGATCTCACATGATGAGATAACTTGATTAAATTCTCACTTAGAATTTAATATATTAATTTAATATTCTCCAAACCATTTCCATTGGAATTTTAAGTGTTAGAATTCATATGGAATTAATGTACCTCTTTGAATTAACCAACGATGGAATTCTAAGTGTTAGAATTCACATTTCTTTGGTTTTCATCGAACTTCAAATTAACCAAACGTTGTGTCTCTTTGGTTTTCACCGAACGTCGGAATTAACCAAACATTGCATCTTTTGGTTTTCACTGAACGATAGAATTCTAAGTGTTAGAATTCAATGGGCTAAAGGCTACATTGAGCCTGTAAATTAGAGGGCATTCTTTACAATATCATAGAACATAACACACGATATGTCGTGGATTGAAATTATAAAGAGTTAGAACATAAAATTCTGGTGTGATTCTGATATTAGCAAAAGTTTGGTGGATCTTGGAGGAAGATTCAAGTGGAAGGATTCAAGATCAGCAAAGTTATTTTTCCGCGAGCTAGCACTCTCGGGAATCCGATCATTCGGGGCTTCGCGTGGACGATACTAGAGGCCGGACGATTGAACGGCTGCATAGCACAAAAGATTTACCTATTGTTCTTAAGGTAAGTGATTTGATCCCTAGATCTTAAGGCAGGCTTCAAGACAAGTAGTATGACTTATCATCTTGAAGATCAAGATATGATCTTGATTATTTAATTTATATGTATAATTTAGATCAAACGATCCTATAGTATAAAGCAAAGATATGAATCTTGATGCATGTTAGATAGATTAATATGTAATCTTTAAGTTTCTGCATTGATAATTGTTATCAAATTTTAAAATATGCATGCTTCGAGATTTTTCTCCCAACAAATGGTATCAGAGCATGGTTATAGCATATAAATTAGTGTTCTTATTAATTGTGTAATTATGGCTAAAATGGTTCACCTGGCTATTAAAATTCATATTACCCCATTCAACGAGGTATTCTATGATGT
This sequence comes from Calamus simplicifolius, assembly GCA_900491605.1. NCBI lineage: Eukaryota > Viridiplantae > Streptophyta > Magnoliopsida > Arecales > Arecaceae > Calamus > Calamus simplicifolius. The sequence goes on from UESW01004452.1 coordinate 221,952, forward strand.
ACTGTTATGGTTCTCTCTTTTTGATGCTTAGTTAAAAGATAATTTAAATTGATCTTTGGCATTAAAACACAGATTACACACTCTCTCAAGAGATGTTTTATATTTGATACATATTGATGTTGTATAAAAGCATGATATTTGCATGTTTAGTATAAAAACATAGATATGAGATATGATGGCTTGTTATCTATGTTATGAAACATACAAATATTTATGAGAGTTTTATTTGAATGTTAAATATTTATTCATAATCTTTTTAGATATGATCTAAATATAAGAATTATGAGTAGTTAATGCAATTGATGCATGATTCGAAATATGACATGAAATATATATTTAACCTTATGGGTTAGCTAAATCAGGTCCATAAAGGGTTAGACCCTAAGGTTTAAATCAGAAGGACTATAAAAGAATTTGATCAAATCTAAATTAATTAGATTAGGTTAAGGATGCTCTAAATCAAATAATAGTTGTAGTTGGTCATGTCATTGTCTTTTATTAAACTAAATGGAGGTAGATTAGGCTCTGTGGTTGAACATGAATCTCTTAGATGGTCAAATCAAAATTGGTTAACCATATGATATCAAGGTGAGTTGGCAAGTTTCTCTAGGATCAATGATCGAATGGTTTTTAATTGGGAGCTACTCGTATTGATGCATCTTTAACGAGTTAATGACATATCCCTCCCATCGATCTCACTTACCTGGTCAATATGGTGAATCATTTATGATTCAGATCATTTACCTGATTCAGGTTGACCCATACCTGTAAGAAATTCAGTCTGACTGATTTAGGTGCCACTTAACCTGACTTAATCTTGTCTCATTCTATTGACTTCATAGATTTAGTGGAGAACTTGATTAGTCAATTTATCTTCAGATTATTAAATCCTCTAAAATTATTAGGTCCTTAAAATAAAAGTTATATGATAACTAGATCATAGCCTCCCATTAAGGTGGGTGATAATGAGTCCGATGTCTTGATAATCATTGGAGGCACTCCATGTCTGGTGCTTGTCAAACATCAAAATTATCATTCATTATATGATAAGTCAGCGTAACTATTAAATAGACAGTCAGGTGGCCGAGCTTCACTCGGGCTTGGTTGTTTATAGATAGATTGCACTGATTATATTATTTAATGGTTGGATCTAACCAGAACTTTCAGTGAAGGCACTCTATGCCTGCTGAAGAGGAACATGGGGCAAAACTGAACACTAAGAATTGTTTGAGGAAACAATTGGTTTTGAACCTACTCTTAGATGCATATGGGTTAGCCAAGCTTCACTTGGGCCTGTATGTAGTCTATGTAGATCTTAGTGCCCACTAAAGAATTAAGAATAATTCTTCAAATTGGGGTGTAGAGGCTGCCAATTTGAACAAAATAGTGAAGAATCTTTAGACTAAAGTCCAAGTCCTTAGACTGAATCAATTTATATACTACTAAACTTTAGTTTTTCCTTATACAGAATATGGCCACTAATTTATCATTAAGGTCTTTATTGGATAGTGACAAGTTGAATGGTTTAAATATCAATAGTTGGTTTAGAAAACTTAAGATCGTCCTTGAGCATGAGAGAATTCTATATATTCTGAATAATTCTGCACCAGAGATACCTAATGCAAACACTCAAAGTTCTGAGAGAGACACTTATCAGAAGTGGCTCAGTGATAGAACTAGCGTGCGTTGCATCATGCTAGCAGCAATGAACGATAAATTCGGTAATGGTTCAAGAATGCTCAGCAGAAAGAAATCATTCATGCGTTGAATGAATCTTTCGGCACACCCGACGACGTTGAAAGGCACAAGACTAGTTGTGCTATTTTTAATGCTCGAATGAGGGATGGATCTCTTGTCACTGATCATGTATTGTACATGATCGAGAAGATAGAACTCCTAACCAAACTCGGCTTTCCCCTACATGAGCAATTGGAAAAAGATGCGATCCTGAATTCCTTGCCTCCATCCTTCCGACCTTTCCTTACTCATTTTCGAATGACAAAGCCTGCAGTCAACTACCATGGTTTGTTGGGGTTGTTACAGAACTTTGAGAAGGATAACCAGCTCTCTAAGGGTTTGGTTAATGTGGTTGAAGGATCTAAGGTAGGGCATCAACCCTTTGGGAAAGGAAAGAAGAAAAAGTATAAGAAAAAGGTGCAACATGCTAGGACATTATAAAGGGTCAGATGCAGAAGAAGAAAGTTGATAAAAGTCAAGCTAAATGCATTCACTGTAAGATGCAAGGGCACTGGAAGAGGAACTGTCCTCTTTACATTGCCACACTTGATCCAAACAGGCCAAGGAAGAAAAAGGGGCAAGATGTTACTCAACAAGATATTTATATGATAACACCTTGTAATTTTTTTGTATATGATAATCAGACCTGGGTATTGGATATTGGGAGTCCTTTTAACATTTGCAATTCATTGCAGGGACTACAGATCACTAGAAGATTTGAGGATAATGAAAGATTCCTTAATGTCGGCGATGGAAGATTAGTTTCAGTTCTAGCATTAGGAGTTCTTGAAATAGTTTTCAATAGAAATGTCATTATACTAAATGATTATCATTTTTGCCCAACGTTCTTGTTGAATGTAATTCCTATAGGCCTTCTGGCCAAAAGTCATTATAAAATTTCAATAAAGGATGTTACTTTGAATATCATTATGAATGGAGTCACTATAATGATTGGGCATTTATCTAATGGCATTTATAATTATCACAGCCTGTAAATGTAGTATACAAATCAAGTAAGCGCCCTAGAATAACTGATGTCACAAATATTTATCTTTGGCACCATCGGCTGGATCATATCAATAAGAACAGATTAAACAGGTTAACCCAGGAGGGCATCCTTCGAGTTGATGATTGTGAATCATTAACAACCTGTGAATCCTGTCTTCTTGGTAAAATGACCAAGTCATCTTTTACTGGAAAAGGTGAAAGAGCCAAAGAACTATTGGGTCTAGTACATATTGATGTATGTGGACCAATGAGCACTTATGCCAAAGGTGGATATTACTACTTCATTACTTTTACAGACGACCTTTCTAGGTTTGGTTATGTCTATCTTATACGATATAAATCTGAGTCATTTGAAATGTTCAAACTATATCATAAAGAAGTAGAAAAACAAACAGAAAAATGTATTAAGACTCTTCGATCAGATCGAGGTGGAGAATACCTTTCAAATGACTTTGTGACATATCTAAGGGAGAATGAGATTCTCTCATAATGGACTCCTCCAGGAACACTGCAGCATAACAGTATGTCAGAAAGATCGAGGTGGAGAATACCTTTCAAATGACTTTGTGACATATCTAAGGAAGAATGGGATTCTCTTCCAATGGACTCCTTCAGGAACACCGCAACATAACGGTATGTCGGAAAGAAGGAATCGAACTCTATTAGACATGGTTCGATCCATGATGGGTTTTGCAAGCTTGCCATATCATTTTGGGGATATGCATTAGAATCAGCTTGTCATATTCTCAAAAAGGTTCCAAGTAAGTATGTTTCTAAAACTCCACATGAGATGTGGTATGGACATAAACCGATTATCACCTATCTGAGAGTCTGGGGGTGTCCGGCTTATGCGAAACATGCAAAATCAGACAAACTTAAACCCAAATCTGACAAATATTTTTTATCGACTATCCAAAAGAAACCAAAGGATATTACTTTTACAATACTGAAGAAGAAAAGTTGTTCATTAGTAATAGAGCAATTTTTCTTGAAAAGTAGTTCCTTAGTGAAGGAACAAATAGCTCTAACATTGAACTTGAGGAAGTTCATCAAGTAGAAGGAACAACATAACCCATTGAATCCTTAGAATCTGAGTTGATTAGATCAAACTCAAAACCCATTTTAGATGCACCATTAAGGCGATCTGGTAGAGTACCACATCAATTGGACAGATACTTAGGTTTCTTAGTCCAGAATGAGGATCCTATTGAGCTCGATGAGAATAATGAGGATCCGATCATCTATATGGATGCTATGCAAAGGATTGACTCTGATAAATGGCTTGATGCCATCCGAACTTGATTCCATGAAGGAAAATAATGTATGGACATTAATTGACCCATCCGAAGGGATAAAACCCATAGGGTGTAAGTGGGTTTTCAAGAGAAAAAGAGGCGCAGATGGAAAGGTAGAGACCTATAAAGCACGTCTGGTTGCCAAGGGGTATCATCAACGTTATGGTATTGACTATGACGAAACGTTTTCTCCTGTGACAATGCTGAAATCCATTCGGATTATGCTAACTATAGCAGCATACTTAGATTATGAGATTTGGCAGATGGATGTTAAAATCGCTTTTCTAAATGGTAATTTAGAAGAACAGGTATATATGATACAGCCTGAAGATTTTATATATGAAGACGAGTCTAAAGTGTGCAGGCTATAAAAGTCCATTTATGGACTTAAGCAAGCATCTAGGAGTTGGAACATACGATTTGATAATGTGATCGAATCTTATGGCTTTGTTAAAAATAAAGAAGAACCTTGCATTTATAAATGGGCTAACGGTTTCGTTATTGTTTTTCTTGTATTATATGTAGATGATATTCTCTTAATCAGGAATGATATCCCTGCATTATAAGGAATAAAGACATGGTTATCATCACAATTCTCTATGAAAGTCTGGAAGAAGCCTCCTACATCCTAGGGATGAAGATCTATAGAGATAGATCTAAGAGGATGCTTAATCTATCTCAATCTACGTACATTGATACCGTGCTAAAGAGGTTTAGCATGAAAAATTTTAAGAAAGGCTATCTTCCGATAGGCCATGGAATTCATCTTTCTAAGAAGGATTGTCCGACAACTCCTAATGAAAGAGAACGTATGAATCGAATTCTATATGCTTCGGTAGTGGGATCGATTATGTACACCATGACATGTACAAGACCAGACGTGGTATACTCACTAGGAGTAGTGAGTAGATACCAATCTGATTCAGGAGAAAAACACTGGCAAGTTGTTAAGACAATCCTTAAGTATTTGAGAAATACTAAGGACCGGTGGTTAGTCTATGGAGAGTCTGATTTGAAGCTTGTTGGATATACTGATTCCAGTTTTCAATCAGATCATGATGATAGCAAAAGTGTTTGGGTTTCGTATTTATCCTAAATGGTGGAGCTATTTTCTGAAAAAGTTCCAAGCAATATACAGTGGCAGATTCAGTGTGCGAGGCAGAGTACATCGCTGCATCAGATGCTGCGAAAGAAGCTGTGTGGCTGCGAAAGTTCATCTCTGAGCTTGGAGTGGCACCTTCTATAGATGGACCAGTCCTGTTGTACAGTGACAGCATTGGTGCCATAGCTCAAGCAAAGGAACCATGAGCACATCAACGCACCAAGCACATACTGCATCGGTTTCATCTTATTCGAAAGATTGTAGAACGAGGTGATATAAATCTTCAGAAGATTGACGGAATGGAAAACCTAGGTGACCCATTTACAAAGCACTCAGCATCAAGGAGTTTGATGACTACAAGTTGAAGATGGGTATTAGATACTGTAATGAGTGGCTTTAGGCTAAGTGGGAGTTTGTTGGGAATTGTATCCTAAAGCCAATCATTTGATGATTGTGCTAATGTAAATTACATATAAATTGATATATTAATAAAAGTTATTTGGCAGTTTATTCATTACAAGAACATCTTCTTAAAACTCCTAATAGTAATAAAGCCCTCAGAATCTTCCTTCACGATAAAGGAGGATTTATCTTTAAAGGTCCTTAAAAGAGTTCGCGACCAAATGATATACTATGACAGGGCCATAGTACTATCAATTATAGGATGTTGTATATCATATTTGTTGGTTGTCCTCTTAACCAAGGAGTGTAGAGACACTGGTATGACATACAGGTGAAAGTGCAGGAGTACATTTCACCGAACGTGACTCATTTTCAGATACTCTGCTGTCAAGAGTTAATCCGAGAAGATATATGTATAAGTATCCTTCAGACTTGAAGATCACAACCAGTGACTTGCAAGCAACTCATTGTGCTTAGGTGCTGGACCACCTGGATTTCTAATCCAGCTACGAAAGGTTACTGGGTGCAATCAAGTACTTGTGGTAGTCAGTTGTGGATCAAGATGAAATTTAACCTATCCCGTTAAAAGAAGAAATGCTTGTGTTTCAATTTAACAAGACCTTGGCCAAAGCACTTCATGTGAAGGTCACATGATCACTAAAATTAAAATCACTTTATGGATTTGCTATTTAGAGTTGACAGGCTCTTAAGCCATCCTTAGTATTTGTGGTCAAAAGGATGAATTATACGGTAACTATTTCTTAGGGTTCTTGGAGTTTGCTCAGCAACTCTTCAACCTATCCGGACGTCGGGTTCCATTGCTAGATGGGCATATCGATTAATATAGAAAGTTGTTCATATGCTACCGGCTTAGGTTCAAACCTAGAGAGTCATATGCATAGAAGTTTCCTAAGATGATCTATTTGTTGATCAACGATTGAGAATCGTATATGATTTAATTAATCAATTTGATTGATTGAATTATCTCAATTGGGTTAAGTATAAGTGAATAAGATTTAATTTGGTTTAAGTCTATTAGAAGGACTAATCAATTTCAAATATTGATTTGAAATTAGACTTGATTTGGATTTAAATAGATTCAGAACTAGACAAATTTGATTTGGGCTAGGACCATGATCTATGTAGGTTCAGTATAGTAAATTCAAATCAGCTTAAACCAAAACCTGAACACAAACCCCTCGCAAAAGAATCTCACATGATGAGATAACTTGATTAAATTCTCACTTAGAATTTAATATATTAATTTAATCTTCTTCAAACCATTTCCATTAGAATTCCAAGTGTTAGAATTCATGTGGAATTAATGTACCTCTTTGAATTAACCAACGATGGAATTCTAATTGTTAGAATTCACATCTCTTTGGTTTTCACCGAACGTTGGAATTAACCAAACGTTGTGTCTCTTTGGTTTTCACCGAACGTCGGAATTAACCAAACATTGCATCTCTTTGATTTTCACCGAACGATAGAATTTTAAGTGTTAGAATTCAATGGGCTAAAGGCTACATTGAGCCTGTAAATTAGAGGGCATTCTTCACCAGATCATAGAACATAACACACGATATATCGTGGATTGAAATTATAAAGAGTTAGAACATAAAATTCTAGTGTGATTCTAATATTAGCAAAAGTTTGGTGGATCTTGGAGGAAGATTCAAGTGGGAGGATTCAAGATCAGCAAAGTTATTTTTCCGCGAGCTAGCACTCTTGGGAATCCGATCATTCGGGCTTCGCGTAGACGATACTAGAGGCCGGACGATTGAACTGCTGCATAGCACAAAAGATTTACCTACTGTTCTTAAGGTAAGTGATTTGATCCCTAGATCTTAAGGCAGGCTTCAAGACAAGTAGTATGACTTATCATCTTGAAGATCAAGATATGATCTTGATTATTTAATTTATATGTATAATTTAGATCAAACGATCCTATAGTATAAGGCAAAGATATGATCTTGATGCATGTTAGATAGATTAATATGCAATCTTTAAGTTTCTGCATTTATAATTGTTATCAAATTTTAAAATATGCATGCATCGGAGATTGTTTCTCCCAACATATACCCCAATAGTGGCAAAAGAATAAAGGTGGAAACCCGTCGGGCCTAGGGGCCTTATTAGCTCTAAGGTCCCATAAAGCCATCCGAATGTCCTTCTCCATAATAAGCCTGATAAGAAGGTCGTTCTCCAAAGAGGAGACTCTATTGGGGGTCAAAACAGAGTAGACAGGGAACCCATCATTAGTTTGCTCAGTCCATCTAAATTGAAAGAAGTGAAAAAGCTGATCCCTAATCACCTGGACATCCTCTTAGAAGTGACCCTCATCATCGGCTAAATGCCTGATACGGTTCACCGCTCGGCATTTTAGTATAGCCTGATGAAAGAATCTAATATTACAATTTCCTTCTTTAATCCATTGAATCCGGGACCTTTGCCTTCAAAAAATCTCCTGCTGCAAGAGAAGGGAATGGTGGAGCGCCATATTGAAATGAAGGGACGAAAGATCAGAATCAGTAAGAAATCTCTCCTAATCCTCTTTGGCCTGGAGAGTAGCAATAATAGATTCAATATGCTCCACTTGCCCGACAATGTCCCCCACCTTCCGTCTATTCCATCGAAGAGCCTACGTCTAGCAAGATCTAGATGCCTAGATAACCTATAGATAGCACTCCATCTGACAGGTAATCATCACACATGAGAAATGATGGTATCAAAAATGGTATCAGAGCCTTGTTTGGCTAATTTCTTGTCACTTTCTTGTCATTCTCCGTCAAAGCCGAGTCCGGCTACCCTGTCAAGGCCAACTTGGGCCAACTTCATTTAATCTCAGTTGTAAGCTTTCAAGCTTTTAGATGTAAGTTTCTCCAGACTTAAGAAATCCAGTACCAGTTGTACATTTCTGTGCAAGTTTTAAACTTGTTTTCATCAGTATTTCAGTTGCTTTATTTTATGTGCAAAAATTTTCTTTTCCGGGCGAGAAGGGCATGGCAGTCGCCTCTCCTTTTTATTTCATGCAAGCATTATATATATTTCAGTATGATTTTCCTTTTCTTAAATCAGAAGCATCACGCCTCCTGAGCGGACATATGCAAATATGTCTATGACCCATGGGAATAATGAGCCCTTGGCCGGACGTGAGCCTTCAGATCTAAGAAGAAAACTATTTTTACAATAGTTATTTTATAGTTTTTAAATTATATTATTTAATTTTTGCACAAAAGCACAGCACCGGTTCTTAGCATAAAAAAATTGTGGTTATAAAAATCAGTTAAAGTAAACCTTGACTTCACCCTTTCGGTAGAAGGACAGGGTGTTGGGAAACATAGTTCCCTAGCCTTTAACACATTAAGTAGAAAAACTTTAGTTAAGCGGGCCTCTTAGTTATCCACCAGGTTCTTAGGACATGATGATCGGGAGACCGAGGTCGTTGGTAAGCGTAAGACTGGCAGAAAGGAGCGTAAGACCAGCAGTGTTCCCGGTAGTGTTCTTGACTCATCATCAACCCTTAGAAAGCAGTGGAACAAATAATTAAGAGATTAACTAAGGTTTAGAATCTTAATCTGTTAAAAAGGTTAGAGAACTATGAATCCTAAACACCCAAACCCAAACCAAAAGAAGTCCTAAACATGTTAAGACAAATTATGGAAAATGAACTTTTCAATCAATTAAAAAACAAACACATGGTCTCAAAAGAATATGAAATAGACAAAGAAAGATTAGAAAGGATTTCCTGTCAGATAAGAACAAAGATAATGTCAAATGGCTCTTCAAGCCATAAATACAGAAGAAAGAGAGACCCTTAAACAAGAGTATTATAGTTGTATGAACGAGCTAAGACTAGAAATTCCTTACTTTGTATGGCTTAAGGTAGCATGCAAAAATAAGGAAATCAAAGATAAATACTTAGCCTGGCTTAAGGTTAAAGAAATTAAAGATCAACATCATTTCAAGACAATAAGAGTAATTGAGAAAAAAGCGGACAAAGAAATTAATTCGGAACATATTTCTCTTAGGAAAAGATAGGAAAATCATAAGGATCAGACCCTGAAATATCCTCAATCAGGAGATAGACAAGAAAAACCCGATAGTAACAACAAAGAAATAGTCCAACAGAATGAAATAGGGACTCTAAGACCACCAATAGTAATCAAACAAGAAGAAAACTCCAAAGTAATGATAGTTAAACAACCTAAACGAGAAAATGAACAAATAAGATAAGAAATCAAAAAAGTACAGTCAAAAATACAAAATCTAAAAAAATCAAATAAGGAAAAAGAAGAATCCTTAGAAGAAGGACCAGCAGAAAAAGAACAAAAAAATCATACTACGATAGTTGAAAGGCAAAAATGGCACATAAGGTGAATCTAGTAATAAAAAATGAGATTAGAGAAACCTATGCTTTAGTCCAGAGGAATTATTTCCTATAAAATATTATGAAAAAACTATAGAAAAACTCTATACAACTAATAATAAAAATCTTAAAGTAAAATATAAAATTCCAGATGTACATGTTTGCCAAGACAACATCTACTTTAAAACAACTTTCATCGTGGTCAAAGATATCCAAACAGTCATTCTAGGTACACCGTTTCTAACGCTCCTCTACAAGATGAAGATTAATAAAGAAGGCATAACCACCTATGTCTTAGGGAGCCCAGTCACCTTCAGGTTCGTAAGCCCTGTCGAACTCAAAAGGATTAATCAACTAAAAGATTCCAGCATCCAAAAGATACAGTCCTTGGAGGATAGAAAACAACAACTTAAAGAAGAATTAAAGATAAATAGAATAGAAGAACAACTACAGCTAGAATCATGGAAAAGTAGAATAAAAGATATCCAAGAAAAATTAGAAAAAGTATTATGTAGCTAAGACCCTACAGCCTTTTGGAATAGGAAGAAGCACCAGGTTAGTTTACCCTATATTAAAGACTTCAAAGAAACTAATATCCCGACAAAGGCCAGACCAATTTAGATGAACCTAGAACTATTAGAATATTGTAAAAAGGAGATAGCAGATCTCTTAGACAAAAGACTTATTAGACCAAGCAAGTCTCCATGGTCATGTTCAGCCTTTTATGTCCAGAAAGCTTCAGAATTAGAGAGAGGACACCCAGACTAGTCATAAATTATAAACCTTTAAATAAGGTTTTAGAATGGATTAGGTATCCCATACCTAATAAAAAAGACTTGTTATCCAGACTATATAAAGCAAAAATATTTTCTAAATTTGACATGAAGTCAGGATTTTGGCAGATTCAGATTACTGAGGAAGATAGATATAAAACAGCCTTCATAGTACCCTTTGGACATTATGAATGGAATGTAATGCCCTTTGGATTAAAAAATGCTCCAAGTGAATTCCAGAACATGATGAATGAAATCTTTAATCAGTTTACTCAATTTACAATAGCCTATATTGATGATGTCCTTATCTTCTCGGATGACCTAGATCAGCATGTTAAGCACATTAGGCTCTTTCATAACTTAACAAAACAAAATGGATTAGTGGTCTCAGCACCTAAAATAAAAATTTTTCAAACCAAGATCAGATTTCTAGGACACTATATCTATCAAGAAACCATCAAACCCATAGAAAGGTCAATAGAATTTGCAGATAAATTCCTAGATGAAATCAAAGAAAAAACTCAATTACAAAGATTTTTAGGATGTCTTAATTATGTAGCAGATTTTATTCCAAATATCAGGATCATTCTAGAACCCTTGTACGCCCAGCTCAGAAAAAAGAAAAAAGGATGGACAGAAGAACATACCCAAGTAGTTAGAAAAGTAAAAACTATGGTCAAAAACCTTCCCTGTCTAGAGTTACTAGACCCTACAGCCTTAGTCATAGTAGAAATAGATGCCTCAGAAATAGGATTTGGAGGAATCCTTAAGCAAAAAACCCATAAAAAAGAAGCATTGGTTAGATATCACTCAGGGATATGGACTAATGCTCAAACAAATAACAGCATAGTAAAGAAGGAAGTTTTGTCGATCATCCTATGCATTCAAAAATTCCAAGAGGATTTATACTTTAAAAAATTTCTTCTCAGAATTGATTGCAAACCAGCCAAAGAAGTTTTAGAAAAAGACATTGAAAATATTGTTTCAAAACAAATTTTTGCTAGATGGCAAGCCATTTTATCAGTATTCGATTTTGAAATAGAATTTTTAAAAAGCATAGAAAATAGTTTACCAGATTTTTGACCCGTGAATTCCTTACAGGAGCACGATGTCAGACAGACCCAGAACTAAAACATCCTATGCAAAACCTTTAGTTCCGATCCCTCTCAGTAACCCATATTCAGTATTGACTCCACCCAGAACTTTCCTCCCTCTTAGACCTTAGTACTCAGCCTTAGTCTCACCTTCTCAAACCTATTCCCAAGCAGCTCAAAAGCGGTCTCCTCCTAGTCCCAGTACTACTACAGAGCAAACCAGGTCTAATCCCTCCAAGTCGCCCATGTTCAACCCATATATAGTAAGAATTGCTCCCTTACTATTAAACTCTTAGAACCATACGAAATAGGAGACAATCAAGTCCCAAAGCTATCCAGAATTTTTCCTTCGATCAATGGAAAATCATGCAATACCACTTACCCAAAGGATTTCAGAACCCGCTTAAAACCCAAGAATATTATGAATTTATTCTAGTTGACACAAACTCAGCTGAAGTAACCCATACATCATAACAGAACTCACAGGAGTTGCCATTCAAAATGCAAGATTAAGAAGTTTATGACTAAACAAGAATGGGGAAACCAATACCAGCCCAAAACCTTTTCTCAAAAATTTCAGCCTTCTCAATACAACTATTTTGACTACCAAGAAGCATGGTATAAGGCCTTTTATCTTAAGCCCACGGACCACAATTGGTTCCTCAACTTCAGCCCAAAATTTGATAAAAGAATTCCAAGCTGGACCCATGATTGGTGGATCTACTTTGGGATAACAAAAGAAATAATTCTAGAACCAGCATTATCAGCATGGGTTTATTTCCATGATCAACTCAAAACAGCCCATTATGGAAACAAGCCTATTATGTTCACAGTTGAATTCCAAGTCCCATGGATTTTGGGATGGGATTTTGCTGTCAGCAGATCCCTTGATCAACAGCATCCACTTATCCTAGAAAGACGATTTAGGATCAAGTGGTGGAAAAACTTTCAACCCGGAGAAAGGTTATCACTAAGTAACATTAGCCGATGGCTAGTTACTTATGATAATCCTAGACAATTCCCAAAAACAGAAAAAACCACCCCTTCCCCATCATCAAGCAAAACTCCTAGCAAAAAGGAAATAAAGAAAAAATTATTAGAAGAATTATCACAACTAGAAGACTCTGATGACGAGGAAAGATATCAGTTCATCTCAGCCCAAGCCAGCAAGCCAGCAACCAACTATATCTACAGGACGCCCAGGATCCATATGAGGACTACGACATAATGTAGCCCAAACCATACATCTTCACCCATGTGAAGTTCTCCCAGCCTTCTCAGCAGCACATGTCACACATGTGACACCAGTCTCAGCAGCACTATGGTCACACATGTCACGCATGTGACCCCAGCCTCAGTAGCACTATTGTAGCACATGTCACGCATGTGACCCTCCGACCGACTACCACTAAAGCCACCCATGTGACTCTTCAGCTTTTTCAAGTCACCCATGTGATCCTCGGCCCTACCAAAGGCAAGCTCTCAGACGCACGCTCCTCAGACTTATCCTCCCGCTCAGCAACTACAACCAATCGGATGTTGACACTTCAGCAATTGCAACAATTCACAATAGCAGCTATATCTCAGCCAGCCACAACAGTTCACACATATGAAGCTACAGCAGCAACAACTAGTCAAAACATAACAACTCACATTTGAGGGACTCTTCTGGTATTAGAGCAATGTTACGGGAAGTAACTCAAGAGCAGCCGCACATGTGCTGCAGTGCTCAAAGGATGGCAAAGCCAGCTGTCCTAAGTCCAGATGTCCTGCCCCAAACCCAGAACCCATTTCGGATTCCAACTCGTTTGAAGTCCGCAGAAGCCAGCTGTCCCCAAGGACAGACATGATCAAAAGTCAGTAGCCAGCTGTCCCCATGGACAGACTTTATCAAAGCCAGCCAGCCAGCTGTCCCCAAAGACAGACATGATTGAAGCCAGCTGTCCTCAAGGACATAAATAATTGAAGACTAGCCAGATCTCTTTTTTGGACTTGAAATGAAGTGAAGTCCGGACCAACCACTCCGGACTCCAACCAGCCTGAAGTCCGTCTAGTCCAGTCTATAAAAGGGATAGCCCTCAACCTGTGAGAGGCATCCGCACTCATCCACCACCCACACCCAAGACCACCTAACCTCCACTCATGGCCACCAAGACTCCACTCAAACTCCACTCACTTCCACCCAAACTCCACTAAGCCTCCACCCAAACTCCACTAAGACCTCCAATAAGACATGACCATGACCTCTTCCAAGCCATCTATAAAACCCGAGAGCCTCCTCTCTCAACCCAGAATCACCTCCACCCATCCTCATGCCTTCTCATCTCCAATCCTCTCTTAATCCTTCCATTCACCCAAGAACCTCGTCCTCCATGGCCACCCTCTCATCATCCTTAATCCTCCATCATCCCTGACCTTTCATCATCCAAGTCTACCTTCATCCAAAAACACCTTTACCAAACCAGTCTTCCATTCTCAAACTTAGAATTCTCAAACTTAGAAATTAGTCATTCGGATCCCAAGCCTCAGAAATGGTATCAGAGCCTTGTTTGGCTAATTTCTTGTCACTTTCTTGTCATTCTCAGTCAAAGCCGAGTCCGGCTACCCTGCCAAGGCCAACTTGGGCCAACCTCATGTAATCTCAGTTGTAAGCTTTCAAGCTTTTAGATGTAAGTTTCTCCAGACTTAAGAAATCCAGTACCAGTTGTACATTTCTGTGCAAGTTTTAAACTTGTTTTCATCAGTATTTCAGTTGCTTTATTTTATGTGCAAAAATTTTCTTTTTCAGGGAGAAGGGCATGGCAGCCAGTCGCCTCTCCTTTTTATTTCATGCAAGCATTATATTTCAGTATGCTTTTCCTTTTCTTAAATCAAAAGCATCACGCCTCCTGAGCGGACATATGCAAATATGTCTATGACCCATGGGAATAATGAGCCCTTGGCCGGACATGAGCCTTCAGATCTAAGAAGAAAATTGTTTTTACAATAGTTATTTTACAGTTTTTAAATTATGCTATTTAATTTTTGCACAAAAGCACAGCATCAGTTCTTAGCATAAAAAAAATTGTGGTTATAAAAATCAGTTAGATTAAACCTTGACTTCACCTTTTCGGTAGAGGGACAGGGTGTTAGGAAACATAGTTCCCTAGCCTTTAACACATTAAGTGGAAAAACTTTAGTTAAGCGGGCCTCTTAGTTATCCACTAGGTTCTTAGGACATGATGATCCGAGGTCGTTGGTAAGCGTAAGACTGGCAGAAAGGAGCATAAGACCAGCAGTGTTTCCGGCAATGTTCCTGACTCATCATTAACCCTTAGAAAGCAGTGGAACAAATAATTAAGAGATTAACTAAGGTTTAGAAGCTTAATATGTTAAAAAGGTTAGAAGACCATGAATCCTAAACACCCGAACCCAAACCAAAAGAAGCCACAAACATGCTAAGACAAATTATGGAAAATGAACTTTTCAAACAATTAAAAAACAAACACATGGTCTTAAAAGAATATGAAATAAACAAAGAAGAAATTATGAAAGATTTCCTGTCAGAAAACAATAAAGAAAATGTCAAATGGCTCTTTGAAACCATAAATACAGAAGAAAGAGAGACCCTTAAACGAGAGTATTATAGTTGTATGAACGAGTTAAGACTAGAAATCCCTTACTTTACATGGCTCAAGGCAGCATGCAAAAATAAGGAAATCAAAGATAAATACTTAGCCTGGCTTAAGGTTAAAGAAATTAAAGATCAACATTATTCCAAGACAATAAGAGTAATTGAGAAAAACATGGATAAAGAAATTAATTCTGAACATACTTCTCTTAGGAAAAGACATAAGGATCAGACCCTGACACATCCTCAGCCAGAAAATAAACAATCAAACCAAGAAATGACTAGTAGTAACACTAGAAAAACAACTCAATAGAACAACCAACGGACACACGCAATCGAAACAAGAACTCTAAGTCAACCAGTAATAATCAAACCAGAAGGAAAACCTATAGCAAAACCAGCTTATAAGCCCAAAAGAGAAATGAACAAATAAGACAAGAAATCAAAAGAGTAAAATCTGAAATACAAAATCTGAAAAAATTAGATAAAGAAAAAGAAATATCCCTAGAAAAAGAACTAGCAGAAAATAAACAAGATAATCATCCAGAAGCAACTATGATCCAAAGGCAGAAATGGCACGTTAAGATTAATCTGGTAATTGAAAATAAATTAAAGAAACCTATGCCTTAGTAGACTCAGGAGCAGACATGAACTGCATTCCAGAAGGATTATTTTCCAGAAAATACTAGAAGAAACTACAGAAAAGCATTATACAGCCAACAGTAAAAGCCTTAGAGTAAAATACAAGATTCCAGATTTACATGTCTGTCAAGACAACATCTGCTTTAAAACAACTTTCATCGTAGCCAAAGATATCCAAACAGTCATTCTAGGTATACTGTTTCTAACACTCCTCTACAAGATGGAGATTAATAAAGAAGGCAAACCACCTATGTCTTAGGGAGCCGAGTCACCTTCAGGTTCGTAAGCCCTGTCGAACTCAAAAGGATTAATCAACTAAAAGATTCCAGCATCCAAAAGATACAGTCCTTGGAGGATAGAAAACAACAACTTAAAGAAGAATTAAAGATAAATAGAATAGACGAACAACTACAGTTAGAATCATGGAAAACTAGAATAAAAGATATCCAAGAAAAATTAGAAAAAGAATTATGTAGCCAAGACCCTACAGCCTTTTGGAATAGGAAGAAACACCAGGTTAGTTTACCCTATATTAAAGACTTCAAAGAAACTAATATCCCGACAAAGGCCAGACCAATTCAGATGAACCTAGAACTATTAGAATATTGTAAAAAGGAGATAGCATATCTCTTAGACAAAAGACTTATTAGACCAAGCAAGTCTTCATGGTCATGTTCAGCCTTTTATGTCCAGAAAGCTTCAGAATTAGAGAGAGGAACACCCAGACTAGTCATAAATTATAAACCTTTAAATAAGGTTTTAGAATGGATTAGGTATCCCATACCTAATAAAAAAGACTTGTTATCCAGACTATATAAAGCAAAAATATTTTCTAAATTTGACATGAAGTCAGGATTTTGGCAGATTCAAATTACTGAGGAAGATAGATATAAAACAGCCTTCATAGTACCTTTGGACATTATGAATGGAATGTAATGCCCTTTGAATTAAAAAATGCTCCAAGTGAATTCCAGAACATGATGAATGAAATCTTTAATCAGTTTACTCAATTTACAATAGCCTATATTGATGATGTCCTTATCTTCTCGGATGACCTAGATCAGCATGTTAAGCACATTAGGCTCTTTCATAACTTAACAAAACAAAATGGATTAGTGGTCTCAGCACCTAAAATAAAAATTTTCAAACCAAGATCAGATTTCTAGGACACTATATCTATCAAGAAACCATCAAACCCATAGAAAGGTCAATAGAATTTGCAGATAAATTCCCAGATGAAATCAAAGAAAAAACTCAATTACAAAGATTTTTAGGATGTCTTAATTATGTAGCAGATTTTATTCCAAATATCAGGATCATTCTAGAACCCTTGTACGCCCAACTCAGAAAAAAGAAAAAAGGATGGACAGAAGAACATACCCAAGTAGTTAGAAAAGTAAAAACTATGGTCAAAAACCTTCCCTGTCTAGAGTTACTAGACCCTACAGCCTTAGTCATAGTAGAAACAGATGCCTCAGAAATAGAATTTGGAGGAATCCTTAAGCAAAAAACCCATAAAAAAGAAGCATTGGTTAGATATCACTCAGGGATATGGACTAATGCTCAAACAAATTACAGCATAGTAAAGAAGGAAGTTTTATCGATCGTCCTATGCATTCAAAAATTCCAAGAGGATTTATACTTTAAAAAATTTCTTCTCAGAATTGATTGCAAACCAGCCAAAGAAGTTTTAGAAAAAGACATTGAAAATATTGTTTCAAAACAAATTTTTGCTAGATGGCAAGCCATTTTATCAGTATTCGATTTTGAAATAGAATTTTTAAAAAGCATAGAAAATAGTTTACCAGATTTTCTGACCCGTGAATTCCTTACAGGAGCACGATGTCAAACAGACCCAGAACTAAAGCATCCTATGCAAAACCTTTAGTTCCGATCCCTCTCAGTAACCCATATTTAGTATTGACTCCACCCAGAACTTTCCTCCCTCTTAGACCTCAGTACTCAGCCTTAGTCTCACCTTCTCAAACCTATTCCCAAGCAGCTCAAAAGCGGTCTCCTCCTAGTCCCAGTACTACTACAGAGCAAACCAGGTCTAATCCCTCCAAGTCGCCCATGTTCAACCCATATTATAGTAAGAATTGCTCCGTTACTATTAAACTCTTAGAACCAGACGAAATAGGAGAATCAAGTCCCAAAGCTGTCCAAAATTTTCCCTTCGATCAATGGAAAAATCATGCAATACCACTTACCCAAAGGATTTCAGAACCCGCTTAAAACCCAAGAATATTATGAATTTATTCTAGTTGACACAGACTCAGCCGAAGTCCATACATCAGAACAGAACTCACAGGCAGTTGCCTATTCAAAATGCAAGAGTAAGAAGTTTATGACTAAACAAGAATGGGGAAACCCATACCAGCCTAGAACCTTTTCTCAAAAATTTTAGCCTTCTCAATACAACTATTTTGACTACCAAGAAGCCTGGTATAAGGCCTTTTATCTTAAGCCCACGGACCACAGTTGGTTCCTCAACTTTAGCCCAAAATTTGATAAAAGAATTCCAAGCTGGACCCATGATTGGTGGATCTACTTTGGGATAACAAAAGAAATAATTCCAGAACCAGCATTATCAGCATAGGTTTATTTCCATGATCAACTCAAAACAGCCCATTATGGAAACAAGCCTATTATGTTCACAGTTGAATTCCAAGTCCCATGGATTTTGGGATGGGATTTTGCTGTCAGCAGATCCCTTATCAACAGCATCCACTTATCCTAGAAAGACGATTTAGGATCAAGTGGTGGAAAAACTTTCAACCCGAAGAAAGGTTATCACTAAGTAACATTAGCCGATGGCTAGTTACTTATGATAATCCTAGACAATTCCCAAAGACAGAAAAAACCACCTCTTCCCCATCCTCAAGCAAAACTCCTAGCAAAAGGAAATAAAGAAAAAATTATTAGAAGAATTATCACAACTAGGAGACTCTGATGACGAGGAAGATATCAGTTCATCTCAGCCCAAGCCAGCAGACCAACTATATCTATAGGACGCCCAGGATCCATATGAGGACTACGACATAATGTAGCCCAAACCATACATCTTCACCCATGTGAAGTTCTCCCAGCCTTCTCGGTAGCACATGTCACACATGTGACACCAGTCTCAGCACACTATGGTTGCACATGTCACGCATGTGACCCCAGCCTCAGCAGCACTATTGTAGCACATGTCACGCATGTGACCCTCCGACCGACTACCACCAAAGCCACCCATGTGACTCTTCAGCTTTTTCAAGTCACCCATGTGACTCCTCGGCCCTACCAAAGGCAAGCTCCTCAGACGCACGCTCCTCAGACTTATCCTCCAGCTCAGCAACTACAACCAACCAGGTGTTGACACTTCAGTAATTGCAACAATTCACAATGGCAGCTATATCTCAGCCAGCCACAACATTTCATACATATAAACTTACAGCAGTAACAACCAATCAGATTACAACAACTCACATATGAGGAACTTTTCTGGTATTAGAGCACTGTTACGGGAAGTAACTCAAGAGCAGCCGCACATGTGCTGCAGTGCTCAAAGGATGGCAAAGCCAGCTGTCCTAAGTCCAGATGTCCTGCCCCAAACCCAGAACCCATATCGGATTCCAACTCGTTTGAAGTCCGCAGAAGCCAGCTGTCCCCAAGGACAGACATGATCAAAAGTCAGTAGCTAGTTGTCCCCATGGACAGACTTTATCAAAGCCAGCCAGCCAGCTGTCCCCAAGGATAGACATGATTGAAGCCAGTTGTCCCCAAGGACAGAAATAATTGAAGACCAGCCAGATCTCTTTTTCGGACTTGAAATGAAGTTAAGTCCGCACCAACCACTCCGGACTCCAACTAGCCTGAAGTCTGTCTAGTCCAGTCTATAAAAGGGATAGCCCTCAACCTGTGAGAGGCATCCGTACTCATCCACCACCCACACCCAGGACCACCTAACCTCCACTCATGGCCACAAAGACTCCACTCAAACTCCACTCACCTCCACCCAAACTCCACTAAGCCTCCACCCAAACTCCACTCACCTCCACTCAAACTCCACTAAGACCTCCACTAATGTTAGTCCAGATAGCAACCCAAGAGGGGGGTGAATTGGGTTTTCAAAAATTTAAACTCTTTTGAAAGATAACCCCAAGCGGAAATAAAAACTTAGATTCACACAAATTAAGACTGAACAAGCACAAATAGAGAGTTAAAGATAAAGAGACAATCACGGTAAACACAGGAAATTTTATAGTGGTTCGGTGTACCTACACCTACGTCCACTCCCAAGTACTTCTTGGGTCCACATTATAATCAAACTGATTACAGCAGAGTTATTTTGCAAGCTCACAACTCGAACTTGTTGTTTTCTCGGGTGCACAATGAACCCAACTGGTTTTCAAGGCTCACTAGCATAAAACCTATCACCACAAGCTAATGCTTGCACAAGGCTAACAGCCTCAACTGAATCAATCACCAGATTGACCCAGCAAACAATATTTGTTTTTACAAGATAAACAGCTCCTCCAATGAGCAAATATACAATAATGAAACAATAATAAGAGGATAGGAATCAAAGCCTGATTCACAGATCTTGGTGGCTTCTTCCTTCTCTTCCTTTGAATGGATATTCCTTCAAGATGCTCTTGAGACTCAAAAGATCAGAAAACTAGGCTTTTTCTTCTCTTGAGATTTCTTCAAAATAAAACAGCAAAAGCTTGGAATCTCTCTCTCTCTCTTTTGGGGAATCAGTATGATCTTTCCTTACAAGTTTTCCCTCTTTTCTTTTTCGATAGATCTCAAAGATTTGTCTTATTCTTTTCTTTTTGCCTCTCTTTTTTTTGTCTTCTTTTGGGATGCAACAAACCCTCTTCTTATAGATCCTGATTAATCCATAAATAGTTTGAAACTATCCATTAGAAACAAGTGTAAGAAGGATTAGATCCATAAATAACAATAGCCGTTGGGATTAAAATAGATAAAGATAAAGTTTAGAGTCATTCTGACAGTTCTGGAGCCGTGTCTGACATTCTGGAGTCGGCTCTAACTTTTCTGGAGTCGGCTCTAACTCGAAATTCTTTAATCCGCTCGATCTGAAGTCATCTCTGACTTTCTGGGGTCGACACAAAATTCTTCTGGAGTCGACTCTAACAGTCTGGGAGTCGACTCTAAGTCATGGCCTAAAAAACCATCGTTATGTCTTTTCTATTGGAGTCAGCTCTAACAGTCCGGAGTCGACTCTAAGTCTGTGCCATTTTTCGGAGTCGACTCTGCGATTCTATGTGTCAACTCTAATGTCTGCAATCTTACCTTGACATTAGATTCAAACCAGAACTTGATTTGACTCTTGATTTTGATTATCAAATCGACTTATAATCTGAAAAACTTAATCAAAATCATTAGTAACTTTAAATGTTATACTCAAACAGTTTTGTTAATCATCAAAATCCTCAATTGGGTCAACAATCTCCCCTTTTTGATGATGACAAAAACTTTGAGTATATGCATTAAAAATTTATTTGAATGAAGAATTATAGATATTTTTAAAGCTTTGAGACTTCCTAACAGAGAATTTGATGCTAATATTCAAAATGAACTTTAAAAACATACTTGAGTTCTGAGTTCTATTATAAACATCAATCAAGATGATTTAACTTTTATATGGAGAAATTATTAAGCTCCCCTTGCATTGAATAACTC
Organism: Calamus simplicifolius; assembly: GCA_900491605.1. NCBI lineage: Eukaryota > Viridiplantae > Streptophyta > Magnoliopsida > Arecales > Arecaceae > Calamus > Calamus simplicifolius. The sequence goes on from UESW01004452.1 coordinate 243,678, forward strand.
CCCCTGAAATTATTGATCATTTTTTATACAAATTGATTAGAATTTATAAATCTCAAAATTTCTCTCCCCCTGTTTAGATATGCCAATTGATTGAAATCTTATATTCCTTTAATCTTATATTCTTCCATTCTTATTTCCTTTATGCATATACAATTTTCTCTCCCCCTTTTTTGTTATCAGCAATAAGGTGAATTTAAAAGCAATAAGAATGTTATCAGAGTGGGGTTGTTGGTTCAATTAATCATAAAGATAGTAAACTCATTCATTGAAATTCAATCAATCAATCATAGACAAATTTGAAATAAAAGTGTAATTGTATTCCAAAGCAAGATTCATTACATGTATTTCAAAAAAGTGACATATTCAAGTATGTAATTCCTAGATACATGCTAAGAAAGCAAGAAATCTTAAGATACAACCTAGGATAGGATATCAAAATCAAATATGCTTATACATAATTTTCTTTAAATGTCCAATCATTTCCATAATATCATCTTTTTGAGTCTTCTTAAAACTTTCAAGACAAGCTTCAATTTGAGAGACGGCGAGGTCGATATCTTTCTTTAGTTGACTGGTAGCATGAAGATAAGTTCCAGAACTGTCTGCAATGCCTTCCATCCTTTCAAAAATCTTATGAAGATCAGTGCTAAATGATTCTACGGAATTGCTAATGGAAAAAGAAATCATGTCAAGTCTTGAATTGATCTTATCCTTCAACTAATTGAACTCCTCTCTAAACTTACACATATCATTTGTCCTTTGACTATCATACTTAGCCAGTAAAGCTCTGAGCTGACCTATTTGCTCCTCAGAAAATCTTTCAGATGCCAATGCTGACTGATGTGGAGGGTGAGAGCTAGGTCCAGCCTCTGAGGGTCCAGCAGATGGTCCAAGAAGAAGGTCCAGCAGATGGTTCAGGAATAGATCAGAAATGTCCTCTCCTCTGACCTCCTCAACTCTAACCTCTTCAGCTCTGGCCTCATGTCCTCTTTCTATCCAATTTCTATTTTCTTTTGAAGCTCATCCGGTGAATTGTAGAGACACTATAGTAATCTGTATGCCTTAATTTTCTTAGTGGCTCATTATCCATTATAAGTACACCTTGGCTTCTGAATACCAATGTCAAAATCATACCATATGGCAATGTAGATCTCTTCTTGGTTGCTGCCTCCGCCATATAGCCTATCATCATACTAGCAAGATTGACAGGTCTTCCAGTGAGAATGCAGTCCATCAATAAGATGTCTCGCTCCGAGACATATTCAAACCTTCTGATTTTAGGAAATAAAATTCTTCCACAAATATTGTGAAGTAATATGAGTTCCAAATTAAGTTGATTGGCCAAGATTTCTTCAAACTCAGAAACTTCTCTCCCTAACATCCTTGATAGGGCACCTCCTCTGTTTCATGTTGATATTCAACTAAACCAACGTAGGCATTTCCAATAGATTTCCAAGATTTTCAGCCGTGATGATTACTTTAGTTCCTCTTACAATACTCACTAAGCCTCCCTCTCCTCTACATAGATCATTATAAAATTCTCTCACTAGGACAGGGTAAGTAGGAACATCCAAAGAACAGACCTTCTCCCATCCCATTTCTTTCAACAAGCATCCAATAGCAAAGCCCTCTGAAACAAAAAAGTTAAAATCTACTTTTCTTTCGGTAGTAATGGCCTTACCCACTAATTGATCAACTCGTGGAGAAGATGGTAAGGGTGGAGAGTCATCCTGAGTGGCAGATGAAGAAGATGACGAAGGTTGCCTCCGATTTGAATGGTGCTTCATCGGAACAGTCGAACCATCAATGATAGCACGCCTTTTGGGAGCCATGGGATTCGATTGGAATGAGTAATCAAGGGATTTGAAGAGTTTGAAGGGTTGGAATCAGTTTGGAACAGTTTTAGAAAGGTTTGGAGATGATGGGTTTCGTTTGGGGTCGACTCCGCCCTTTTTATTTTGACCTAGTTCCACTTAGAGTCGACTCCCAAAACGAGGTGTCGGCTCTGAACCAGAGAATCTATCAGCGCCCGAATTAGAGTCGGCTCTACAGAAGCCAGAGTCGGCTCTAATTGCCTAGACAGAACATCAAAATATGAAGGTGTCGACTCCACAAACTGCAGGTGTCGACTCCACAACAGTTTCAGAGAAAAATTCAAATTTCAAGGATCTGAAACTGATCAAATTAATCATCAAACTCTAGATAAGTGTTCCTTAACAAATGGGGAAACAATGAATCAAATTTCTAGATAGATTTCCTTATTGGACATAGATGATTTTCAAGAAATTAATGAAGTCTAAATAGTTGTTGTCCTTAAGAGTTTCAGAAAATCATTCTAAAGGATCACAAACTCCTAATTCTCCTCTAAGATAACAGAATCTTTCCTCACACAAAGGTTTGGTAAAAATATCAGCTAATTGATCATTAGTATTAACATATTTAAGACAAACATCTTTGTTAGTTACATGTTCTCTAATAAAGTGATGTCTAATTTCAATGTGTTTAGTTCTTGAATGTTGAATTGGATTTTTAGTTAGATTAATAGCACTAGTATTATCACATTTAATATAAATTTTATCAAGTGTGATACCATAATCTTCAAGTTGTTGCTTAATCCAAAGGATTTGAGCACAGCAACTTCCAGCTGCAATATACTCTGCCTCAGCAGTGGATAATGCAACCGAATTTTGCTTCTTGCTAAACCAAGAGATTAAGTTATTTCCTAGAAGTTGGCATGCCCTACTTGTACTCTTTCTATCTAATTTACAACCAGCATAGTCAGAATCAGAATAAGCAATCAATTTTAAGGTTGAGTCTCTAGAATACCATAATCCTACATTTTTAGTTCCATTTAAGTATCTAAAGATTCTTTTAACAACAAATAAATGTGATTCCTTAGGATTAGATTGATATCTTACATAAGCAAACATAAAACATGATATCTGGCCTACTTGCAGTTAGGTAAAGAAGTGATCCGATCATACCTCTGTAATGCTTCTGATCTACTTTCTTACCTTCTTTATCCTTGTCCAGCTTGCATGAGGGACTCATTGGCGTACCAAGAGGTTTAGCAGATTCCATACCAAATTTCTTGAGTATTTCCTTTGTACTTTGTTTGGTTAATGAAAATTCTGCTTTCTCTTGTTTGATTTGAAGTCCAAGGAAGAAGTTTAGTTCTCCCATCATGCTCATCTTGAATTCTCCCTGCATTAGCTTAGCAAATTCTTGACAAAGGAGATTGTTAGTAGCACCAAATATAATGTCATCAACATAAATTTGAACGATTAATAAATCCTTTTCTTTCTTTTCAAAAACATGGTTTTATCAACATTTCCTCTAGAAAAGTCATTTTCAATTAAAAATTTACTTAATCTATCATACCAAGCTCTAGGTGCTTGCTTTAAACCATAAAGTGCTTTGTGTAGTTTGAAGACGTGGTTTGGAAATTCATGATCTTCAAAACCAGGAGGTTGTTCAACATAAACTTTCTCATTTATAAAATCATTTAGAAATGCACTTTTAACATCCATTTGAAATAAGTTGAAATTCATATGACATGCAAATGCAAGTAGAGCCTAATGGCTTCTAATCTAGCAACAGTGCAAAAGTTTCATCAAAATCTATACCTTCCTCTTGATTATATCCTTTTGCAACTAATCTAGCCTTATTTCTAATTACCAATCCATTTTCATCCAATTTATTTTTAAAAACCCATTTAGATCCTATTATAGGGTGATTTTTAGGTTTATCTTTTAGGGTCCAGACTTGGTTCCTAGTGAATTGGTTTAACTCTTCCTACATTGCTAACATCCAATAACTATCTTTCTCAGCTTCCTCTATAGTTTTAGGTTCTATATGAGATACAAATGCAAGATGATTATTGATATCTCTCATTGATGATCTAGTCCTTACACCTTGAGATGGATCACCTATGATTAGGTCCTTAGGATGACCATAAGCATATCTCAATCTCTAGGTAGATCTTTATCATTCTGAGCAATATCAATACCATCATCCTTAGGTGAGTCATCATCCTTAACTTCAGGTTCTTGATCTGAAGATACATTTAATTTTTTAATATCTCTTTCAATCAAAGATGTATCTTCCTCATCATCAATTTTATCTGAACTTGATGCTAAAGACTCATCAAACACTATATGAATGGATTCTTCTACAACTAAGCTCTTCTTATTAAATACTATATATGCCTTGCTAGATGTAGAATATCCTAGAAAAATACCTTCATCAGACTTTGCATCAAACTTCTCAAGATTATCCTTACCATTGTTATGAATAAAACATTTACAACCAAATGCATGAAAATAACTTAAATTTGGTTTCCTATTGTGCCATAGTTCATAGGGAATTTTCTTAAGATAGGTCTAATCAGGGCTCTATTTAGGATAACATGCTGTGTTTATAGCTTCTGCCCAAAAATATTTTGGAAGTTGGCTTTCACATAGCATGGTACGGGCCATGTCTTCTAAAGTCCTATTCTTTCTTTCTACAACTCCATTTTGTTGCGGTGTTCTAGTGCAGAAAAGTTATGATGTGCCTTTTTTAAAACAAAATTTTTCAAATAAGTGATTTTCAAATTCAGTTCCATGATCACTTCTAATAGACACTATGGTAGTATTTTTCTCATTAGTGACTTTCTTAACGAATTTCATGAATATTGAGAAAGTCTCATCTTTGTGAGCCAAAAACATTACCCAAGTGAATCTAGAGTAATCATCTACTATCACTAGACCATATTTCTTTCCTCCTAGACTTGTGGTTCTAGTAGGTCCAAAAAGGTCCATGTGTAGTAGCTCTAGTGGCCTAGTAGTTGAAACAACATTCTTAGATTTGAAAGAAGTTCTTGTTTGTTTTCCAAATTGACATGCATCACATATTCGATTATTTTCAAAATTTAAGCTAGGAATACCTTTAACTAAATCCATTTTCAATAATTTAGAAATTAGGTGTGTGCTTGCATGACCTAATCTACGGTGCCATAGCCAACCAATCTCATTCATCTTAGCATTATTAGCAACTAAGCAATGATTACTTGGAGATAAATTACTCAAATCAATTAAGTACACATTGCCATAACGTTTACCAACAAGAATAATGCTGTTATCAATGGGATTAGTAACAGTGCAAACAGAAGCTTCAAAGGAAACCTTGAAACCTTTGTCACATAGTTGGCTAATACTTATCAGATTATGTTTAAGTCCATCGACATATAAAACATTATCAATATGAGTAGATGGAGTAGTTTGAATCTTACCAATACCCATGATATGGCCTTGACCATTATCACCAAAAGTAACTACTCCACCTCTTTTTGATTCAAGGATGATGAATTGATCTTTGTCACCCGTCATGTGTCTTGAGCAACCACTATCCAGGTACCATTTTCTTTTCAGTCTGATGGCTGCAAGATACTCCTGCAAAATTCATGTCTTAATTTTAGGTACCCAAGCCTTCTTGGGACCTTCATGGTTAGATGCATTAAATATTGTTCCTTTGGGAACCCAAATCATCTTTCTCTTATTATGTGGAGATTTACACATATATAATTTATGTCCTTTGTTTCACATTTAAAACAAGTAATATTTGATGATTTTTCAGCATGTATAAAAATATTCTTCAAAGATTTTTGCTTTTTAAGCGGATTATATCCTAATCCAGCTTTATCAAAAACAGCTTTTTGATTATTCAAAATCATATTAAGTTTGATAGAGCTTAGAGTGAATTTATCAACTATAGGCTTAAGTCTATCAACTTCATTTTCAAACTTTCTTTTTCTTTTATCAAAAGTTCTTTATCTACAACATGCTTTTCATTTTCTAAGGATAATTTTTGCATTTGAGTTTTCAAATCTTTGTTCTTTGAATTTAGGTTCGCAAAATCATCATTAATTCATAAAAAGTACTATGCAATTCATCGAGAGTGAAGTCATCAAGAAAACTCGGACTTACCTCATCATTGTCCGCCATGAAGCATAGATTGGTCATTTCACTCTTTTCTTCCTCTTCGAAACTTGAGCTTTCTGAATCGCTCCATGTGGCCATCATTGCCTTCTTTTTGAACTTCCGGGTGCTTTCTTTAGTTGAGGGCATTCAGATTTAAAATGACCCAGCTTTTTACATTCAAAGCAAATAACTTCTTTTTCTTTTCCCTTGTCCTCATCTTTTCTTGCAAAGGGCTTTTTCTTTTCAAACTTCTTCTTCTTCATGAATCTCTTAAATTTCCTTGTGATGAGTGCCATGTCCTCATCATCACTTTCATCTTTAGATTCATGAGGCTCTTCCATGTATTCAGAAATCTTAAGAGCCATAGTTCTCTTCTTCTTTGAGTCATCATCATCAACATGTTGCTTAATTTGAAGCTCATGAGTCATTAAGGATCACAATAATTCTTCTAGGGGTAGGGTACTTAGATCCTTTGCCTCTTTTATAGCAGTCACTTTAGCTTCCCAAGTCCTAGGCAAGGAACGCAAAACCTTTCTCACAAGATCAGAATTATCATAAGATTTACCAAGACTTTTTAAACCATTAACTATATCAGTAAATCTTGTGAACATATCAGCAATAGATTCACATGCATCCATTTTAAACAATTCATACTTATGAACTAGCATGTTAATCTTGGATTCCTTGACTTGATTTGTTCCCTCATGGGTAACCTCAAGTCTATCCCAGATTTTCTTAGCAGAAATGCAAATAGATATGCGATTGAATTCATTTGCATCTAATGAGCAGTATAAAACATTCATTGCTTTGGCATTGAGTTGTGCCAATTTTTTATCATGTTCATCCCATTCCGTTTCCGATTTAGGAATCTCCATGCCATTAACTCTAGCAGTGGGTGTGTGTGGTCCATTGACTATAATACTCCATAGATCATAGTCAAGTGCTTGAATGAAAATTTTTATTCTAGCCTTCCAATAACCATAGTTTGAACCATTAAATAAAGGTGGTCTATTAGTAGATTGGCCTTCGAAAAAAGATGAACCAGCTTGAGTTGCCATGTGGATCTTTGACTCTTGATCGATAGATCAAATCAAATGAGCACTAGCTCTGATACCAATTGTTGGTCCAGATAGCAACCCAAGAGGGGGGGTGAATTTGATTTTTCAAAAATTTAAACTCTTTTGAAAGATAACCCCAAGCGGAAATAAAAACTTAGATTCACACAAATTAAGACTGAACAAGCACAAATAGAGAGTTGAAGATAAAGAGACAATCACGGCAAACACAGAAGATTTTATAGTGGTTCGGTGTACCTACACCTACGTCCACTCCTAAGTACCTCTTGGGTTTACACTATAATCAAACTGATTACAGCAGAGTTGTTTTGCAAGCTCACAACTTGAACTTGTTGTTTTCCTGGGTGCACAACGAACCCAGCTAGTTTTCAAGGCTCACTAGCACAAAACCTATCACCACAAGCTAATGCTTGCACAAGGCTAACAGCCTCGACTGAATCAATCACCAGATTGACCCAGCAAACAATATTTATTTTTACAAGATAAACAGCTCTCCAATGAGCAAATATACAATAATGAAACAATAATAAGAGGATAGGAATCAAAGCCTAATTCGCAGATCTTGGTGGCTTCTTCCTTCTCTTCCTTTGAATGGATCTTCCTTCAAGATGCTCTTGAGACTCAGAAGATCAGAAAACTAGGGCTTCTTTCTTCTCTTGAGATTTCTTCGAAATAGAACAGTAAAATCTTGGAATCTCTCTCTCTTCTTTTGGGGAATCAGTATGATCTTTCCTTACAAGTTTTTCCTCTTTTCTTTTCTAATAGATCTCAAAGATTTGTCTCTATTCTTTTCTTTTTGCCTCTTTTTTTTTCTCTTCTTTTGGGATGCAACAAACCCTCTTCTTATAGATCCTGATTAATCCATAAATAGTTTGAAACTATCCATTAGAAACAAGTGTAAGAAGGATTAGATCCATAAATAATAATAGCTGTTGGGATTAAAATAGATAAAGATAAAGTTTAGAGTCGTTCTGATAGTTTTGGAGCCGTGTCTAACATTCTGGAGTCGGCTCTAACTTTTCTGGAGTCGGCTCTAACTCGAAATTCTTTAATCCGCTCAATCTGGAGTCGTCTCTGACTTTTCTGGGGTCGACATAAAATTCTTCTGGAGTCGACTCTAACAGTCTGGGAGTCGACTCTAAGTCATGGCCTGAAAAACCATTGTTCTATCTTTTCTGTTGGAGTCAGCTAACAGTCCCGGAGTCGACTCTAAGTCTGTGCCATTTTCCGGAGTCGACTCTGCGATTCCATATGTCGACTCTAATGTATGCAATCTTACCTTGACATTAGATTCGAACCAGAACTTGATTTGACTCTTGATTTTGATTATCAAATCGACTTATAATCTAAAAAACTTAATCAAAATCATTAGTAACTTCAAATGTTATACTCAAATAGTTTTGTTAATCATCAAAATCCTCAATTGGGTCAACAACTAAGACATGACCATAACCTCTTCCAAGCCATCTATAAAACCCGAGAGCCTCCTCTCTCAACCCAGAATCACCTCCACCCATCCTCATGCCTTCTCATCTCCAATCTTCTCTTAATCCTTCCATTCACCCGAGAACCTCGTCCTCCATGGCCACCCTCTCATCATCTTTAATCCTCCATCATCCCTGACCTTTCATCATCCAAGTCTACCTTCATCCAAAAACACCTTTACCAAACCAGTCTTCCATTCTCAAACTTAGAAATTAGTCATTCAGATCCCATGCCTCAGAAATGGTATCAGAGCCTTGTTTGGCTAATTTCTTGTTACTTTCTTGTCATTCTAAGTCAAAGCCGAGTCCGGCTACCCTGCCAAGGCCAACTTGGGCCAACCTCATGTAATCTCAGTTGTAAGCTTTCAAGCTTTTAGATATAAGTTTCTCCAGACTTAAGAAATCCAGTACCAGTTGTACATTTCTGTGCAAGTTTTAAGCTTGTTTTCATCAGTATTTCAGTTGCTTTATTTTATGTGCAAAAATTTTCTTTTTTGGGGGAGAAGGGCATGGCAGTCAGTCGCAGAATAAGATGTTCAAAACTTCTCAAATCTGAATTGCCTACTCCACTGAAAAGCCGCATCAGTAGATATAAGAATAGAGCAGTGATCAAAGGCAATTCGGGACAATGAGTGACTATGGCAGAAGGGTAAAGCTGAAGCCAATTAAAATGGCCATGCCCCTATCCAGTCTTTTATAGACTCTAGCAGATCCCTGCTGATTGTTGCACCAAGTGAATTAGGACCCCTGGAACCCCAGATCCAATAGGCCAGCAGTAGATATGAAAGTCTTGAACTCAGCTATGCCTGCAGATCTAGCAAACTGCCTATCCTCTTTCTTCTCATAGGCCCCCACAATGCCGTTGAAGTCGCATGCAATAAGGGAGGGAAATCTCTGAGAAAGCAAAGAATGAATCTCATCCCAGAGCACCCATCATGCCCGAAAGTCAGTACTGGCATAAACACCAAATAGGAGCCAAAGGACAGAGGTCTCCTCGGAAATGACAATAGCAACTTGCTAACCGCAGCAATGAAAGGCATCCACTCTAATTCTGTCATTTCTCCAGAGTATTAGAATACCACTAGAAAGACCGACAGACTCAACTGCATAAGAAACCCAGGATATGAAAATCAGTCTCCGAAAGCGAGCCAGACTTTGCCTAGACAAACGAGTTTATAGCATGACACAAATGTCAAAACTATGAAGCTATAGAAGCCTCCCAAAAGAGGAGCAAAACAATGGTTTCAAGGCTCCTCTCACATTCCAAATAAAGATCTTCATCCAGAGACTTGAGTGGGGGGGGGACCCCGACCTTATCCCCTGTCATCTCCTCATCAGAATGATAGCTGGTTGGAGGGGTACCCTCCTCTAGCCCCTTACCACTACAATCCTCTGACTGGGAAGAATCCATCACCTTGATCGTATCAACTTGCTGAATAGCCTACTTAAGCTGAAAAATAGCAGACTCATGGATTTGTCCCTCCAACAGCTCCTGATGAGTGGTCCCTGAAGCAATCCCCTGGTCGGGCCCTTCCATGCAGCGAGACTTCTTGGTTTCCAGACCAGACAGGGCACCAGACCCCCAGGATGAGTCTAAGGAAGCTGAAAAAGTGAAGGATGCTAGTGCACTTCCTTTGGCAGTGAGGGACGCCTTTCCTTTTGCTTTAGTGGACTTGGAGACCACTCTCTGTGACAAAGGCTCCACAGGTTGGGCCCTCTTAAAGAAAGGATTATAGTCCACTAAGACTACAATGTTTTAGGCTTCGGATGCTCAGACTGGGCTTCAGCTATAGTAACCACCGGCACGCCCGAAGAAGACCGACACGCATGCTTTTTGAGCTCGATTCCTTGATCCATCGACATCACCGAAGAAGAAGAGGTTCGGCCATTAGGGGGAAGCCAGCCAAACTGCCGGTGAGCAATCTTCTTTGGAGATTGCCACCCATCCATCGAAATAGGGGTGGGCACTATTTTCACCTAATCCACCTTCTTGGGAGCCAGAGACTGATTCTGAGGGGGCCTTCGTCGCCGGAGAGCGGCCATCCAGGGTCCAAATCTGGGGCTGACCGAGGAAGAAGCTTGATTCGGCAACGAATTGCAGGTCCCGACGAGGTGCAGGGAGCCACACGACTCGCAGATTCCTTCGATGTGCTCGTATAAAAATTGTTGCCAGAAGGGAGCTTTGCTCTCTTGAACTCTCGTCCTCGGCCGAAGGGGTTTGGCTAGGTCAATGTGGACACAAGCGCAGACAAATCCCCCCCCCCCCCGATTCCTCTGTTTGGTTGATGCATCTGAAAATAGGTACTCCCCTACCACCGATAGAATGGAGGACAAAATCTCCTCGGTCCAGAGTTCGATCAAGAGCATAGGCAAGCAGATCCAGAGCAAGGCCTTGAGGAGGATGTCAGCTGCCGAGACGAACTCGGGTTGCCACTCCGCAACAGCAATCGGTTGCCCATTGGCCACCCAGGGCCTTCCCAGAATGAGATCTTTGGCTTGGGAATCAGAAAAGCGAAAAATGTAGTGCCGATGAGCCAGAGTAAGCTTCAACCTCACCGAAAACATCAGCTCAGTGAAATTCCCAGACGATCACCTTCGGCATAACCCAACGGGAGAGGCTCCGAGCAAGGATCGCCTGATTCACCCATCCGCTTACTTCATCCTCCAAAGACTGAACTGGAACCTAGATGATGTCTGAAAATAACCGTTCGAGCTTTGCTACTTCAGCCGAGGAGGGTGATGGAGCAACCCATCCAAACCAGCCTTCTGGAGCTCGACGCCAAGGCATTCCGACACTCTTAGCCCCTTCGGACGCAGTCGGACTTGGTGTTGGAGAGTTTGCCATCGTACAGTTTGAGATGATCGGAGCCGGCGACAAAAATCACCAAAGATCATAGAAGAAACTATCCAAAAGCACAAATCTTAAAGCAAGAAGCCCACAACATGCTACTCGACACAAATCTTGTTTTTTTATAGCACCCCTTTGTTACTCCATCACGCGAACTCTATGTTGTGTTTGGTTGTATTGCGATATCTTGCATCTGATTCGTTTGGCCTTACCATTATGATATTTATATATGTTTGTATGACATAGGCTGGGCTAGCCGAATTCAAAATTAGTTAGCCTTTTCATCTTTGAAGCCACTCTATTTTAGTGCCACATCAATGATGATTAACAAAAAGCTTTGTTCTATCTTATAAATATTTTTTTAAAATAAATAATAATAATTAATGAATAACTTTTTTTTCTCATATTCGTATGAATTTAATGGTAGAAAAAATGATCAAATTTAGACTTAATTTTTTATGTAAGTATATTCGAGTTTATTTACCTATCTATTTATCCATGTGTTTGTATGTATAAAAAATGTCTAAAATTTAAAAAAAAAATCAAAAAGTTCTATGCTCATATAGTTTAATATTAAAAATAATAATATATTTTATTATATGATGCTATTGTGTTTTTATTGAGGATATAGATGGAAGAGAATAAAAATAGAAAAAATAGAGCATGAAGGTGATAAGAGAGAGAAGGTAAGGCTGTGTTTGAAATAGGGGATAAGAGGGATATGGCCTCTTATTTTCAAAAGCTATAACCACAAAAGATAAGTCTGAAAAAGGTTAACCAAAGGGGATAACTCATGTTTAATCATGGGTTATTCTCTAAACTTATTTCTTAGGAAATCCAGAAATAGCTGAGCTATCCTTTGATGGTAAAATTATTATTTAAAAAATATGGTTATTTTTTAGCTATTCTCTGGATAAATTCTATCCTATGCACTTATCTAGGGATAGCATTTTGGGAATCAAACACTATCTAAAGTAATAAATTAAAACTTCCCCAAGCAGATATAGCCAAGCCTATTTATTTACTTTTTCTATTCTTTTTATTCTTGAATCCACATAAATCATGGATTTCAAAGTGAAAAAGATGAAGTAATTTTAGAATCCATCTGAAATTAAGATCAAGGTGACTGTATTTGAGGTTTTGCTGCATGCAAGTGTAATCAAATTCATCTCTCTCTATATATAAAAATATCAAATTAGATTGCTTCAATGTAAAAAATAAGGTACCAAAAGGCTCTCTTATGTATTAGTAATTTTATGTTTCTATGCGATTGATCTTTAATTTTTAGCAAAAATATCTCATATATTTTTTAATCTATAGTTTTAGATTAATTAATTTTTTATAAGCATTTTAATCTAATACATATATTAGATTGCTTCAATTAATCTAATTATTAATTTTAAATTTAAGACCTTTTTCTATAATGGTCATGCAACTAACGCAAAGGGTTTTATTTCATTCGAATACTACCTTTTTCTTTTTTTATCCCATTATGTCAAGTGAATTAAATAGTTTTTAAATTTATATGCCTTGTCTGCAATTAAATTAAAAATGTATTAAATGTTATTATTTAAGTATAAAAATCATAGTTATCAAAACTGGATCAGACCAGCCAATCTAGTTGATAAATTAACAAACCAAACTCCTAACCAATCCAACTCCTAACCAATCCAACTTTTTAATCAGACCTATTGGATATTTGTTTCAATAAAAATTGAATGAACCAAACATTTTTTAATTGATCTAAATCGATAAAATCAGATTGACCTTTTCGCATCCTTTAATTTTTTTAATCAACACAATTGAAATATAAGCATCGCTTTAAAGAGATATTTTTCATAATGTATGGTTAATTTATGTTTCCATCTCTTATCTATGGTACTTACCTATAACTTTGTGGATATACATTTTATGAATGATTTATATCTTCATTATACTTTTATTGTAAACTAATATTAATGGTCATAAAGAAATTTAAATTAATTTCAAATATCAGCATAAATATTATATTTTATTTATAGTTTAAATAACTTAATTTTAAATATTTAAATAAAAATTTTTTTAATTAAAAAAGAGTATATTTGATTTGAACCAATAGATTAAAATTCAAATAGAATATTTTCTTAAAAATAAATTAGAATCCTAGATTTTTTAAAAAATAGACATAATACAAATGAAATAAAACTTTTCGAGTAGAGATCTGATAATTATGAAATTTATTACTATAGTAATGGTCCATAAGAAAGATCCTCACTTGCAATATTCGGTAGCTTAACATTTTACTTTTATGCTTGGAAACAATTTAATTTATCAGCACATATGTTATAAAAAATTAAAAGTTATTTAATTAGGTTTAATTATTTTAATTTTTTATCATTTATCTGGAAACAGAACTCAAATCCGAATCAATCATCTCAGCCTTCGTACCTTAATTTATATAATGCTTACATGTTCTTTTGAGTTAGCGTCATCTAAAAAATTAAAAGAATTATTTAAAAAATCAATAGTATCATAAAATTTATAATTTTTTTCATATATATTAAATTATTACTGTGATATTCTAAACATTTTTAGTTATATATATTAAATTATTAACAAATTAATGGTCTATCCCTTTCGCACGTAATTTTAAGATTTTTTTTTTTTTTTGTATATACGGGCAATCATATTAACCTCGTGCGAGTTAGCCCAGTAATACCAGAGTACAAAATTTGCTTAAGAGCTAAGGGACAGGGGTCATCCTGATTCCAACTCCAAAATCCCATATGATGAGCCACAGCCGCCGCTGCTCAGTCAGCCGCAAAATTAGCTTTTCGATAGATATGTCGGATGTGGACTCTGTGAGAATCGCGCAGAGTAGCCCGAATGTTGTCTAGAAGAGGATTGGCAGGAATATGATTGCAGACATCCCCTGAAGCCATCGAATGACAGAAAGGGAATTGCCTTCAATAAAAGGGTTGTGAGCATGAAGTCTTCGAAGGGCATGTGATATACGCATAAAGCTCTGCCATAGGGACTAAAAGATCTAAAGAACCAAAACCACAACATAGCTCCATCAGTCCCACGAATAATGAAGGCTGATACAGCAAGTCTTCCCCGTACACTTTCATCAAAGTTGATTTTAACAAACCCTGAAGAGGGGGCTCCCAAGAAATGTAAAACGTACGATGGTTCGCTGCCAAAGCAGCAGGGGATCCTCAGTGGCCAGGATTGCAAAAAACATAACCATTGAGAAGAAGTACACTTTCAACAACCATATATCTGATCTTCATTCTAATCTGTGAGAAGAGATAGTATCATCATTAAAAATAAGCTAGTTTCGTGACAACCAAATCTGATAGACAGTGATAGCCCAAAGAATACTCCACTGTCGGGTAGTTCTCCAAAGATCCTCAAGAAAAGAGAACACGAAGAACCAGAACCATCCACTCTACAAATATAACACATCCTCAACCAAATCGACCTCCATCTTAGCAAGTAAAAAGAGCATGGAGCTTTGCCCCTCCGTCTGGTCTTTATCTTTATTTTTTTATAAAATTATTTTTTTTATTCTTTTTGTTTTATTTTTTAATATTTAATAAAAAATAAAATTGAAAAAAATAACCATTGCTTTTAAGAAATACGCAAATAGATGCTATGTGGTTTTAAGTTTTGTCGCCTGTGTAGCCTTTGCCGACGCTCTGGTACCGTCCTAAAATGCACACCATCTCTCCTCATGTGTTATTTAAGTGCTGCAACCTCTACTCTTGAGGCCTTCAACCATCCATCTTTTTATTTTTTTGTTTTTCCTTTTTGTCTTTGGCAGCAGAAGTTTTTTTAAAATTTTTGATCTTATTTTTCTTTAGTTGAAATTTGGCAACTTGATTTTGCTCTGATATAATCCAACGTAAACAGATTTTTATTTTAGCAATTCTAACTATAGTCTCAATTACTTTAATAAGTTAATTAATAAAATCTTTTCTATTGATTTTGCGATTGAGGAATTTGCCATCATTTCATATTCAAACTATGTTTTGGTTTAGCTTCTACAAATATATAATTTTTTAAAAGTTAAACACCTTCTATAAAATATGCCTTCTTTAATGATAATTTACAGCTTTATTTTTATTTTTATTTTTTCAATCTGCATGATGATAGCACATCTTTTTTTTTATATTTTAATTTTAACTTTGAGTTGCAAAAAAAAGTTGCAGTGATGCAAGCCTGCACCCATAATAAAAAATTAGATAGATTTTAACAATTTATTAAATAAAATAATACAAAAAGTATCAATTATTGATATGAAAATAATTTTTTATACAAAAAAAAGAATATAAAGAAAATGTTTCTTATTTAAGTACTACTTTTGTAATATTTATTAGAAAAATTGTAAAATTTTTGGATAAGTTCATGGCCTAACAGTGAGCCCACTTCGGATGCCCAAGGCCAGTCATGTATGATGGATGATCCGTGGCATCGGAAAAAAGGAAGAGGGGAAATGAGAAGACAAGGGGTTCCTTCCGGTGGGTGGGTTTAGGTATTGAACCCCACGCCTCCTCCTCCTCCTCCTCCTCCCTCCGTGGATCCGATGGCGAGAGAAGTGCATCCGATCCCTCGGCCGTGGATCCTGGAAGCCGTTCCCCTCCTCGTCGTCGTCCTCATAGCCGCCCACGTCTTCGCCCTTGTACGTCCACCATTCCTCCCCGCCAAACCCTAATCCCTCTCCTTCTTATCTCTCTAACCCCTTCCCCCCTCTTCTATTCTATTGTCGTGTCAGGCCTACTGGATCTATAGATTAGCTACGGATAAGCAGCCCCAGCGAAGCAAGAAGCATTAGTAAAACATACTCTCAACCCGTAAGTCCCCTTTCCATCCCTTATTGCCCCTTTTAATCGTCTCTCTTCTTCATGTTTTTTCTCTCTTTAAAAGAAATTCTTTGTGCTGGTCAAGCAAGCAATTGCCTGATTGTCACTCCGCAGGGAGAGTTCTCAAGGGAGCCAGTGATGCAATTGATCTCAAACAGTTGGAGTTAAGAGCACACAAACGTGTAGTCATCATGTTCAGTTCCCCTTGTATCTAATTTTAGGTTAGAGGCAGATCGAGGATACCTGAGCTTATTGTTGTGTATGTGCATTTGTTATTTTCTTGATTATTCATATCTTATTTGTCAATGGAAATAGTTTTGTTCTAGATCCATTTAGAAATCACAAGAGCGGAAGGCCTAGAAAAGGCTCTTTGCCTGCCAAACGTCACTTGCAAATCGGGCATACGCTCGGAACAATCAAATCATCTTATACCCATTTTTAAGCATAACTATTTTTAATCAAATAATATTATATCGACATTGTAATACGACAATCTAGCATAAAATATTTTAATATAATGTAGCATAAAATAGATATTATATGTAATATAGTACATAGTATTAGTACCAGAAAATAATTTAATTCTTTTAGTAATTTAATAAAATATTACAATATACTATATCTAAATAACACTTGTTTTTTTTAATAATTATTTATAATATAATGGTAACAATAGTATTATATTAATATTATATCTATTATAATAAAGAATTAATATATGTTATATTAACGTAGAATTACAATAACAACAAAGATTTAATAATTACAAACTAGTTGGGTCTGCATAAATATTTTTTCTTCATTCAATTCTATTTTAAATTTTTTTTAATAAGATGCAAAAATTTTAAGTCTTTCTTTATCATCGACTCTCATATGATTTCAGTCCATCTCTACTTTTTTTTTTTCTACATGTATTAAGTCACTCTTTCACACAAATGCATCTCTATGTCTACGCTATTCAAATCATTTAAATCATTCTTTCTTAATTTATTCTTAATTGAAGCTATTTTTAACCTTTTTTAATTATTTATTATTTATTCTATCTTTTTTTATATTATACATCCATTTTAATATTCTCATCTCTATCACATTTTTCTTATATTAAAATATTAAATATTAATATTAAATTAATATTATATTAATATTAATATTAATATAATAATATTATTATTAAAATATACAAAATTCTAATGGTATACTATAATAAGATATTTATAGTAAAAAACATATTAGTATAAAATAATATCATAATGTAAAATTATTTTAAATATTGATATTCTATTAGAATATTAATATATTAGTATAAAATATACTGTAATGGGTCATGAGTATTTTTAGCTTGTTTCAGCAATTTTGATAGCCATGCAAAATTTGGCATAAATACTTAGCATACCTATGCTACTTATTATTGTCGCTGCCAAATCACTTGCGATGAGCGTCGGGTGAGCTGAGACCTTCATGGGCCTTCGAGAATGCAGAGGTCATTATCTTCCTTCAAGAGCCTGCAAAAAGTTTCGGACCGGTGGTTTCGATGGGGATCTTCGATGCCCAAGTCAGTGGGTTGTAGAACAGGAATGTTGTATAGGAGTAGAGCTTGAAAGAGAGAGATCCCCTCGCGTTAAGCTCGGGTCCTCTTCTTATACCTGTCCGGGGGATCAGGTTTACCTCATTCCGTTGAAACCGTCGAATCTGTTTTGTTAGGATGAGCTTCGTGAACGGCGAGCGGATGAGAGAAGAAGTTGGGGTTGGAGTCGGCTGTCCCGAGCTGAGAGTAGCCGGACCCATTGCTCTTCCATATGGTCTATCAGAACGCATTGAGCTCTCGTTCGGCTCACCTGTAAATGATTCATAAGCGTTTCTATGGAACCCGTCCGATCGGCCCTAATCTCATATGACCTGATGGAAAAGTTCTGCCTGAAAATGAGCCCATTCTGCATGATCTTCCCGAGGTTAAATGCGTCGATAAGCATGTCGGGACGCCTTGGCTTCCAATCGAGAAGGGTCCACTGCTTCTCCGCCGCCAGAAAGATGGTCGTCACAGCGGCGAGGAGCATGCTCTAGTCGGGAAGTTGATTGTAGAACATTCTTGGGGACGAAGAAGGGGCAGCGTCTTCGTCGGCCTTTTGGGTTTCAGATTTCAGGCTGGCCTTGGTGCCATTGATCTTGGGAACGGCTTGGGTCTTCACCTTCTCCAGCATAGCTATTGAAGAAGAGGTGGGTTTGGCCACGATTCCGCGGACATCCAAATTCACGGGGCCTTCACCAATGGTCTTCGACGCTTTTGCTGATGCTGCGGAGGAAGGTGGGTGGGGGAAAAAGACTGAAGCGGCAATGGAAGCAACCATGATGGGAGTCTGGAAATTTCCCGAATTACCTCGATCTGCCTGATTTATAGATCAGGAACCCTTTGCCACTACAACAATGACAACGAAAGCTTTCTCAGCCCAAAACCGAGCCCTTCTTTAGAGGGCTTCGTTTTCTCTCGCGTAGGAGAGGGAGAATTCGCTGCGAAGCCTACGGCTACCGTGGGGTTCGGGGTGATATTTATGCCTCCTCGCTCGCCAAGTAATGGAATGCTGATCCCGTGTCCCTGATAATGATGGAGAAGAAACCCTTTGCACACGGCTCGTCCCCGGGAGATAACCTCTTCGGCCTTGAGAAGAAGACATCGCTGGCCGGGACAAGAGAAGGGAGAGAGAAAGACAGAAAGAGAGAGGACGGGGAGTGGAAGCGGCTCGACGAGACGGCCCGAGAGAGAGATGAGAGGCCTGCCAAGATTGACCAATCTGCTGCTCCCATGCTTCTCTCGTGTCTCATGTCCGAGCTATCAGGAATCCCCCCCTTTTCTCCGGCTGCCCAGGGCTGTTGAGAACAACTAGGAAAGGCCGTTGAGAATAGAATGTCACGTCCAATAGAACGAGACCATAATATCGCGCTTGATTTGAGAAGGCCGTTTCAAGAACAAACTGCCGCTCATGGGCTTGTTAACTGACCTCATCAGATGCCTCCACACTTTTTGAGCTTGGTTAATGCACGATATACATGCTCAAGAAGTGTAGAATTTTAGGCAGTTTTGAGATCAAGTTACCTGTCACTCAAAAGTATCGTATGCTAAGTTTGGGGGGGGTGCTCGTCAACTAACCAGCGAGACAAAAATAAAACTGATGGAGCTCGGCTGCAATAAAATTGCTGAGGTTGATAGAGCCATCGGGGCAGAGCAATAGAGCCGCTAAGGCTGAGGTTGTATGAGGCAGCAGAGTACCAAGGCCAAGGTGGCCGAGGCCGAGGCCGAGGCCAAGGTGACTGGAACCGAGGTCGAGGCCAAGATGGCCAAGGCCGACTAGGACCGAGGCCGAGGCCGAGGTGGCCGAGCGGAGGCCGACTGGGGCGGAGGCCGACTCGGACCAAGGTCAAGGCCGAGGTGGCCGAGCGGAGGCCGACTGGGACCGAGGCCGAGGCCAAGCGGAGGCCGAGGCCGACTAGGATCGAGGCCGAGGCTGAGGTGGCCGAGCGGAGGTCGACTGGGACCGAGGCCGAGGCCGAGGTGGCCAAGCGGGATGGAATGATGTCGGGGTAGGGCCGACTTCTTCTTCTCTTTGCGGTGCCTTGTGTACACATCTTCACGTTTCCCTTGATTGGCAGCCGGCAGTCCTCTTCCGATGCGGAGCCCAGAAGCAGATGCTCGTTAAGTTGGAGAGTCGGTTTCTCCTGTGAGTTGTCTTTGGGGCTTCTTGATGGCAGCGATATGTTGCAAGTGTATAATTTAAATAAGGGCATTACCCGATTGGCCGTTGGCCGCTGATACATAGTTGAAACCGCTGAGGCTGAAATGAAGCCGTTGAGGCTGTGACGAAGCCGCTGAGGCAAAGTTGAGGCCGTCGAGAGCCTTTTGAACCCCGAAGGGTGATCCGAGAATCGCTGGGATGGACCATGCTTGGGAGCCTTTAACCCCGGAGGGTGACATGAGAGTTGAGCATTGTCAGGTGCCTTTTAACCCTGGAGGGTGACCTGAGGGTGCTTGAACCGGGCTCAGGTGCCTTTTAATCCCGGAGGATGACCTGAGAGTTGAGAGTCGTCAGGTGCCTTTTAACCCCAGAGGGTGACCTGAGGGTGCTTGGATCAGGCTCAGGAGCCTTTTAACCCCGGAGGGTGACCTGAGAGTTGAAAGTCGTCAGGTATCTTTTAACCCCGGAGGGTGACCTGAGGGTTCTTGAACCAGGCTCAGGTGTCTTTTAACCCCGGAGGATGACCTGAGAGTTGAGAGTCGTCATGTGCCTTTTTAACCCCGAAGGGTGACCTGAGGGTGCTTGGACCAGGCTCAGGTGCCTTTTAACCCGGAGGGTGACCTGAGAGTCGAGAGTCGTCAGGTGCTTTTTTAACCCCGAAGGATGACCTGAGGGTGCTTGGACCAGGCTCAGGTGCCTTTTAACCCCGGAGGGTGACCTGAGAGTTGAGAGTCGTCAGGTGCCTTTTTAACCTTGAAGGGTGACCTGAGAGTTGAGAGTCGTCAGGTGCCTTTTTAACCCCGAAGGGTACCTGAGAGTTGAGAGTCGTTAGGTACCTTTTTAACCCCGAAGGGTGACCTGAGGGTGCTTGGACCAGGCTCAGGTGCCTTTTAACCCCAGAGGGTGACCTGAGAGTTGAGAGTCGTCAGGTGCCTTTTTAACCCCGAAGGGTGACCTGAGGGTGCTTGGATCAGGTTTAGGTGCCTTTTAACCCCAGAGGGTGACTTGAGAGTTGAGAGTCGTCAGGTGCCTTTTTAACCCCGAAGGGTGACCTGAGGGTGCTTGGACCAGGCTCAGGTGCCTTTTAACCCCGGAGGGTGACCTGAGAGTTGAGAGTCGTCAGATGCCTTTTTAACCCCGAAGGGTGACCTGAGGGTGCTTGGACCAGGCTCAGATGCCTTTTAACCTCGGAGGGTGACCTGAGAGTTGAGAGTCGTCAGGTGCTTTTTTAACCCCGGAGGGTGATCTGAGGGTGCTTGGACCGGGCTCATGTGCCTTTTAACCCTCGATGGTGACCTGAGAGTTAAGAGTCCTTAGGTACCTTTTAACCTCGGAGGTGCCTTTTAACCCCAGAGGGTGACCTGAGAGTTGAGTCGTTAAGTGCCTTTTAACCCCGAAGGGTGACCTAAGGGTGCTTGGACCAGGCTCAGGTGCCTTTTAATCTCGGAGGATGATCTGAGAGTTGAGAGTCGTCAGATACCTTTTTAACCCCGAAGGGTGACCTGAGAGTGCTTGGACCAGGCTTAGGTGCCTTTTAACCCCGGAGGGTGACCTGAGAGTTGAGAGTCGTCAGGTGCCTTTTTAACCCCGAAGGGTGACCTGAGAGTGCTTGGACCAGGCTCAGGTGCCTTTTAACCCCGAAAGGCGACCTAAGAGTTGAGAGTCGTCAGATGCTTTTTTAACCCCGAAGGGTGACCTGAGGGTGCTTGGACCAGGCTCAGGTGCCTTTTAACCTCGGAGGGTGACTGAGTGTTAAGAGTCGTCAGGTGCCTTTTTAACCCCGAAGGGTGACCTGAGAGTTGAGAGTCGTCAGGTGCCTTTTTATTTGCGCCAACGATCTTTGCTGCCGGCATTGGAGTCAGTCTTTGGGCTTTGGTGCCGAGCTGGCCTCGGGCTTTGGTGTTGACGTGAAGTCGGGCTTCGGTGCCGATCGGAGTCGGGCTTGAGTGCCGACGTAAAGCCGGGATTGAGTGCCAACGCGGAGTTGGGCTTAGGTGCCGACACGGAGCCGGGCTTGAGCGCCGACGTGGAGCCGAGCTTGAGTGCCAAGGGGAGACTCGGGCTGAGTGCCGACGTGGAGTCGGGCTTTCGGTGCCGACGCTGAGTCGGGCTTGAGTGCCGATTCGTAGTCGGGCTTACGTGCCGATACGGAGCCGGGCTTCTGGTGCCGAGGGGAGACTCGGGCTTGTTGCCGACGGGAGTCGGACTTAGATGCCGACGCGGAGCCGGGCTTCTGGTGCCGAGGGGAGACTCGGGCTTATATGCCGACGCGGAGTTGGGCTTGGATGCCGATGCGGAGCCGGCTTCTGGTGCCGAGGGGAGACTCGGGCTTGTTGCCGATGCGGAGCTGGGCCTGGATGCCGATGCGGAGCCGGGCTTCTGGTGCCGAGGGGAGACTCAGGCTTGTATGCCGACGCAGAGTTGGGCTTAGATGCTGACGCGGAGCTGGGCTTCTGGTGCCGAGGGAAGAGTCGGGCTTCTGGTGCCGACGCTGAGTCGGGCTTGAGTGCCGACGCGGAGCCGAGCTTAGGTGCCGACACGAAGCCGGGCTTGGATGTCGATGCGGAGCCGGGCTTCTACTGCCGAGGGGAGACCCGGGCTTGTTGCCGATGCGGAGTCAGGCTTGGATGCCGACGCGGAGTCGGGCTTCAAGTGCCGATGCGGAGACGGGCTTGAGTGCCGACGCGGAGCCGGGCTTAGGTGCCGACACGGAGCCGGGCTTAGATGCCGACGCGGAGCCGGGCTTCTGGTGCCGAGGGGAGACTCGGGCTTGTTGCCGACGCGGAGTCGGGCTTCAGGTGCCGACGTGGAGTCGATCTTTTGTGCCGACGCGGAGTCGGGCTTCCAGTGCCGACGCGGAGTCGGTCTTTGGTGCCGACGCGGAGTCGGTCTTCAAGTGCCGACGCGGGGTCGGTCTTGAATGCTGATATAGAGTCGAACTTTCCTGCGTGGCATTTTTAAGTATCAGTGAAAGAAATAGTCTTAACTGCAACGTACTTAGCTCTTGCGACACCCTTGTTTTCCTTCTGCGGGCTTGATCGCTCCCGCTTGTGGTCTGTCCCCTAGGGAGTCAAGTTGGTCGGAGTGGAGGTACCGCTGCCCTTACTTGGGCCTTCCTCTGCGTCGCCGTCCGTAGGAGAGAAGGCTGCTTCGGTGGTGAGTGATGGCTCTCTGAGCTTTAAGTCGTTGATTAGCTTGATGATGGTGAACCTCTCGCTGAGGATATTCTTGATAGGGTGAAAGACGGCCGGCCCGAGCAGTGGCCAAAAAGCGAGTGGAAACTTTTGCTCACTGTTGCGTGGTCATGGGATGTTGCCTCCGAAGCTTTTACTCAGCTCGTTGAAGGTGCCCCCCAGCGCAACTGGTGAAAGCTTCCCGGATTCTTGTCATCACCATCTTCACGATCCACCATTTTGATAAAAAAGGGGATGAGGATCTACACATCAGCATCACTGACCCGTCCCCCTTCCTAGCGCACCAATCTGTTGCTGCCAAATCGCTTGCAATGAGCGTCGGGTGAGCTGAGACCTTCATGGGCCTTCGAGAATGTAGAGAGGTCACTGTCTTCCTTCGAGAGCCTGCAAAAAGTCCCGGACCGGTGGTTCCGGTGGGGACCCTCCGACGCCCAAGTGGGTTGTAGAACAGGAATGTTGTATAGGAGTAGAGCTTGAAAGAGAGAGATCCCCTCGCATTGAGCTCGGGTCCTCTTCTTATACCTGTCTGGGGGATCAGGTTTACCTCATTCCGTTGAAACCGTCGAATTTGCTTTGTTAGGATGAGCTCCGTGAACGGCGGGCGGATGAGAGAAGAAGCTGGGGTTGGAGTCGGCTGTCCCGAGCTGAGAGCAGCCGGACCCATTGCTCTTCCATATGGTCTATCAGAACGCATTGAGCTCTCGTTCGGCTCACCTGTAAATGATTCATAAGCATTTCTATGGAACCCGTCCGATTGGCCCCAATCTCATACGACCTAATGGAAAAGTTCTGCCTGAAAATGAGCCCATCCTGCACGATCTTCCCGAGGCTAAATGCGTCGGCAAGCATGTCGGAATGCCTTGGCTTCCAATCGAGAAGGGTCCACTGCTTCTCCGCGCCAGAAAGATGGTCGTCACAGCGGCGAGGAGCACGCTCCAGTCGGGAAGTTGATTGTATAACCTTCTTGGGGACGAAGAAGGGGTAGCATCTTCGTCGGCCTTTTGGGTTTCAGATTTCAGGCCGGCCTTGGTGCCATTGATCTTGGGAATGGCTTGGGCCTTCACCTTCTCCGGCATAGCTGTTGAAGAAGAGGTGGGTTTGGCCACGATTCCGCGGACATCCAAGTTCATGGGGCCTTCGCCAATGGTCTTCGACGCTTTTGCTGATGCCGCGGAGGAAGGTGGGTGGGGGAAAAAGGCTGAAGCGGCAATGGAAGCAACCATGATGGGAGTCTGGAAATTTCCCGAATTACCTCGATCCGCCTGATTTATCGATCAGGAACCCTTTGCCACTACAACAATGACAACGAAAGCTTTCTCAGCCCAAAACCGAGCCCTTCTTTAGAGGGCTTCGTTTTCTCTCGCGTAGGAGAGGGAGAATTCGCTGCGAAGCCTACGGCTACTGTGGGGTTCGGGGTGGTATTTATGCCTCCTCGCTCGCCAAGTAATGGAATGCTGATCCCGATGTCCCTGATAATGATGGAAGAAGAAACCCTTTGCACACGGCTCGTCCACGGGAGATAACCTCTTCGGCCTTGAGAAGAAGACATCGCTGGCCGGGACAAGAGAAGGGAGAGAGAGAGAAAGACAGAAAGAGAGGACGGGGAGTGGAAGCGGCTCGGCGAGACGGCCCGAGAGAGAGATGAGAGGCCTGCCAAGATTGACCAATCTGCTGCTCCCATGCTTCTCTCGTGCTCTCATGTCCGAGCTATCAGGAATCCCCCCCCTTTTCTCCGGCTGCCCAGGGCTGTTGAGAACAACTAGGAAAGGCCGTTGAGAATAGAATGTCACGTCCAACAAAACGAGACCAGAATATCGCGCTTGATTTGAGAAGGCCGTTTCAAGAACAAACTGCCGCTCATGGGCTTGTTAACTGACCCCATCAATTATAGCTTTTTTGTTCTCATTTTTCTTATACTCTTACCAAACGTCACCTTAGAGTTTTGTAGGCAAACTATTTGTCATTCCATCATTTTGTGAGGATATTTTCAGTTCAAGCATGTTGAGTCTAGGTCTATTTTGGTTCAACAAAAATTCATTTTCTTCCAATGGAAGATTTCCTTCCCTCGTTTAGTTTGGTAAAAAAATGATGGTTAAGGAATGAAAAATCTGCCACTACGTCCACTATGTCTACATGTAGGAAAAGTTGAACCCAATACCTTTCTTTTCAGAAAAAAAGATCTTAAATTTTCTAAGAAATATGAGAAATTGATTTTTTTTTGTATTTTAAATTTCTCCTCAAATTAAATGAGCAGGGAAAAGGCTTTTCTTGGGGAAGACAAGTTTACTGGGCTTTCTTCCTTACAAACAGATGGAAAAGATTAGATTTTTGTAACAACTATAACGATTCAGCAATCAATGATAAGCTGTCCAAATTTCTCTCGTCCAAAGCTCTAGATTTAAATTCCAACCTCTGAGAAGTTTGGCAACCACAGAAGCTAAACAATCTGAACCATTGGAGATAAAATTAAAACTATCTTTGCTATTGCTTTAAATTGTTTTGGTTATAAGTCTAGGTAAACACAATGTTTTTTCACTTGATATATTGTATGATAAAATTTTTGTTATATGAGTAAAGGATAGAATCTGCAAACACAACTGAAGTATCAGAATCAAAGGATTATTGACTTGTGTGTTAGTCTTTATGCTCGTGTATTTGGAATGCCATCTTCAAACTTCTGTAGTTTTATGAAGGTTTACTCAGAACCAATACTTGTCCCTAATCTGGCAATAATGTTAGGTGCTGCCATTTTGTCTCCCCTTCTTTCAGTAATCTCCGCTGCAAAGTAACTGCTCAGGGCTTGTTTTCATCAACACTTGGAAGATTGAATATTGTATTGAATGTTAAAATTAAGTTCCAGTTGCTTTTGAAGATGTGGGCTTTTGGGTTTATGAAGTAATTGGATCCTTTTTTTTTTTTTTGTCTTTTTATAAATCAAACTTAACAGTGCCAACTTGCATCGAAGTGAGTTTTCCTTTTGAACATGCTTTGGGCTCTATGACATAGGTCACCAATGAATTTCACCAGTGACTAATGGCCCCTGCAGGGCAGGATCAAGTTACTATGACAGACTTACTAGCCTCCACAATTCAGATAACTCTGATTTCAAAAGGTGAGCTTTTAGAATTAGAAAAAATTCACGGTTAGTGTTAGGTTCTTGGCAGCATGCTGTCCGACCTTCCATAATGTTTTTCGCATGCACAATCTTAATTGTTTTAAAAGGGTGACAATTAGCTAGATGGGCCATTTCAAAGATATTTCTGTCCGCAAAATTTGTTTCATTGAAAGATTTTTATTTGTGGGTGGTTGGCTGCCCTTTTTTCTTTTTGTTTGTGTGAGAGAAAATTAATAGTGTTTAGGGATTTCACTATTCCATTAGTTTGTTCCATTCATTTTATGTTTCTTTTCTTTTTTCTTTTTTGGCTAGATAGTCATTTCAGTAGTGTTTCTCACTATCTCTAACATTCTAGAATAGACTCTTGTTGCAATTACTCTCATGCAACATCTTGATGGTTTCAAGTCTTGAGCTGAATATTCTCCACATCTGTGTTCCTTTTTTTGTCGTTGTTCACTCCACATTCTAGATAAAAACAGCCAATGCAAAAATAGACCTATTATTATCCTGTTGTAGTGTTTTTGGTGTAATACAGGGCTTGCAGGCGCATTCTATCCTTTGTAGTTTGGACGCTAAGGCAGTCTACTTCACACCAACTCTGCCCTTAACCATCTAGTGTGGGTAAGCCTATTCTAGACTGTCTGGCCACCCTATAGCCTACCACGTTCTTATACCAATCACTTCTAGATAACTAACTCATCCTGGCCATTTTTCTAACTGTACTGTTTATTGTTTTGCATCAAGTGCCTTTAGTTGATCCACACCATATCCTCAAACCTGCCTCAAGGTGCATAATAAATTCATATTAAAAAATGAATCGACTGATAACAACGGGAGGGAAAAAAAAATGAATTGACCATGTGGTACAGAAACCAGCAAGTTTCAGGATTTCTATCAATTCTTTTATCTCATTTCTAAATCTTTCCTTGTTGAGTTTCTTTCCACTTTCCAAGGGACGAAATCTTTTCACAGGTACAACTACTTAATTTATTCTCCTATTACCCCCCTGAGCCCATGCAATACTTTTTATCAAAGTTTTTCATTGCTTAACGATGTCTTCAAAGACAGTCTTGCAATCGTAGTTCCATATTGAAAATAAATTTCCAACTTTAATTCCTGCATTCTGCTTTCAGTTTACTCTTCAGGCTTTCCTTGATTGGAGAAGTGAGCAAATACAGAAGTTTGTGAGCAGAATAAACAGCATAAGGGAATTAGAACGCAGACCCCTAGAATATCCCTTCTCTTCCTACTTCTGTTGTTTGTTGTCAGGTTTCCTTGATGAGAAAACTCCTGTAGCTCAACAATGAAACCTGTGTTCCCAGCAAAAACACTTGCTGTGATACATATCTTTTTTGCTTAAGAGGTTTCTTGAGATTGTTGTATGATAAACCCGTCGAGGTTCGTTTGCATATATTGTCTTGGTGTAGCTAATCAAGAGAAATGTCAAGTTACCCTGAGAGCCTGCTGTGGGAAAGATGGGCACTGGTCAGGAGTCCAAGTTCTCGAGATATTTGGGGATCCCTCCACTAGGAAGTTAACTTTGAGGTCTAAAATATCGAGCGGTGGTGGTATTAGGCCACAAATTATTGAAAAAAAAGGTCTGGAACGTTCAGTTTTTCCATTTTGTGACCCTGCTGTTTTGCTATGAAGCCACTCACGCTATTGAAACAAAGGTGTACAAAGTTAGGGCTTTTCATTCATGGCCCTGTTTGTGAGGATATTGAACCTGGGATTGGGTTCCTTGGGAGATCTAGAATCATCAGGTTTTAAGGAGTGTAGGAGCCAAAATTTCGTTGTAAAGAAAATAGTCGTCCTCCGCCAGCTATTTAATTTTAGTCCCACCAGCTATTTAATTTAAGTTGAAGTTGGCTAACAACTTAAAAGTCATCTAAAGGGAATCTAATGTTCCTGTTTTATTGCCTGAGGCACTTTATGCTTGTATCATTTTGCTCATTATCCTAATCACGTTTGATGGGTTTTTTAACCTTTTGTTTCAAAAAAAAAAAAATCAGTAAATAATGTGCTTCAGCAATTGACTGGATCATTGTACTATACAAATATTTTCTTGCGCAGAGAGAGAGAGAGAGAGAATCTACTATTGAAAAAGATTTTCTGCATCATTATTCTTCATTGCAGCAAGCGCATATTGATCATGCAAATTGATTGTCTGCGCGTATCGGCGTACAATAAAATTTTTTGAATCATTGCATGTGTCGGTATGCATGAATGGTCAATCTGCATGATCAATGTGTGTTTGTTGTATGAAGGACGATGCAATAAGACTTTTCTATGGCCATTTCATTAAGTTTGTCATCGTGAACATCATGGCTGGCTTACTGTGATCAACTATCAACCTGCTACTGGCTGATAAGGAAAGGTATAGCTACGTTTGGTTGAAGACTCGGTGAGTGTGAAAGCATGGATTGATCAAAGTGGGAACAAAACAATCCTTGCTCTCTCTGTTGCAAATGATTGCACCAAATATTTTTGGGACAAGAGAGAGGCGAACAGAATCGCTGATCTCCTCGATGATGTTGCAGCAGATTCTGGTAGGAGACATATCGGATAAGAAATTTTTTCTTCAGAGCTTTGCATATCAGCGATGGCTGATACCTACAGCATTGTGTTCGTTTAAATGAAGAAAATTATGAGGAATTGCCTGGTAGATGCGGACATGTATTTGAGGGGGAAATGCAGATCAATATAAAATAATACTCCTCATTTCACAATTGTACTCCTTGATTCTGATCATCTCGAAGCATCATTCTATTAGAAATTCAGCAAGAGAGTAACGGGTGACACTGGCAACATCAGTAGGAGTTCTGGATGACAAACAAAGGATCATCCAATCCAGCAAACGTTTAGTTGGGCGGACGAGATGCAAGCCTGGAGGGCATGCTTAAGCCCGGTTGAAGAGGCTTTTTGGACCCCTATCTCAGCTACGGGCCTTGGACAGCCACCGAACACCTAATGGACAAATGTTTCCCAAGTAGCATTTGGAAACCCCAGCTAAACAGAGCTTCTACCATACAGTTTGTACGTAGATGTGAAAATATTTTAATTCGGACTTCTGCTAGGGTTTTGTTGTGGCAAGCAGAGTGGAAAACCACTCCTTTGTAGTACTAGGAATTTACAGAGAGCATAAAATCGTCATGAGGCTCCTCTGTACCTACCATGGTGGAAAATATTTTCAATTCGGGCTCCTCTGTACCTACCATGGTGGAAAATAATTTCAATTCGGTCGTGGTGCAGAAATGCGTGCATTATGCAATGATTGGTTGATTCACATGCGTGCGCATATGGCTGTACGTGTGGTATAAAAAAAATGAAAATGTTTTTGTATATCGGGGGTGGTGGCACAAATGGGCACGGAGAATTTGTATCAGAGACCATCAACTTTGCCCCTCTGGCATGCTCAAAGTCCCTTTGCAAATTGTCAGAAAACGAACCCTTCAAATGATCAATTCAGATTGTTGGCGACGAAAAGCTAGAGGGATGGCATACCTTAAAAAAGCAGCTTAACAATTGCAAATTTTATTGGATTTAAGCTATAAAAGTGCACAGCACTGGAACTTTTCATGTTTAGTTAGCGTCGTTAATTAAGCATCCCAATTCATGGATCAGCTAAGCATGTGTTAGCATTACCGTAGGTGTAGGTAAGGGTGCAATTCGGGCTCATGAAACTCAGGTTTTTCTCAATCCTAACCCTAATCCTATTTAAAATATCAATCCTAACCCTAACCCTATTTGTAAAACCTCAATCCTAACCCTATTTTTAAAAATCGGGTTCGGGTTAAGTTTCGGGTTGGAATTCGGGTTGATAGAAAAAAATATATATATGACAATATGAAACAAACAAGCTTAACATTGCACAAATAAGCTAAAGTTTGAAACAAATAAGCTTTATATTGTACAAACAAGCTGAAGTTTGAAACAAACAAGCTTCACATTTCAAATTATATGTCTAAAAATATACATATTTTACATAAGATTAAACAAAAAAAAGTACATTCTTAAACCAAAATATTCAAAGTAATTCAAATGTTGCATAACATTTCAATAGCCACCATATGCATTGATGAAGTCACCTTTATCCTTCGAAGCAGAAAATATTGAGACGGTATAAAGAGCCAGTTAGAAGACCACATAAGTCTGGTATGAGAGATCTTTTCTAAGTAGCGAGACTGCATTCGACATCCAAAGCTCTTTGATTTTTTACTCATCACCCCTTTCCTAGATGTTTTAGTTTTCTGCTCATCACCTCTTCTCAGATGCTTTCATAAAATTTTGGCAAACTTCATATTAGAAGTTATAAATGTCTCAAAGAAGATAATTAAAAATAAAAATAAAGATACTAGTTTGGCCCACCAACATTACATGATAAAATGCAATGGTTAAAGGTATATTGCTCATTTTAAAAGGTAATGAAGATTCGGATGGAATGTTCATACCAAGAATCATCACTTCCACAAAACTATTGTCAGCTCTACATACTTTAAACCTAACAAACAAGGCTAAATCATCACTTCACAACACCAGTGGGCCTGTTGCTTGTGGCTTTGCGGGTTCGGGTTTTCTCGGGTTCGGGTTGACTGCAACCCTAACCCGGCCCAAGTTGTAAATCGGTCTGGGTTCAACTCGGATCCTTCGGGTTCGGGTTAAGCAAATTAGAGTTTGAGTACTGTTGCAAATCGAGTTCTGTGGGCCGGGTTCGGGTTGAACTTGGCCCAAGTTGCACCCCTAGGTGTAGGTTAATTTACATGGATCACAATTTGGTTACATGCTGTAGATCGATTTTAAATAAGCTTGCATGTTTGGCTATTATATAATAAATATACTTAATTATATGGTTAATTGAGAGGGTCCCTAGTGATACTTTGTCGTCATAGTATCATGTAGGCAGGATTTCGAGCAAGCATAATTCCCCAAGGCCATCATCTCAGCCTCTTAATGGCATCCAGGTTTTTAGGTTTGAATAGAAGGCATAAGCATGTCCATGATCTTGGGCGGGCTGGATTTGTTTGTGTACGTAGGTCCTGCCCTCTTCTTTAACACTCTGGAAGAATTAATGTCATGATGAAATAAATTAGATTTTGTAACATTAATTTTCTACAAGAAAGGAAGCATGTAGACAACAAATCATAGCTCTTTTTGAACTTGTAAACAAATTCAACGAACTGCATTTATGTATCTATACTTGTCCTTGCATAACGAGATGCTACGCATTCTCAAAACTAC
The DNA here is from genome assembly GCA_900491605.1 of Calamus simplicifolius. Classification (NCBI taxonomy): domain Eukaryota; kingdom Viridiplantae; phylum Streptophyta; class Magnoliopsida; order Arecales; family Arecaceae; genus Calamus; species Calamus simplicifolius. Next base: position 275,162 of record UESW01004452.1, read on the forward strand.
ACAGACAGCCAGGAGAACAAAAAAAAAAAAAAAAACAGAACAATGCAATTTTAAAGTAAAAAAAAGAAAAAGAAAAAAACAGAACAACTTTATATTAGCAGGCAGCGATAGAACAACAACGAAGAGCCGTAAAGAACTGAAAGAAAGCTGAGGGAGGGAGGGAGCAGTGGGAACTTGTTCTCTGATCAGCACAAGGGGAGGGGAGCGCCATTCCACTCCTTGAGACACTCGAAAAGAGGGTCGATCACCAAGCCCCTGCTGATAGCCACAAACACCTTGTTGAACTCCTCCCCGGGAGACCGTGCCTTCTCACCTGTCAGGTAGCCGGCACCGAGCTCCTCTCTCACAAACCTATACAGGGGATACGACCTGCACTCCTTGATCCTGTTCTCGATCGGCAGGCTTCCATTCTCAAACGCCACCCTCGCCGCCTCCACCTCCTTTGGTAATGTGGCCTTGAGCTCCTCCTCAAAGGCAGTTATCTTTTGGAAGATTGAAGTGCTTGCATCCCTCTCCCTCTCACCATTGTTCAATGCGTGCTCCACAAGCACCTGCCTTAGCTTCGGCATCAGAGTGTACGTCGAGCTGCAAGGGTCGTCGGCGTAGCTGAAGACGTACTCTCGGTCGATAACTTTGATGAGGTCCTTCTCGCAGAACCTCGAGGGGTGGAGTTCGCCATTGACGCCCATCGTAAGCACCCTCTTTGCCACTTGGATCACTGCGTTCTTCACTGTGGCCGTCAAGTTCTCCTCCAAATGCCTCAAATCGATGGCTTGGCAGAGTGCTACCAGGTAGGTGGAGGACATGAGCTTCAGGATCTCCACCGCCTCTTGCGTCTTCCTTGCTGAGATCAAGCCCAAGGAGTTGACGTCCTGGTTGTGTTGCTCCGCACTCTGGACATGGTTGGTGACCGGGTTGCCAAGGAATTGGAGCTCCGAGCAGTAGGCTGCCATCGCTATCTCTGCGCCTTTGAAGCCGTAGTCCAAGCTCGGGTTCGGACCGCCGGACAGATTGGATGGCAGGCCATTGTTGTAGTAGTCATTGACGAGCTCGGAGAACTGGGCGAACATGAGCTTCCCAATGGCAGCGATGGCCAAACGGGTGTTGTCCATGGAGACACCGATGGGAGTGCCCTGGAAGTTGCCTCCGTGGAGGGCCTTGTTCCTGGAGACGTCGATGAGGGGGTTGTCGTTCACGGAATTGATCTCTCGTTCGATGGACTTGGTGGACGACCGGATTACTTCGATCTGGGGGCCGAGCCACTGGGGCGAGGTCCGGAGGGCATAGCGGTCCTGCTTCGGCTTCTGGAGGGGATCGAGCTCGTGGAGCTTCTTGGCCATCTTCATGTAGAAGCTGCCGTCGAGAATATGTTCCATGATGGCCGCTGCCTCGATCTGGCCCGGGTGATGCTTCAGTTTGTGGGTGAGGTGGTCGGTGAATTCCGGCTTCCCGTTCATCACCTCGCAGAAGATGGCCGACAGCACCTCGGAGAGGACCGCGAGGATGTTTGCTTCGAAAAGGACTATGGAAGCCAGCCCGGAGCCGACAGCGGTGCCGTTGACCATCGCGAGGCCTTCCTTGGGCTGCAGCTCGAAGAAGTTGTGGGGAATGCCGGCGAGGCGGAAGGCCTCCGTGGCATCGATCCGCTGCCCGCTGGGGCTGATGGCCACGGCGTTGGGGCGGCCGCTGAGGACGCCGGCGATGTAGGACAGGGGGATGAGGTCGCCGGAGGCGGAGATGCTGCCCCGGAGGGGGACGCAGGGGGTGATGTTGGAGTTGAGGAGGCTAGTAATGGCTTCCAAGATCTCGAACCGGATGCCGGAGTAGCCCTGGAGGAGGGTGTTGATCCGGACCAGCATCGCCGCCCTTGTCGCAGAGGAGGGCAATGTGTGGTCGGATGATTCCAGGCCGGAGCCGAATATTCCGGCATTGAGGAATCTGTTCAACGAGACTCAAATTAGTATATAAGTCGTCATCATATCATAGTTAATAAAATTCAGTTGCTAAAAGTGGCATAGGTGATGCTTAACATGTATAGTCAAGCAAGTATTGTCATTAAAAATTCAACCTGTCTATGTACGTCTTATTCTTTGGAACAGCTGTAAATCACATGCAACATTTTCCTCCCCTTAATTTTTTTTTTTTAATAAGGAAATAGTGCAAGCCTATCCCTCGATTTCACAAAATACATATAAAGAATCCCTTTTTTATCAATATATGAATGTAAACAGGCATCATTCATGCATGTTACTTGGGCTGTCATCAATTAATACACATGCGCATATGCATGTGAACGTTAGATTTGGATGCTTGATTTGTGCTTGATCTAGCATATTTGCAACTTGATCTGAACTTAATCAACAAAAAAAAAGTTTAAAATATAGATATATATATATTTTAAATTACATGTTATGGAGATATTTAATCGGAAAGTAGCTTATGAGTGCATTGCACCGTGGTCGTAAGCTAACTTGTAAGGAAATGTTTGCCCGAGACTTGTCATGTTAGGTGAGGGGTCGGTTGGTGGATTGGACCGTGTATGTAGTGGAGAAGATTGTTAAAATATTTTCTAACCACCGCTCCCGACTGGACCTTTCTTTTCGCCTGCGGATGGATCCGCGTCTCTCGCCGACGAAAAGCAAGAGAAGTTCACAGCCTTCCTTTTTTTTTTTTTTTTCCTTCCGGCAGTTCCAACTTCCAACTCCCTCAGCCTCACCACATTAAACTACGACCATGTTATATATATCTCTCTAAAACAAAAGAAAACAAAAGAAAACAACAAAAGAAACATCGTGCCTGCCCAAGAAGCATGCCTCTTGAGTTATTGAACTCACATGCAGCATCATAACATGGGTAGGACCCTTAATGCAAGCAACTGCCATCTACTCTGTTGTACTAACATCATCCACTTGGATGCCAGATCGCAACAGGCAACCATATCATAGGAAGCCACCTACCCAACCTAAGAAATTATAATGAGCGCAGAAGAAAATGTTAAATTTTGCCAGCCGACACCAGCTATTAAGTCCTGCCTGATTTTGACTTGAGCCTGACTTAAAAAAGAAACACGTCGGTGGAACTCTGGACGATAATCTTGGCCATATCCTTCAATCAGGTCGAGGACGGTTCCGTTAAACATGGAATCTATCTGCCAGGACCCCACACGAGCAAAACCATCCGAGAATAAAATGGATGCAGTTTGATTGATTAAAACAACCCAACCCGTTTACTCACCTACTTCTCGACGCAAATTTGATGGTTTCAAAGTCAGGTATGTAATGTTTGAGGGCCATTAATTAGTAGGTAAGATTAATGTTTCCTTATCTCGCTTTCTTCTTCAGAATATTAACCATCCTTTATTCTTTATAGAAGAGCTAATGATTCAGAAAAGTTGCCCACCTCTTACCTAACTTCTTGGTTAGAAATTTTGTTTTCTTTCTTTCTTTTTTTTTTAAAAAAAATAAAAAAAAGAAAAGGATCAAACTGGTTAGAAAACTTTGGTTGACTTCTCAAACCACTATTTTTCTTTTGATTTTTTTTAAAGATTTTTTTTTTTCTTTTGAGTAAATATTGTGCAAGCGTATTTCTCCATAACAGAGAGAGAGAGAGAGAACGAGAGAGTTTAGATAATAATGACCTGATGAGCTCCCTTTGAAGGGCTCCTCCTTGCTTGGTCCTCCTGTGGGACGTGGCACCGAAGCCGGTGGTGACACCATAGCTGTCGGTCCCCTTGTCCATGCTGTCCAACACCCACTGGCTGCTGGCCTGCACCCCCTCCCTCGACGCCTCCGACAGCTCCACCCTCACCGCCGACTCCGCCACCGCCACCGCCGCCACCTGAGATATCTTGAGCGTCGCGCCCTCGAGTTTCACCGAAGGCTGCCTGAACTCCTCCACCATCCTCTTGACCTCATCCAAGTGGCTCCCGGTCAAGGACTCGGCTGCGGCGATCCAGTTCAACGGGTCTTTGATGCAGAAGCCGTCGACGGCGCCATTGCCATTGCCGTTCTGGTGCCCAAACTCCATGGCAGGATATATATTTGAGAAATTAAGACAGAGATCGATCGATGTTTATGGTGGGGAGTGGAAAGAGAAGAGCTAGGAGGAGAGATATATATATTAGTTTTACTACGATAGTGAACAGGGGAAAACTCCTTTCAGAGCGGAGATCGAAAGAAATGTTTTCCCTGAGGGGTAGAGGCGGGCCGATGGAGGCCTTAAATAGAGCTCTTTGGCGTCGGAGAGAGTTGGGTGGCGGGGGTAGGGAAAGAGGGTGGTAGTTGGAGGATCCTTTGGACCGTTGGATCGGGATGCCACCGGACGGGTGGATGGATGGACACGTGGTGGGTGCACGGTGTCTGAACGCGGTGTCGTCCTTCTCACTCGTCAAAGATTGGGGTTGGGGAGGAGGGGGGGTGCGTTTCGTTTGGTTTGGTTTGCTTTGCGGGGTTTGGTGGGAGGAAATGTAAGCACGCCGTCACTTTTATGTCTTTTATTATTATTATTATTATTATTATTATTATTATTATTATTATTTTCCCCTCTCTCTCTCTCTCTCTCTCTCTCTCTGCGTTCCAAGCGAGATTGCTGAGAACTTTGGGAGTAGCTTGCGGTGCGCTGGTGGTGGTGGTGCCACCAAATAAATGGAAAATGACATGAGAAACTCGGGGGGAAAAAGATGGCTGGCCCTAAGTTAGACAGCACAAAGGCCTATATAACTAAATATAATAATAAAACAGGAGACTTGGGTACCTTCCCAGCTGTAATCAATTTATCGGTCAACAACTTGAGATTTTGGACCAATTATTAAAAAGCCATATAGCCAATTAATTCATAATATTTTTTTATTTTGGAACATGTACGAGCATGACAACTTGACTACCGAACTCATCCGTATGGGAGATATATATTAAATAAATAAATAAGGACGTTGTGAGGCCAAAAGATTAATTAGAATTTTTCCCTTCCTAAAAGGTTAATTATTTTGATATTTTTAAGTCCTTTTTGGAACAGCCGTTGAAGGGGACCATTATTAACGCAAGCTGTTTTTCGATAGCTATATGAGATGGATAAAGTCCAAAAGATCGATAGCCTCGCAGCCACTCCAAATAGATAATAGTACCCAAGGGCACTGTACATTTTGTTTACTTAGGTGGCGAGTAAATGAAGTGCCCGTAAAATGTAAGGAAACTTTCTTGGTCTTGAATTGAGGCTGCTGTGTTCCGTTTTATGTATTTTCCAATGAATCGTTATAAGTTCAGGTCCTTTAAAATCGTGAGCTCTAATTATAATTAAGGTAGCCGTACGTTGTCCAACTTATTAAATTCAACTTAAAATGTTCATCACATCACAAAAGTAAATGACATCTAGTTCAGCGTTCTTGTGAGCCAAGTCAGACTAACTGGTAGGATTTAGTTGGACCATAGCTAACATCAAGTTTTACTTAAAAAGATATCGAAGAAGATCATGCAGGAGTAGATACAACCACCCTTCTGAGATGTGCCAGGTACGAGATGAATCCAGTACTACTGGATGACCGCAATGCCTGCGCATGCATCGCTAATATATACCTACAATGATATATAAATAGTTGTGGAGTAGAACAATTTTTTAACTATAACGTTTTCGAAAGTAAAATAACCAAAGTTATTTTGCCATGGTTATGTTAACGCGGAAGCGTTAGCATTTAAAAAAAAAAAAAATAATAACCATAACGTTATTGAAAGTAAAATAGCCAAAGTTATTTTGCCATGGTTATGTTAACCCGAAGCGTTAGCATTAAAAAAAAATAAATGCTGATCGTTTTTAAAATGCCAAACGTTCGATCGTTTTTTTTTTTTTTTAACTCAAACGTGTCGTTTTTTAAAAACCCAAACGTCTGATCACCTTTAAAAAATCAAACATTATTTTTTTAAAAAAGAAGTTTATAAATAGGGCATTACCTTAGCCTTTCCTAAAAATAAAAAAAAACGCAACTCTCTATTCTTCCTTTCTAACTTTTTAATTTATTTTTATTTTGAAACAATTTTTTTTTCACTGAATGTAATCTGTTATATACCATAAATATTTTTTTAAAATATATATTTATATATATATATATATATATATATATATATATATATATATATATTCTAGTTGAAAGTACATAAAAATTATTTTTCAATATATAACAGGTTAAACTTCATGGACCTTACATTTTTATCTACTCTCTTTAATTAGATCGAGTTTTTTATTTTTTCTTTTTTTTAACGGAAATTTCTTTATGCGGACCACAGGACAAAGCATAGATATGAGATGAAGAAATCCTTCGTCAAATGACCATCAGCACCCTCTCAGGTAAAGGTCAAAAAAAAAAAAAAAAAAACCGGTGCAATTTCGCTGTAATCGATCTTTTGATTTAGAGTGGTAGCTGAGCCTTCTGCCAACTTGCATTCAAGCGGGCCCATCCAAAAGAAATGCCGTGTGTCCCATGGAATGGACCGAGAGAGAGAGAGAGAGAGAGAGAGAGAGAGAGAGAGAAAAAAGTTCTCTGGAATGCGCCGGCCGGCCGTGCTTCCACCACCACCACCACCTACGAAAGGCTGCCTCGCCCTCAACTCTCAAGGAAGTCCCAACGGCACTCGTCCATGTGACCCAAAGAAATAGTAACTCATCCCATCTGGAATTATATAAATATTTGATCCACGTGACAATCGATCCATCGACCAAACGTCAGAGAAAGCTTCCCCTAGCACGGCTGCTGACAGCTATATATTTGCATGTATGCATTTAATCATTTTACGAAAAATGTACAGTGCTTGCATGGAATTGAGAACTGGATCTCTGCATGCATGCCAGCATTTTGAAATTTTTGATCGAGACATGATGATTCAGAGAAATAGGAACCCCCTACCATCTTTTCTTTGAGCTGCTAGAGAATTATATATATATATATAAATTTAATCAACGTGACAATTGCTTCATCATCGATCGTGGTCTTCAACGTGAGCCCAGTAGCTAGTGTAGCTGCTGGCACCCACATATAAATTTGATCATTCTATATTATTATTATTATTATTATATATACACATATATGGGTGCGTTTCTTTGACTCTGCCATACCCAGTCGACAACCAACTTCACCCACCAACTCATGGTGTCCTCGGCAAGCCTACGATAAACAACTCTTTTTTAACTTCCTCTATTGCATCTTAGTTGGTGGTCTTTTGTATCTCTCATTTTGTCGTTAACCCTATTGTCTCTTCCTTCCTTAACCTCGTGCCGTCTTGAGCTATACCATGATCGATATTTTGTTAGATAAGAGGCTACGCTCAATGCAAAGCAAACACGCTTACCAGAAGTCGAAAAACAAAAAAAAGAGAACAGGGCTCGAACATGAAATAGTAAAGATGGAATAATGTCTTAATTAATCATGATGAAATTACGGATGACATGCAGTTTGATTCGATATATTAAAAAAAAAAAATAGAAGCGAAGGCACAAAGAGAGAAGAGAGAAGCAATTAAAGGAAGAAGATGGAGCATGGTTAGAACGTGCCACTTATAAATTAAGAGAGGGGAGTAGTTGTAATTTTCAATTGTCTTAACGATAGCCTCACCTTTTCAATGGTTATTTAATTACGATACAAATTTTGATGTATACCATTATCCTCATGGTAATCTAATATTTTTAAGTTTTTGGATAGGATTAAAATCATCTTCTTATACAATGACCTTAATCCTTGATGATTATATATCTCTATCAAACATAAAATATCAAATGAGATATACTATCATAGATCATCAGTGATATTTCATATTATTTTTAAAATGTTTATATGGATGTGCTCTGGCTTTAAACATTGCGTCAACTTTGGAAGGATGAGCTAGATTTACCCGGTAAATTTGATTGTGCAGGCCAAGTCAAAGGACGTTTCATTTAATGTTGTTTATATATATATATATATATATATATATATCTTTCCGTCTTCATTCTTCATGTTATAAATAACCTAATTAGTTTGTTTATGAATCAGTCAATAGTTTTGTGGTGCATCAAATTCCTGGCCTTCTGCGGCCGGAGTCTTCCCCACTCCCTTTCAGTTGAAAATTCTTGATGTGTTCAGGTGTAGAAATGTCTGTATGACTACTTGCAGGAACAACTGCAGATGCCTTAATTATCTCAGAAAAAAAAAAGAAAGAAAAAGAAAAGAAAAAAAGGAATATATATATATATATATATATATAATGAGAATAAATACGTACATAAGTTTGAATCCCTCTAGTGGACCTAGTATTTTGAAACCAGATGAAGTGATGGTAACTCAATATATACTTCAGTATGATGTGTTTAGTTCTAATCTTTTTCTTAAAAAAAAACATAGCTTTAATTAACAGTATTTTTTTTTTTAATGGAAGCAGATGGTGACTGGATCCTGTAAGGTATATATAGTGGGGAATCATACTATAAAATCCAAGAGCAATTATTGTGGGATAAATGATCTACGATTAGTTGCTTAGTCCACCTCAATTATTGCACCAAATCCATAAAACATAATACTTGCTCATATTTTTTTAAGCTGTTAAAATACTAACAATCTAACTTCGTTAAGTCTACCATCAAGAGGTCCATCTATAATAATGCATCAAAAGTCATACAAAGTTGATATGAGGCAATGAAAGGAGACCACATGCAGTATGGTAACGGGGTGAGCATTGCTTAACCTCCCGAGCTAGAAAGAAAATCCATCAATTAAGAGATGTTTGTTTACTAACGTTTGTTTGCATGAAGCGTCAAACTCTGTGACAGCCTTGACCAAAAATGGAAGCTTAACCTAATTATCCTTATTAATACTTCCAACAACCATAATTTGTTCACTACTAAGCTTCTTTAGATATGGCATTCAGTTCATAGATTTGACCAAGTCGTCTCTAATTAATTAGCAGCTCTTGTTAAATGACATCTTAACCATAGGCATGTCAAACCTGAAACCATATTGTTGTTGTTGTTGGTATGATGCTATCATTCCTTGCATCGAATCACCAAACCATCACTACTTTATTTGCCATATGACTTGTACTTCCTAATTTAGCCTAGAGATGGCAAGTAGATGGTTACAATCAAGATCTTTGCATCCATTGAAATAAAAAGAAAACGGATCGAGTGTTGTTGAACCAACGCACGGTCGTGATCCTCACCAACCCCTTTGGCATTGGGAGGTAGGTAAGCAATAGCTAGCCGGCCACTCACTCGCCTTAAGACGGCAGAGAAATTGCTATTCATGAGATGAACTCCAATTTCTCGCGCGCGCAAAGAGGAGGTAATTTTAATTAGCCAGCAGAGACACACGCAAACCGCACCGATTGCTATAGAAAAAAATATAATTATAATTAATTAAGAGCACTGCCACTCTGGATGCGACGGGGCCGTGAGAGCTTATTATAATATTAGGCAACTTTTCTGAAAAAAAAAAAAGTTAATCATTAAATTTTGTTATTTCTCGGGTGCACTGTGCTTCAAAAAAAAAAAAAAAATCATTACTCTCTGGTTAGTTATAAATAAAAATATATACGTATACTACTTTGGTGATGACCAGACAAGATGGTGAGGAACAAGTCAAGAGATCATAGCTTGTGGCTTCAAAGAAAATAATAATAATAATATATATATATATATATATATATATATATATATATATATATATATATATATAGATTAATTATTTGGTTAAACTGAAATTCTGGCAAGGTGTCTCACAAGACCAAGTCCAAGACCTGACGTCCTGACCGACTGCCCGTGGTTCGGTGGAGGAAATTTGTCTTGAATTTATTTGAAAGCTATATTTATATTGATTGCATGAAAGATGAGCAGATCATCGAACGTCCTCCAAATTGACTTCGCAAGCTAGCTAGCCGTGTCATACCAGAGTGACAAGGTATGAAGGATATGAAGTGTGGTTTGGTGTGGAGGAAACTTAGTCTTGATTTTATTTGAAAGCTATATTGATTGCATGAAACATAAAGCACATCATCGATCGTCCTTCGCATTGACTTCGCCAGTGAGCCGTGTCATACCACGCCAGTTACACACGAAGCAAAGTGATAATTAAGGTATATATAAAGGAAATAATGAAGCATCCATAAACTAGACGACAACTATATGACATCTCTCAAGTTAGAGCTTTAGAGGATTTAGATATGTCAACGACGTGTGTTGTTATATGATTAAGGCCCACTAGAGTTGCAACCATATTTGATAGCCAAAAAGACACCACTTCTTTATTAATAAGAAAAAAAAGAGGGGGGCTAATTATCTAGGCTAAAACGATTATTTAAATTTTAAAAAGTTAATTTTATAGGAGTAATACTTGGTCATCACTTCCTAGATGAGTGTGGTATTTGATTGCAAACTTTGATAACATGGGAGAACATCCATTTATAGTGGCAGAGATTGAATTTTTTTTTTAAAAAAAAGCTTGAATATTTTTGTAATTCTTGGGAGAGATTTCTACCTTCAACAACCACACGACTTAATCATCAAGAAGATCTTTTTGGACCATAGAAGCCGAATTATTTTTTCACTAAAAAAAATGCCTCTCTAAAAAATCCAAGATCTGCCTTCTTAATATGTCTCAAGGAAAAAAAAAAAAAAGAAAAAAAAATCACACATCAATAAAAAAAAAGAAAGTAAAACATAACATATCATAAAATTTTGTTTGCAATCACTTATAATTAGCTTGATCTTAAAAACAATGCATTTATAACATCTACATTGTGTTTAGAGTTTTGTCAGCAAGCTCTCGACATCACTTAAGGTAGCATTTAATACCCTATTTAACCGCTTTTCACAAAAGATAGCATATAAAAGGAAAGTGTATAAGTATATTTAAAGAAGTATTTAATATGTAGTAATTTTTTTAAAAAAATTACAACGTACACGTTCTATTGAGGCTATCATGACATCAAAATAAGATTCTTTACGATAAAAATTTATGATGTAGAGTATTGGATATTTAGATGATCGCTGTATGTTTCATCTTAAATACAGATATTTATCATTCATCTATAGTTCATATTCATGTGGGCATCATCATAATCATCTTAAGTACAGATATTTATCATTCACCTATAGTCATAGTCATGTAGGCATCAATCATAATCATCCATATTAATAAGACAGATATACAGATTGTACAATACAATATTTGTATTATCAAGGATATACTGTAATGATCTTATATATTGTGGCACTTGTATATGTATTGGAGTTAATTGTATAACTTCTCTTTCTTTTTTCTTTTTTTTTGAAAAAAAGGATGTTACTGTTCCATATAATGAGGACATTAAATGCCCCTTTAAATAACTTTTAAAATCCTTTTCTTTTCCTTCTTATTTTCTATTAAAAGTTAGATAGACAAGGTATTGAAGGATATTAATGAGTGCTCGGGACACTTGCTACGTTTAAACTATTCGTTTGAGGAGCAGAGCAATTTTCAAGTTAGAATTCATAATTGCATGTGATCGATAGCTTGGATTATAAAGAAATATCGATCACTTCTTTTTTCTCTTCTCTCTCTCTGAGCATCCAATCTAAGCTTTTTCTAGGATGTATTTTCCGTACTCTCTATCTGAAATTAATATATATATATATATATATTGGGTAGTCTAGAAGCTTTCAACATTTAGAATTATAGCATGCAGGATCGAGAAACCAGTCAAAATTAATATCGGCATCAAATTAAAGTTTTAGAGGAAACTCTTAATTTGAGTCGAGGTTTTGCTTCAGCTAACTTTGCTTTGAGAGAGGTTAGGTGCGACCGACGATCGATGCCGTGGAAAAAGGAAAGAAAAAAAAAAAGAAAAGAAAATTTGTGTGCATGAGCACGAGACACCTAACACGCATTCACGGGATATATGCATGCAGCTGCTGCCTCGGCTACGCACTGCACATGGTTGAATCATTTGAGTCAATTCATTATCCCCGTGGCTGACTCGAAATTTTCATGGTTTTGGTCCTCGTTGGATATTCGTTGTTGGCGTGCGAGAAACCTCCAACTAACCCTGCCTAAAGTCTGAATCCAGTCATTGGCTAGCTGCAGCCAAGAAGAGTCTACGGTACGTGCTTGGTGTTTGGTGTGGACTGTGCACTGCCTCTCCACCAAACACGCCTAAAACCACGTGAAGCTCGATCGGACGGCAAGATATATATAGAAATAGAATGGGCCACTTGGCTTCTCTCCCGATCTCTTTGGTGGCAGCTGGGAGCACGTTCTGCTCATCATCTATCTCTCTCTCTCTCTCTCTCTCTATGTGATGAGTAATAATAAAAGTCATCTTTAATTTGTTGATCCAAATACCTAATTAAGCTTCCTCCGGTTTCACAAATGCCACGTAATTAAATATTTTTTTAAAGCTAGCATCATATAATTATAATTTCTTAATTAAAAATAATAATTTCATATTAGATGATAGGAAAAAAATATATATATACCTACTATTATGAATTAATATACATTTAAATTTTTAAAACCACCTAGACTCAACATGCTATCAATTTAATTAAATTAATATATAGATAGGCCTGAAACGCCACTTATTTATATCTACGCAAGCCAGTTGCTCTAATGTTAAATTTGGTATAGATAAGCTAGCTATATTTCGATTGGTATCAAATTTGATGGAAATAAGCTAATGGATAATAACTATCGATTTTATACTAATTAATTTTTTTATAAAATCTTATAACTTAATTTAATGGGTTACATTTGCGGTCTATTTATAAAATAAAATTAATTTATAAAAATTAAATTAGAATCAAAATATATGAAAAAATCATAAACTTATTCATTCATTCATTATTATGGCTTAACATGAATCTGACCAGATTAATTATCCTTTTAATTAAGCTTATTCAAATATATATATAAATGCATGTATAGTTAATTTGCAATGTAATTATATATGCTTTTCTTTCCATGCTTTATCGATCTATCTCCAATATTGCATTAGTTTTCTTTCTCAAGGAGTAGCTAGCTAGTACTAGTACTCTATTGTTTCTACAAATCTCAGACACCACTATTAATTTTGGCCGGAGACAAGCAGGTCACTAGCCGCGTCAGCATCCCCTTACGTACGTTTGCCCCCACATTTCTTTGGAGATTAATATCATGTGTTCTGCACTCACATGCATGTTAACAAGTTAGGTGCCAATCAATCATTGAGAGCACGATAGATAGATAGATAGATAGATAGATAGATAGATAGATCCCAGGCGGCGGCAATTCGATCAGTGACAAGATCTAGGCCACACGTTTCACCAACCCCCCAAATTGGAGCGCGGCCACTCATCGATGCCCCCAAATTCGGACGTGGCTTGGCCGGGAATCCCAGAAGCAAATTTTCATGAATATATATATTATTCATCCAATACCATCTTCAAAGGAGCAAAACCATGGAAGCTAAGCTACCTGTCTCCTTGGTGTCAGGTGGTCTAAATTATTATGCCATCTAAATCTAAAGGCAACAAGCTAGAAAGGGATGGAGAAATTGTGAGCAAATTAAAAATCTCTACAAAATTAGCTAATTTGCAATGTAATTATGCTTTTCTTTCCATGCTTTATCTATCTCCAATATTGCATTAGTTTTCTTTCTCAAGGAGTAGCTAGTACTCTATCGTTTCTACAAATCTCGGACTCCACTATTAATTTTGGCCGGAGACAAGCAGGTCACTAGCCGCGTCAGCATCCCTTACGTTTGCCCCCACATTTCTTTGGAGATTAATATCATGTTTTCTGATGTAGCTGATCCAACGCCGTTAGAGAACTATGAAGGAAGAAAATCGACGGAGCCCCCCTTTGGCCTCCATAGGGCCCTTCGGCCACGGTAGCATTTATGGCCTCATAAAACCACGCGCACCCAATTGCTCTAAGCTCCAAGGCCGACGGCTCCAAGGCCGACACCTGACACCTGCCAAGCGGTCCGGCACTCTCCTAGCTGGCCCCCGACATGTCCAAGCTAGGTGGCCCCAGCACCTCCCAGCCGGCCCCGGTATTTTCCTAGCCGGCCCCCAGCGTGTCCAAGCCAAGCGGCCCGGCACTTTCCTAGCCGGCCCCGGCGTGTCCAAGCTAGGCGGCCCTGGTACCTCTCAAGCGGCCCGGCACTCTCCTAGCCAGCCCCCGGAGTGTCCAAGCTAGGCGGCCTCGGCATCTTCCGACCGGCCCCGGCACTTTCATAGCCGGCCCTCGGTGTCCAAGCTAGGCGGCCCCGGCACCTCCCAGTGGCTCGGCACTTCCCTAGCCGGCCCCCGCGTGACCAAGCCAAGCAGCCTGGCACTCTCCTAGCCGGCCCCCGACGTGTCCAAGCTAGGCGGCCCCGGCCCCTTCCGGTCGGCCCCGGCACTTCCCAGCCAGCCCCGCATCCGATCTCCGTGCCCGCCGAGTCAGCCCCGGCCATCCTTGGCCGGCCCCTCTCGGCCCGGCGTCTTCGGGCCCGCCGAGTCATCCCCGGCCATCCTGGCCAGCCCTTCTCGGCCTCGGCATCTCCGAGCCGGCCGGGCCGGCCCCAGCCATTCCTGGCCGGCCCCGCCCCGGCACTTCCTGACCAGGGAGGACGGCCCCTGCTTTCCCCTCTCCGGTGGAACAGGACCCACCAACCAGCTGTAGCCACCGACTTTGATGGGACTTGACCTGCAGTCCTGACATATCAAAGAAGGAAGCAAGCTCTACCATTGCTGCCATCACCTTAAATGCTCTGACAAGTGGTAGAACCCTATGCCTCACAGACATCAGCTCTGACACTTCACCCATCAAGGTCATCATTACAAGGCCTCAACTAGTCAAGCAAGACAAACTCTAAGCACCTATAAAATGGGTAAGAGGGACCCCCGACCAGGTAACTGAACTGAACTGAACTGAACTGAACTGAATTAAGAACTGATAACCACAACAATGCTCTTAAACGCTCTTCTTCTCTCTGAGCCTCTCTCTCTTTCTCTTTCGAGCTTCCTCAAGCTCACAGTTGTTGCCCAGAGCATTAACTTGAGCATCGGAGGGTCCCCGTCGGAATCTCCAGCCCCCGGGACTTTTTGCAGGCTCCCGGACGTGAGAAGCTCGCCAGAAGATCCGGGCTCGCTGGAGAAGACGACCGGATGCTCGCGGATGTTCGAGGAGGGTGATCTTGCGGCATCAGATTGATCTCTTTTTTCACACCAAACATGGCTTATTCGAGCCCCCTTTTCAGCTGTGACTTCAGTCGCTAACTTGGGCGTCGGAGGGTCCCACCGAGAATCCTCTCCGGTCTTGGGACTTCTTTGCGGGCAACCCGGTGAAGCGAAGGTTGGAGAAGCACTCCATTCCCGACGTTCAGGATCGGTGATTGGGCGTCATCAGATTGGCGCGCCAGGAAGGGGGGAGAAAGCAGAGTTCTGTGACACTAAGCTACAAGCTCTCACTCCCTCTACGACAACAATGGTGGATAAAAATATGGTGATGACAAAGACCCATGGAGCTTCCACCAGTAACACTGGAGGGCACCCTCAACGAGCTGACCGACAAGAGGCTGGCTCTCTGCCCCATCGTCACCACTATCTCGGGCCATTCAGGCAGAGCATCATGCCACCCTTACTCTGCAAGTCCAAACATCAATGGCAGCTGCCCAAAAGCTACGGGAGCGATATTTCGTGGCCTCACAGCAACAAACAAGAGCCCATGCTACTTCTTTAGTTGTCGCTCAAGCCATCCACCATCCATCCGGTGAGAGATCTCCCCAGCGAGAGAATCACCACTATCATATTTCTCTGGAGCTCATCGGCAATTTAAGGCTCAGGCTCGTTAGCCAGCAAGAGCCTGCCCTCGGATTTCAGCACTGGTGCCCTCCGCCTTCAATCAACATAGTTTCCTGGGGGGCAGGTCGTCAACTCAGCGGAAGGAGAGAGAGACCGTGGAAGCTAGAGGGCCCCTTGCCTTGGACCAATGTGGAGGCTGCCCGGATCCTGTAACTCCCAGCAACATCCTCTCTTCTAGCCGTCCGTCTTCAGCGGACTCTCGGGCCGTTCGTCTTCAACGGCCGCTAGCTGCCTGGGCTTCCCTCGGCGACCTCTGGCTCCCGAGTCCGACTCCGACCCTCGTCCGTGGCTCCGCTCCAGCGTCCCCGGCTCTGGATCCCATCTCTCTCTTCACCGCACTTCGAAGATGGGTCCCCAACTTCATTTCAGAGAGGAGCTGGTCATCAACCAACTCCAGGCTATGTCACAACTTGATTCCCTGGGGGGCGGACCACCAGCGGGCAGAAAGGCTCAAATCCACATAAGAAAAACAGGGGTGCTACAAGAGCTAAGTACGCTGCACCTAAGACAATTTCCATTCATTGATACTTAAAAATGTCATGCAGGGAAGACCAACCTCGCGTTGGCGTCCCAGAAGCCCAATGTACCATTGGCACCGAAGATCGGTGTATCATCGGATCCAAAAAGCCCGACTCCGGTCGGCACTCAAAACCCGATGTACCATCGGCGCTAAAGCCCGAGGCCAGCTCGGTTAAAAAGGCTCCTGACGACTCTCAACTCTCAGGTTGTCCTTCGGGTTCAAAAGGCTCTTGATGACTCTCAACTCTCAGGTCGCCCTTCGGGGTTAAAAAGGCTCATGATGACTCTCAACTCTCAGGTCGCCCTTCGGGGTTAAAAAGGCTCCTGATGACTCTCAACTCTCAGGTCACCCTTCGGGGTTAAAAAGGCTCCTGATGACTCTCAACTCTCAGATCGCCCTTCGGGGTTCAAAAGGCACTCAACGTCCTCAACTTTGCCTCAGCAGCTTCGTCACAACCTCAACGACTTCATTTCAGCCTCAGCGGCTTCAGCCCTGCATTAGCGGCCAACGGCCAATCGGGTAATACCTTCGTTTAAATTGTACACTTACAACATGTCGCTGGTTACTTTCAGCTATCAAGAGGCCCCAAGACAGCTCACAGCTGGGAGAGGCCAACTCCTCAGCTCACAGTTGATGGGGACCCACATCCAAACTTCATGTCAAAGGATAAAGACCCCAAAGTCAGGCGAGGATCAGCCACTTGGGAGGTAACGCCCCTTTCGCCTTGCTGGGGTGGACTCGCTTTGACTCAGGGGCGAGGGGGCATCTGATGTGGCTGATCTAACGCCGTTAGAGAACCATGAAGAAAGGAAATCGACGGAGCCCCCCTTTGGCCTCCATAGGGCCCTTCGGCCACAATAGCGTTTATGG
This sequence comes from Calamus simplicifolius, assembly GCA_900491605.1. Classification (NCBI taxonomy): domain Eukaryota; kingdom Viridiplantae; phylum Streptophyta; class Magnoliopsida; order Arecales; family Arecaceae; genus Calamus; species Calamus simplicifolius. The sequence goes on from UESW01004452.1 coordinate 292,371, forward strand.
CCTCAAAAAGCCACGTGCACCCAATTGCTCTAAGCTCCAAGGCCGACAGCTCCAAGGCCGATGCTCCAAGGCTGACACCCGGCACCTGCCAAGCGGCCCGGCACTCTCCTAGCCGGCCCCTGGCGTGTCCAAGCTAGCTGGTCCCGGCGTGTCCAAGCCAAGCGGCCCGGCACTCTCCTAGCCGGCCCCCGACGTGTCTAAGCCAAGCGGCTCGGCACTTTCCTAGCCGACCCCCGACGTGTCCAAGCTAGGCGGCCCCGGCACCTCCCAGCTGGCCCCGACACTTTCCTAGCCAGCCCCCGGCGTGTCCAAGCCAAGCGACCCGGCACTTTCCTAGCCGGCCCCCGACGTGTCCAAGCCAGGCGGCCCCGGCACCTCCCAAGCGGCCCGGCACTCTCCTAGCCGGCCCCCGGTGTGTCCAAGCTAGGCGGCCCCGGCATCTTTCGGCCAGCCCCCGGCGTGTCCAAGCTATGCGGCCCCGGCACCTCCCAGCGGCCCGATACTTTCCTAGCCGGCCCCCGGCGTGTCCAAGCTAGGTGGCCCTGGCACCTCCCAGCCGGCCCCAGCACTTTCCTAGCCGTCCCCGGCGTATCCAAGCCAGGCGGCCCCGGTACCTCCCAAGCGGCCCGGCACTCTCCTAGCCGGCCCCCGGTGTGTCCAAGCTAGGCGGCCCCGGCATCTTTCGGCCAGCCCCCGGCGTGCCCAAGCTATGCGGCCCCGGCACCTCCAGCGGCCCGACACTTTCCTAGCCGGCCCCCGGCGTGTCCAAGCTAGGTGGCCCTGGCACCTCCCAGCCGGCCCCAGCACTTTCCTAGCCATCCCCCGGCGTGTCCAAGCCAAGCGGCCCGGCACTTTCCTAGCCGACCCCCGGCGTGTCCAGGCCAAGCGGCCCGGCACTCTCCTAGCCGGCCCCCGGCGTGTCCAGGCCAAGCGGCCCGGCACTCTCCTAGCCGGCCCCTGGCGTGTCCAGGCCAAGCGGCCCGGCACTCTCCTAGCCGGCCCCCGGCGTGTCCAAGCTAGGCGGCCTTGGCACCTCCCAAGTGGCCCGGCACTCTCCTAGCTGGCCCCCGGCGTGTCCAAGCTAGACGGCCCTGGCACCTCCCAGCCGGCCCTCGGCATATCCAAGCCAAGCGGCCGGGACTTTACTAGCCGGCCCCCGGCGTGTCCAAGCCAGGCGGCCTCGGCACCTCCCAAGCGGCCCGACACTCTCCTAGCCGCCCCCGACGTGTCCAAGCTAGACGGCCCCGATATCTTCCGGCCGGCCCAGCACTTTCCTAGCCGACCCCTGGCGTGTCCAAGCTAGACGGCCCCGGCGCCTCCCAGCGGCCCGGCACTTCCCTAGTGTTGAGAAATTATTGAAACATAATTGCCCCAACTTATTATTTTGATGATTTCCAAAAGACATTACTTTACTTTCTAAAAGGCTATGAACATGTTAAGTCAATCAATGAAATATTCTTACTATGAGCAATTTCAAATTGGAAACTATGAACTGTTAAATATGTAATGAGTTTCATGAATCAATTATATATATGTTTCAGTGAGCTATACTTATGAATTCAAAAATGATTTTTTATACCACTCTTTTAAAGATCAATGACTTAATGAAAATGCTTTGAAATTGAGCATTACTGTTAAATCAACATTATTCAAGTCATATTTATATTTCAAAGTTGGTTGGGATGATTTTCAAAGCAAATCAGAATGTTTTCTGATTTTTGTATCAATCCCGAGCCGACTCGAGAGTTTCCGAGTCGACTCCTGTGATTATCTGATTTTTAATGTTGTCTCGAGTCGACACTTGAGTTTTCAAGAGTCGACCCCTGAACCTTCTCGAGCCGACTCGCACAGTACTCGAGCCGACTCGCTCAGACGGCAGAAAGACTCATTTTTGAGTGCCTCTCGAGTCGACTCCCAGCTTTTCGCGAGTCGACCCCTGAAAGTCAAGAGTCGACTCCCAGCTTTTCGCGAGTCGACCCCTGAAAATTCACTTTTTGGTGCGTTTCTGGATTCGCGTGTTCGAGCCGACTCGCACAGTACTCGAGCCGACTCCCCGGAATCTGGGCGAAAATTTTTGAGTTGACACATCAGCACCAACGGTAATATTTTGAATCAACGGCTATATTTTACTGTGTCTAACGGCTATATCTTTTCAGGATCTATAAATAGAGGAGCCAGATTCAAATAGATAAGGAACACATATACATATTGAAAAAGAAAAGAGAAATAGAAGAGCAAGAGAGAAAAATAGAGAGAGCCTATTGAATATCAAAAAAAGGGGGAAACTGAGAGTATTGTAGAATCATTTGATTCAAGGAGAGATTCAATCTTTGCATTTGAGAGAGAGATTCGTGTGCATCATTTAATCGACTCTCAAAGCTCAAGAGGAAGGCAAAAAGCAATCCAACGTGCAAAATCTTCAGCCATTCCCAAGTTCAAAAAGAGGCAACACCTTCTCCAAAGCTTATCAACGATTGAGGAATCTTGCTGAGGCATCGATTCAACTTTTCAAGGAGAAAAGGGAGAAAGCCATCGCTGCAATCATCCGGAAAACCATCAGGCGTTTCTAACCCTAGTTTTTATTTATTCTTAAATTTGTATATCTGCTCAAGAAGGAGCATTTTTGTTACAAATACTTTGATTTCACTTGGTTACTGGTTCAATCAGTGGATTGAATCAGTGGAGGTAGGTTTACCTCATTACAAGCCGGAGTGCTTGTGCTGGGTTCGTTGTGATCCCGTGAAAACAACGAGTAAGGTTTGTTGTTAGCCCGCAAAACAACGTGTAGGGTTTTTGTGCTGGTAAGCCCGCAAAACCAGCTGGGTTCGTTGTGATCCCGTGAAAACAACAAGTTTGAGTTGTGATCTTGTAAAACAACTCGGCTGTAATCTAGAGATTATAGTGTGGACCCAAGTGAATCTTGGGAGTGGACGTAGGTGTTGTTGCACCGAACCACTATAAAATTATCTTGTGTTTGCCGTGCATCATTTTCTCTATCTCTATCTCTCTTTATTAACTGCTTGTTCTTTGCTTATTAGTTAATCTCACTTGCACATCTTGCTAACTAATCAATTAAAGTTAAAAGGACTTAAATTTTTAAGAACCCAATTCACCCCCCCCCTCTTGGGTTGCCATCTGGGCCAACAATTGGTATCAGAGCATAGTGCTCATTTAGAGTTTGATCTCACGATCAAGAGCTAAAGGTCATTATGGCAACACAAAGTGGTTCTAGTTTTGCTGAAGGTCATTCTACGAATAGACCTCCACTTTTTAATGGCTCAAACTATTCTTATTGGAAAGCTAGAATGAGGATATTCATTCAAGCTTCTGATTATGAGCTTTGGGGTGTTATAATTAATGGACCTAGTACACCCACACACCTTATTGATGGCACTATTGTTCCAAAGCCCGAAAGGGATTGGAATGATAATGATAGGAGAATGGCTCAACTTAATGCCAAAGCCATTAATATCTTATATTGTTCCTTAGATTCAAATGAATTCAACCGCATCTCTACTTGTAATTCCGCTAAAGAAATATGGGATAGGTTGGAAATTACACATGAAGGAACAAACCAAGTAAAAGAATCAAAGATAAATATTTTGGTTCATAAATATGAATTGTTCACAATGGAACAAGCTGAAACCATCACATGCATGTTCACTAGATTCACCGATATTGTGAATGGTTTGAAAAGTCTAGGAAAAGTTTATACTAATGCTGATCTTGTTCGCAAAATACTCAGGTCATTGCCAAGATCGTGGGAAGCAAAAGTCACAGCAATCCAAGAAGCCAAAGACCTCAATGCACTACCCTTAGAGGAGCTTCTAGGATCTCTCATGACCCACGAATTGACAATGAGGCAGCATGTTGAGGAGGAAACAAAAAGAAGGAAAACTTTTGCCCTCAAGACTGCAGAATTGGAAGAGAGCAGCAGTGATAATGATGAAGATGATGATGAAACTGCTCTCTTGGCCAAGAAGTTCAGAAGATTTATGAGAAAAAGGCCCTTCAACAAAAAGAAATTTGGAGCAAGATTTGAAGGAGAAAAGGATAAGAAAAAGGACAAGGAGAAAGAAAAAGAAAAGGAGCCCTTAGTGTTATGAATGCAAAAAGCCAGGGCACTTCAAGTATGATTGTCCTTTACTAAAGAAGGCCTACAAGAAAAAGAAGAAAGCTTATATGGCAACATGGTCTGAAGAATCTTCTCGTCGGAAGAAGAAGAGCAAAAGGAAGTTGCCAATATTTGCTTCATGGCCAACGACGACGACTGCGACAATGAGGTAAGTTCTGAAGACTCAAATGATGATTTTACTTTTGATGAAATGTTTGAGGCTTTTAATGAACTTATGATAGATTTTAAATTGTTGAAAAAGAAATTTAAATCTGTGAAAAATGATAACATTAGTTTAGCTAAAAGTAAAAATGAATTAGCTTTAGAAGTTAAGAAATTAACTAATGAAAAAGAAGAACTTAGGAAAGAAAAGAAAATATTAATCAAGAAATAGATTCATTAAAATCTGAAACTAAAAACTCAACTAAAGACTTAAAAGATAAAATAGAAACTTTAGCTTTAGATAAAGAACAGCAAGCTAAAGAAATTGACTCTCTTAAGAAAGATGTTAAAAATTATAAGGACATTGTTGAGAAATTCACTTTAAGCTCAACTAAACTTAACATGATCCTAGATAGTCAAAAAGCTGTTTTTGACAAAGCTGGTTTGGGTTATAACACATTAAGAAAACAGAAATCACTAAAGAATATTTTTATAAAAGCCAACCAAGGTAATATAACTTGTTTTAAATGTAATGAAAAAGGTCACAAATCCTTTGAATGCAAAACGTTAAACAACAACAAGTTAAATATTAAAACTAAGAAAATATGGGTTCCGAAAGGAACAATTTTTATTGCTGCTAACCATGAAGGACCCAAGAAAGCTTGGGTACCTAAGCATAAAGTTTGATGATATTGCAGGAATGTCTTGTAGCCAAAAGATCAAAGAAAAAGTGGTATCTTGATAGCGGCTGCTCAAGACATATGACGGGTGACAAAGAGGAATTCATCACCCTAGAAGAAAAGAAAGGTGGAGTTGTGACATTTGGCGATAACGGTAAAGGTCAAATTTGGGCCTTGGTAAAGTTCGCATAACTCCATCTATAGTAATTGATAATGTACTTTATGTTAATGGTTTGAAGCATAATCTAATTAGCATAAGTCAATTATGTGATAAAAACTTTAATGTTTCATTTAAATCTTCTTTATGCACTGTAACTAATTCTATTGATGATAGCATTGTTTTTACTGGTTATAGATTTGGCAATGTATACTTAGTTGACTTAGACAAAACTTCTGAGTAGTCATTGCCTAATTGCTGATAATGCTAACATTAATGATATTAGTTGGTTGTGGCATCGTAGATTAGGTCATGCAAGCACACACCTTATTTCAAAACTAATTAAAATGGATTTAGTTAAAGGTTTACCTAAATTAGATTTGAAAATAATAAAATATGTGATGCATGTCAATTGGAAAACAAACAAGAAGTTCATTTAAATCTAAAAACTTTGTTTCAACTTCTAGGGGACTAGAGCTACTTCACATGGATCTTTTCGGACCAACTAGAACCACAAGTCTAGGAGGAAAGAAATATGGTCTAGTGATTGTAGATGATTATTCTAGATATACTTGGGTAATGTTTTTAGCTCACAAAGATGAGACTTTCTCGATGTTCCTGAAATTTTTCAAGAAAGTCACAAATGAGAAAAACACTACTATAGTATCTCTTAGAAGTGATCATGGAACAGAATTTGAAAATCACTTATTTGAAAATTTCTGCACTGAAAATGGAATTAATCATAATTTTTCAGCCCCTAGGACCCCACAACAAAACGGTGTAGTTGAAAGAAAAATAGAACTTTAGAAGACATGGCCCGTACCATGCTATGCGAAAGCAACTTACCAAAGTACTTTTGGGCGGAAGCTATTAACACAGCATGTTACATCTTAAACAGAGCTTTAATAAGACCAATATTAAAGAAAACACCTATGAATTATGGAATGAAAGAAAACCAAATATAAAATACTTTCATGCATTTGGATGTAAATGTTTCATTCATAATAATGGTAAAAACAACTTAGGAAAATTTGATGCTAAATCTGATGAAGGAATTTTTCTAGGTTATTCAACAACTAGTAAGGCATATAGAATCTTTAACAAGAGAACCTTAGTAGTTGAAGAATCCATTCATACTGTTTTCGATGAGTCTTTAGCATCTAGATCAGAAAAGCTTGATGATGACGAAGATACAAACATAATTGAAAAAGATCTTGAAAAACTTAATATTGAAGTATCTTCTGATCATGAGCAAGAAGCTAAAGATGATGATTCACATAAGGACGATGATGTTAATGATAATCATGATGATTAGATCTTCCAAGAGACTGGAGATATGCACATAGTCATCCCAAGGAATTGATTATAGGCGATCCATCTCAAGGAATAAGGACTAGATCATACATGAGAAATATTAGTAATCATCTTGCATTTGTATCACAAATAGAACCTAAAACTATAGAAGAAGCTGAAAAAGATAATAATTGGATGTTAGCTATGCAAGAAGAACTAAATCAATTTACAAGAAATAATGTTTGGACTTTAGTGGAAAGACCTAAAAACCATTCAATTATAGGAACTAAATGGATTTATAGAAATAAACTTAGATGAAAATGGCATAGTAATTAGAAACAAAGCTAGATTGGTTGCTAAAGGATATAGTCAAGAAGAAGGTATTGATTTTGATGAAACCTTTGCACCTGTAGCTAGACTAGAAGCCATTAGACTTTTACTTGCATTTGCATGTCATATGAATTTCAACCTATTTCAAATGGATGTAAAAGTGCATTTTTAAATGGTTTTATAAATGAAGAAGTTTATGTAGAACAACCACCAGGTTTTGAAGATCACGAATTTTCAAATCACGTTTTTAAATTGCACAAAGCTTTATATGGTTTGAAACAAGCACCTAGAGCTTGGTATGATAGGTTAAGTAAATTTCTAATAGAAAATGATTTTACAAGAGGAAATGTTGACAAAACTTTGTTTTTAAAAGAAAAGGTAAAGATTTACTTGTAGTACAAATATACGTAGATGACATTATTTTTGGTGCTACTAACGAATCTCTTTGTCAAGAATTTGCAAAGTTGATGCAGGGAGAATTCGAGATGAGCATGATGGGAGAACTCAACTTCTTCCTTGGACTCCAGATCAAACAATGCAAGGAGGGAATTTTTATCAACCAAACCAAGTACACAAGAGAACTACTCAAAAAGTTTGGTATGGAAACAATGAAACCCCTTGGAACACCAATGAGTCCTTCATGCAAGCTAGACAAAGACGAAGAAGGTAAGAAGGTTGATCAGAAGTATTATCGAGGTATTATCGGATCCCTTCTCTATTTAACAGCAAGTAGACCAGATATAATGTTTGCAGTATGTTTGTGTGCTAGATTTCAAGCTGAACCTAAAGAATCACATTTAATAGCTGTTAAAAGAATTTTAAGATATCTAAATGGCACAAAAGATGTAGGTTTATGGTATTCTAGAGACTCCACATTAAACCTAATTGCATATTCAGATTCTGATTATGCCGGATGTAAAATTGATAGAAAAAGCACAAGTGGTGCATGCCATTTCTTAGGCAGTAACTTAATCACATGGTTTAGCAAAAAGCAAAATTCAGTTGCATTATCAACTACTGAAGCTGAATATGTAGCAGCTGGAAGTTGCTGTGCGCAAATCCTATGGATTAAGCGACAACTTGAAGACTATGGTATCAAACTTAATAAGACACCCATAAAATGTGATAATACTAGTGCAATCAATTTAACGAAAAATCCAATTCAACACTCAAGGACAAAACACATAGAAATTAGATATCATTTTATAAGAGAACATGTAGCTAATGATGAAATTTGTTTAGATTATGTAAACACTGAAGAACAATTAGCTGACATTTTACAAAACCCCTAAGTGAAGAAAGGTTTGAATATCTTAGAGGAGAATTAGGAATTTGTAATCCTTTTGAATAAATTTTGAAATACTTAAGGAAATGCATCTAGAATTCTTTCAATCCCTCAAAATCTTAAGGAAATATTATCTAGAATCATATCAAAATGATTTATCAAGACTCAATGATTATGAATCATACTCAAAATCAAATCCGGAATCATTTCAAACATTCAGAAAATTTTCAATCTTTTTGTTCTGAAATGGTCTCCGAGCCGACTCGGTGTGTACCGGAGTCGACTCGAGTTTCTCTGAAACTTGGGAGCCGACTCCTGGTATGAGCGAGTCGACTCGAGTTCGGGATTTCTCTCTGTGATTTAGGCGAGCCGACTCGAGGTTATGCGCGAGTCGACTCGACGTGGTCCCAGGTTGATTATCTAGGGCACGAGTCGACCCGACGGTCATTCCTATCATTTCTAATCTTTCGTTTCTCTCTACAAAAATCTCCCAAACCCTCCAAATCTTCCAAATACTTCCGATTAATCACTCCACTCATATCTATGGCACCCAAAACGCGTGGAGCTAGCAGTAGAGGCGCCGGGATGAAGAGGAAAAGGACTGTGCGACGACCCGTCCGCGAGCCGTCCGTGGATTCTACGTCTTCTTCCTCCAGTGATTCTCCTGTTCCAGCTTCCAACCCTCAGGTAGACCTCCTAGCTAGTAGAGTTGTGACAACGGGAAGGAAGGTCGATTTTGAGCTTTTTGAAAATGAGGGATTCATTATAGGAAGACAGTTATTAGAAATGGGACTTGAGAAAATTTGTTCATTGGATTGTCCTACTTATCCAGCCTTGGTAAAAGAATTTTATAAGAATTGACTAGAGGAGACAATGGGTTAGTAAGCATAGTGAGAGGCATAGGTCTAAACATTACTGACACCATCTTATCTAGACTTTTAAATCTACCATTGTCTGGACCATGCACATTTGCTTCAGAGGATAGATCTCCTGCTCTCACCAGACTATTACATAGAGACTTTGAAGGATTTGAGGAAGTTCTTGCAAGTCAACTGCCATTGGAACTGAGACTTTTACATAATATCTGCAGTAGAGTTTTATTTCCCAAGACAGGCAGGTTTGACTATGTTTCAGAGAGGGACATTTTTATTATGGATGCTATAGTATCAGGAAAGCCTTTTAATCTGCCTAGAATGATTTTATGGTACATGGCTGATTGTGGAAGCAAGAGGAAATCATGTCTTCCCTATGGTATGATCTTGACTCAGTTGTTCAGGAGCCAAGGGATTGTGTTTAGTGACAGTGAGCCCAAGAAGGAATTGAGACACACAGACTATTATACCTTGGCCACTATCAACAGAATGGGATTTATCAAAAGGAATGGAATTTGGGAAAGGAAGAACAGTTTAGAGGATAGAGCTGAGGCACCTAGACATTCATCTCCAGAGCCACCTCAGACTTCATTCATACCAGACCCAGTTCCAGCTCCATCAGATATTCCTGTTCCTGCTTCTGCATCTACATCTGCTCCTGTTCAGACCTCTGCTTCTACATCTGTCAGTTTTTCAGACACTCAATTAGAGCAGCTTAGGTCTCTATTCAAATCAGAGTTAATTGAGCATGAGACTAGATTGAAGACTGAATTTGATGAAAAATTTATGAACTTGAGGGAAGCACTTTATTCTATTAATGATCGTGTATCTCTATTGAAGCCAATGTTAGCTCATCCACCTCCTCTCTAAATGAAGATTTGAAGAATATATTTGAAGAATTAAAGGATATTTGTGGAGATGGTGAGACTTATGCTAAAAGTAATGCAGAGCTTCAAGACAAAATTTCAAGTGCATGCAAGTTTGTTGATGAAAAACTAAAAGATTATGTCAAGATTCAATGTGAAGGAATGCATAAGATTATAGAACACTTAACTAGAATTACTAGGCAACACTTTTGATTTCTCTTTATGTATTTGAGTTTGATGTAATGAATGTGAAATTTGCAGTTATGTAATTTGCAGTTATTTGTAGTAATTGAACTTTGATGTAATGCTTTTTGATGTTAATGAAGTTCAGTTCATTTCAATGTTGTGTACATTTGAGATATGATGTTTAATTTTAATTAAGTTGAAATATACCTGAATACATTAATGTATTTCTTAACCTTTTTGTTGATTACAAAAAAGGGGGAGAAATATTTAAATCGTATATGCTTTCAATTGATTCAAGTTTGTTAAGTTTCTTTAAGAAGAAGAAATCATTAAAAGGGAGAAAGTGTATTTAATCGTATATGCAATTTAAGACTCTGAAAGGGGGAGAGAAAATTTTGAGTATTATTAAGGGAAGAGATAGCTTAAGTATCATTTGCTCAAAGCTCAAAATTTAAAATTTTTGAATGAATTATAAAACTAAATTTCATAGGGGGAGCTACCTCATTGAGGGGGAGCCTTTCCATGAACATAAATCTTTGATTATAGAATCACAAATTTTTTAAGTTTAACTCGCATATACTTAATGTTTTTGTCATCATCAAAAAGGGGGAGATTGTTGAGAAATTATTGAAACATAATTGCCCCAACTTATTGATTTTGATGATTTCCAAAAGACATTACTTTACTTTCTAAAAGGCTATGAACATGTTAAGTCAATCAATGAAATATTCTTACTATGAGCAATTTCAAATTGGAAACTATGAACTGTTAATGTGTAATGAGTTTCATGAATCAATTGATATATGTTTCAGTGAGCTATACTTATGAATTCAAAAATGATTTTTTATACCACTCTTTTAAAGATCAATGAATTAATGAAAATGCTTTGAAATTGAGCATTACTGTTAAATCAACATTATTCAAGTCATATTTATATTTCAAAGTTGGTTGGGATGATTTTCAAAGCAAATCAGAATGTTTTCTGATTTTTGTATCAGTCCCGAGCCGACTCGAGAGTTTCCGAGTCGACTCCTGTGATTATCTGATTTTTAATGTTGTCTCGAGTCGACACTTGAGTTTTCAAGAGTCGACCCCTGAACCTTCTCGAGCCGACTCGCACAGTACTCGAGCCGACTCGCTCAGACGGCAGAAAGACTCATTTTTGAGTGCCTCTCGAGTCGACTCCCAGCTTTTCGCGAGTCGACCCCTGAAAGTCAAGAGTCGACTCCCAGCTTTTCGCGAGTCGACCCCTGAAAATTCACTTTTTGGTGCGTTTCTGGATTCGCGTGTTCGAGCCGACTCGCACAGTACTCGAGCCGACTCCCCGGAATCTGGGCGAAAATTTTTGAGTTGACACATCAGCACCAACGGTAATATTTTGAATCAACGGCTATATTTTACTGTGTCTAACGGCTATATCTTTTCAGGATCTATAAATAGAGGAGCCAGATTCAAATAGAAAGGAACACATACATATTGAAAAAGAAAAGAGAAATAGAAGAGCAAGAGAGAAAAATAGAGAGAGCCTATTGAATATCAAAAAAAGGGGGAAACTGAGAGTATTGTAGAATCATTTGATTCAAGGAGAGATTCAATCTTTGCATTTGAGAGAGAGATTCGTGTGCATCATTTAATCGACTCTCAAAGCTCAAGAGGAAGGCAAAAAGCAATCCAACGTGCAAAATCTTCAGCCATTCCCAAGTTCAAAAAGAGGCAACACATTCTCCAAAGCTTATCAACGATTGAGGAATCTTGCTGAGGCATCGATTCAACTTTTCAAGGAGAAAAGGGAGAAAGCCATCGCTGCAATCATCCGGAAAACCATCAGGCGTTTCTAACCCTAGTTTTTATTTATTCTTAAATTTGTATATCTGCTCAAGAAGGAGCATTTTTGTTACAAATACTTTGATTTCACTTGGTTACTGGTTCAATCAGTGGATTGAATCAGTGGAGGTAGGTTTACCTCGTTACAAGCCGGAGTGCTTGTGCTGGGTTCGTTGTGATCCCGTGAAAACAACGAGTAAGGTTTGTTGTTAGCCCGCAAAACAACGTGTAGGGTTTTTGTGCTGGTAAGCCCGCAAAACCAGCTGGGTTCGTTGTGCGCCCGTGAAAACAACAAGTTTGAGTTGTGATCTTGGAAAACAACTCGGCTGTAATCTAGAGAGATTATAGTGTGGACCCAAGTGAATCTTGGGAGTGGACGTAGGTGTAGTTGCGCCGAACCACTATAAAATTATCTTGTGTTTGCCGTGCATCATTTTCTCTATCTCTATCTCTCTTATTAACTGCTTGTTCTTTGCTTATTAGTTAATCTCACTTGCACATCTTGCTAACTAATCAATTAAAGTTAAAAGGACTTAAAATTTTTTAGAACCCAATTCACCCCCCCCTTGGGTTGCCATCTGGGCCAACACCTAGCCAGCCCCCGGTGTGACCAAGCCAAGCAGCCCGGCACTCTCCTAGCCGGCCCCCGGCGTGTCCAAGCTAGGCGGCCCCGGCCCCTTCCGGCCGGCCCCGGCACTTCCCAGCCGGCCCCGGCATCTCCGTGCCCGCCGAGTCGGCCTCGGCCATCCTTGGCTGGCCCCTCTCGGCCCCGGCGTCTTCGGGCCCACCGAGTCATCCCCGGCCATCCTGGCCAGCCCTTCTCGGCCCCGGAATCTCCGAGCCGGCTGGGCCAGCCCCAGCCATCCCTGGCCGGCCCCGCCTCGGCACTTCCTGGTCGGGGAGGACGACCCCTGCTTTCCCCTCTCCGGTGGGACAGGACCCACCAACCAGCTGTAGCCACCCACTTTGATGGGACTTGACCTGCAGTCCTGACATATCAAAGAACGAAGCAAGCTCTACCATTGTTGCCATCACGTTAAATGCTCTGACAAGTGGTAGAACCCATGCCTCACAGACATCAACTCTGACATTTCACCCATCAAGGTCATCATTACAAGGCCTCAACTAGTCAAGCCAGACAAACTCTAAGCACCTATAAAATGGGTAAGAGGGACCCCCGACCAGGTAACTGAACTGAACTGAACTGAACTAAGAACTGATAACCACAACAATGCTCTTAAACGCTCATTCTTGATCACAGAGAGCTCTTCTCTGAGCCTCTCTCTCTTTCTCTTTCGAGCTTCCTCAAGCTCACGGTTGTTGCCCAGAGCACTGACTTGAGCATCGAAGGGTCCCCACCGGAATCTCCGGCCCCCGGGACTTTTTGCAGGCTCCTGGACGCGAGAAGCTCGCCAGAAGATCCTGGGCTCGCTGGAGAAGGCGACCAAACGCTTGCGGACGTTCGAGGGGGGTGATCTCGCGGCATCAGATTGATCTCTTTTTTCACACCAAACAGGGCTTATTCGAGCCCCCTTTTCAGCTGTGATCTCAGTCGCTAATTTGGGCGTCGGAGGGTCCCACGAAGAATCCTCTCCGATCTTGGGACTTCTTTGCGGGCAATCCGGTGAAGCGAAGGTTGGAGAAGCACTCCGTTCCCAATGTTCAGGATCGATAATTGGGCGTCATCATGTTCTGCACTCACATGTTAACAAGTTAGGTGCCAATCATTGAGCACGATAGATAGATATTATATAGATAGATCCCAGGCGGCGGCAATTCGATCAGTGACAAGATCTAGGCCACACGTTTCACCAACCCCCCAAATTGGAGCGGCCACTCATCGATCGGTGCTCCCTAATTCGGACGAGGCTTGGCCGGGAATCCCATAAGCAAATTTTCATGAATATATATTATTCATCCAATACCATCTTCAAAGGAGCAAAACCATGGAAGCTAAGCTACCTGTCTCCTTGGTGTCAGGTGGTCTAAATTATTATGCCATCTAAATCTAAAGGCAACAAGCTAGAAAGAGATGGAGAAATTGTGAGCAAATTAAAATCTCTACAAAATTAGCTCACAGATACACGACCAAAGGCAGGCAGGCTTATCCAATCCATGTTTGACGGGCTGGCTGATGCACCTCCAACGGTACGTACGTATTTGTTCCAAGCCAGCCCTGCTGAGTGACCCAGAGAGAGAGAGAGAGAGAGAGAGAGAGAGGGTTTGGACTCGTCCCTTTGCTCGGTGAGTCCGAGTCGCGCGCGCGCGCAGTAGGTAGAGATATGCGATGGCTAAAACGTGATCAATCCACCTGCTTGCTTGTTAGTTTGTCTGGGTTCGAAAGAGAGAGAGAGACAGAGAAAAGATTTCCATGGATGAGAATTGAGAAGCCCCCACCTCCGCTTGGTCCGGTCATGACATCGGATTGAAAGATACCAACAAGAGAAACCCTCGAATATATATATATATGGATAAAGATCGGACATACATATGGATCCATATTGTCACGAGCTCAAGAAAGAAAGCTTGGATATGTCTTGACGATTGTAAATCTCGATCTACAAGAATTTGTAACTATAATAATTAGGATCTAGATTTAATTTTTTGAAATGAAAGTTTGGTGTACTCAATTAAACTTTTGGAGAATAATTAGTATTGGGGAGCCCGAGCCCGAGCCCGAGCCCGAGCCAGCCATCAGTCGTTTCAAAAGTCCAACGCTGCATTATGTTGCTCAAAAAGAACAAACAGCGCAGGCGAGATGCCAATTCATTGCCCGGGGAAAATATTAATGCTGGTGGACAGCGGCGATGCGATTAAAAAAAAAAAAAAAAAAAGCTCTCGTCGCGTGGACGTTCTGACGAAGGGAACGTGGCACGTGTCCGAGCCCATTTTTGCACATGTTATGCGAATGGGACTCGCAACGGCCCGGAAGGAGGAGGTGTAGGTGGGAATGATGATGGGAAGATATAAATAATATAAAACGAAACGATGCGTGGTGGTTGTCCAACCAAAATAGTGGAATTATCCTCCGTTTCGTTTCGTTTCGTTTCGTTTCGTGCGACTCGGGGCTCTTTCGGTGGATTAGGTGGACGGCGAGATGGCAGGACTGGAGACTTGCACACGGTAGCTGAGAACTTCTGGTGTCCCAAAAGGCCTCTCTCACCAAACCAATCTTTCTCTCGTTTGGAAGAAAAATGCTGACATCAGAAAAAGAGACTCCGATTTGATTTCTACATCATTAAATATCGAGAAGATTTTTTTTTTCTTTTTTTCCGTTAGCTTCTGTTTGGATAAAGAAAAAAGTAAAAATAAAAAATAGAAAAAAAAAAGTTTAGCTTGTTTAGATAGAAAAAAATAAAAATAATAATAAGTTTTACGTAAAAGTTTTTTATTCGAAATCAAAAAGATTTTTAAAAAAAATATTTAAAAATGCTTTTTTTTTTTTAAATTTTGATATTGATCCTTCTAGAATATATATTTTAATTTCTTTTTCTTTCACTTTTTTTTCCTTCAATTTTTTTTTTTTTTTCTCCAGAGCATTAATTTCAATTTCGTAAAGCAAACGAGACTATTCCCGCGTCTCACCATGGGGGATATTCCTAATTCCTATTATAGAATTGCGGGCCTCGAACCAGAGCGAAAAAATGGTCAAGATTTCTTTTAATCAAATAATGGATTTGTATTGTGATTCAACTAAAGCATTTGTTTGATGTAAAACATGGGCGATTATAAAGACATTTATTTGATGAGTGCATTCAAAAAAAAAAAATTTATTAGAACAAAAGCAAAGTTGAGCAAAAAGGAGAAAGAAATTAATTCGGCTCTTGTATTGGAATTAGAAGGATGAGGATCAGATGCCAGTATTAGATGCTAAAGGCTTGCTATAATTTTTTTTATGCTTACATGCAACATTTAGGGGCAATTTTCCATTGACAAGTAGGTATATTTAAGGAGACGCTGACAAGATCACTCTATTCAAGCTTAGGTATCCAATCACATCCACTTGTGGTTAATCAGATTAATAATATTGAAAATGATTAAAGATATTTTGAAATCTTGAGATGTAGAGGTCTCATCAAGGGGTTTTGAATTCTTTGTTTCATCCATGCGCTTGGCAAAACTAAAATTAATATCTAGAGTATTATAGTATATACCAGGTATTTGAGTTGGGATTGGTCTGGATATATTATCTTTCTTTGCTGGGCCTGTTAAAATTGAGTGACAAGGCCTATGGGGACTATTCAATTCAAACAGGAAAATTCTTAACCTTCAATAAAAAAGAGAAGAAAAATAACAAAAAGATCTTGGGTTTCCTTCCAAGGCTTGCATCAAGGTTTAAATCGGTTCAACGTCCTCAAAGCTTTGTCCATTAACACTACTAACAGCACATTTTTTGTGCCAACCCATATACCAACTTGACAGAGACTGCTCCTTTGTTGAACATTTTAGTAGATGCATTAACATTGAGCCGAGATGGTTTGCTTCAGGCAAAGTGAGGCTACGACTAAAATTTTAATGGTTAACTTGGATCTGGTTTCGTGCTTAAACTGAATCGATTACTCAAAATCCTAATTCTATTTTATCAGGATTTTTCTTAGGGGGAAAATCATTCAACGTAACAGCAATCATTTAATTGTTATCAGCCAACTAGCATAATCATTTTTAATTAAAATTTAGATTAATTAAATATTGGATTAATGGAGTAATTTATGTAATTTCATTATAGTTAGTAAAAGTTATGTATGTTATGAGGCTCTTTGATATACCTGGTAGAGTCATGGACTAACGGGTGAGTACATATCTTATGAATAAGTGATCTTTAATGGGTAGAGCATGTATTAAATAAATTTTATACGAAGATGTCTTAAATCTCATTCTATAAATATTATGGTTAACTTATTGAGTTGCAATACTTGTGCTACAATTATAGTTTAGAAAAAAATTTTCTCTCCTAACATACACACACATATGAAATTCTAATGTTTTCCTGATAGAGGTAGAGGTATATCTAAACTAATATGAATATAAATAATTAAAAAAATATAACTATTTATAATTTAAGTATCGACTTAGTTTTGAATAGAGCAGAGTGGAGGAAGCAGATTCATGTAGCCGACCCATGTAGTTGAAAAAAAAGGCTAGATGAGTTGAGTTGAGTTGAGTTGAGCATTTATCAAATCTAAACCTGTTACCATTAATACCATGGTACCATTCTGTGACCAAGAGAAATTTGCTCCCTTAGGGACATCAAAGAATTTTGATGATTTTGAGAAATCACCATGTCAATTGTGGTCCTATCGAGACATTTTGGCTATGTTTGGACCGAGTCAAGGAGTAACTTGGAACATATCCAACCCTTGGTTTGATAAGAAATTTCAACAAACAACTACAATAATGGGTTGACGTCTTCGAAACATATCAATCAGTTGGAGCCAAATTAGGACCATTTCCACTGCCTTTGAGCTCATTTGCTTCGTCTAGGTACCTGATGAAGAAATTTGAGAATGCCATGGAAGCCAAAATATATCTCCTTCAATCGACTGACACAAATCTTAATTAGCGTTGGCTTTAGAGATGACGTTAGAAGGTCCTTCAATTTTATTTGCTGATAACTGTGTTCCTTGGAACCCAAAGAACAATTAAGCTGATAAAGTGATTCAATTGGAAGATCAACATGGTTAACCAGAGCTGCTAGCATACAATATGTGCATGATGTTGTAACTTGTGAGGAGACAATGCCACATAGAAAGCTATACTTAATGCTGTGACAAAAAATGCCGTTAAGAAACGGTCCTCAAAGAACAATACTACTAGAGATATCCCATGGTGATCCACCGCACAAATAAGCTTATGGCTGAGATGTTGAACATAAAAAAAGGAGGGGAAAAAAAAGTATTTCAAAACACTAAATATGATCGGCTTGCAGTTCATCGCGCACTTCATCATTGCCCTTTTATAATCGGATCATACCCTCCAATTGCCAAGTTTCCGCCAGCCAATATTTGAGTCTTCATATGGCTGAAAAAAGAGAAGAAAGAAATGTTAGTGTTTCCTTTTATGTGGCCCACGTGGATATATGATTGATTTATTATTTATTTATTCTAAATGATAATTATGATATCTGATTTTATCAGATATTTAAATTTAAGTGATAATGATGGTTTAATAAAGCTAATTTCGAAGTTGTTATCTGATAACCTCTCTTTGATGAAAAGAGAAACTTATCATATTATCAGATTGGTCCTCTCTCTCCTATATATAAGTCTGTTTGACCATCAAAGTAGATAGGAAGAGAATTAGGAAAGAGGGAGAAACTCAATCTGTCGTTAACACATATGCAGCCTCTCATTCTTCGTCAACGAAGAACGGATCAAGGTACGCATTTTTGTTTATGTTTTCATGTAAAAATCATTTATTCTAAGATCTTGACCATTATGTTTATTAAAGAAGATCCTTTATTGGATCTTATATGTGGTATCAGAGCCTTGATTGAAGAATTTATAATTTTTCATTATGAATCTATGTTTGACGATTCTTATATATATATATATATAAGAATAAAATAATTAAATTTTTATTGCTCGAACGTTTCCTTTCCTTTATCATACGTAAGACTCCTCCATGCTGTAAATCAATGAAGCCCCGTTTCACATATCTTTCTTTTTCTTTATTTTTTCATGAGATCTTCACGGAAGTCTGGATCTCATTAATACAGCGTAAGTCATGTTCAACCATCCAGCCGCGTGAAAGAAGGAAGGGGTGCGTGAAGTTAAGGAATCCACCCGTCTTTCTTTGGTGAAATCCCAACCAAATCCCCTTTCTTACATGGACTTTGTGGACTCACGAAGACTCTTTAATTACGTAAAATCCCAACGAAATCTAACTAAATTAATAGTGGGATTTGGACCAAGGATTCCAGCATTAAAGATGGTGAAGAGGGAAGGGCGGTGGAGAGGGATTCCAACATTAAAGGCGGTGGAGGGGAAAGGGGAAGGGGGGGTCTTGCGTACGTGGGATTTCTTCTTTTGATTATCTCAAGCAACCGTCTCCTCTTCCTTTCGTTCCATAAACCCGAGGATTCCGATCACGGATTAAAAAAAAAAAAACCCTTCCATGAAGAATCTCTCTTCACGAGAGACATACTATAAAAGGAGACGTCTCCCGTGCATGAAGGGAGACGAACGAAAGGCATCTTGGGGAAGGGGATTCAAGAAAAAAAAATAAAATAAAATAAAGGTTACCTGGTTTGAACCTCGGACCAATAGATTTAAGGATAAGGATGTTACTATTCCATCAATTTAATCTTAACAACAAAAGATGAAAGCCCAGGATATTTCTTTTCCGAGAAGATTCTCCTAAAAAATTTTATGTTTTACTCTCTAATATTTATGAGATTAATATTTTAAAAACATTACAATAAAATTATGTGGGTACCTTAAGTCTTTTATATTCACGCATGATATTATCATTAATTAAATTTGATGTCTATATTATGTGATTTGTTAGTCACCAAAGTGGCCAAATTTGAAAGTTTATAGATATTAAATTTAATTAAATAATTCAATTACTCATAATTATGTGATGCTTATAAATGAATGACATAATTGTTTAATTGTTATGAGTATATTGAAGTTCATTGATTATAAATATTTAAGGATCGCCCAAAGGTTGACTAATCATTCTATAATCTATGGACATAATGTGGTCAATTAATATGCTTGGTTAGGTATGTTTAGCATATCCAAAGATAGCAAACATATCTAATTTGAGTATATATAATTACCAAATATGTAAAATTAAATTAATTATTAATTATGTTTAATGTTGTATATTGTTGTATCACCCAAAGGAGAACTTCAATATGCACTTATTGTTTACTTGATAGAGTCTGAATATTTATTTAAATATATTACTCAAAGCATTAACGTGTGAGCATATTTTATTTGTTCCTGTTTCTCTTCATTCGCAAGCTATGTTTGTTCAAACATTCAATGGGCTCAATTTCTCTAAATGGCGCGAACAAGTTCAGTTTCATCTTGGTGTTCTGGATCTTGATTTGGCACTCATGAATGAGAAACCCACTGCTCTTACTGGCTCTAGTAGTGCTGAACAGAGGACTTTCCATAAGACTTGGGAAAGATCAAACATACTTAGCTTGATATTCATGCGAATGACTGTAGCAAACAATATCAAGTCCATAATTCTTGCTACTGAAAGTGCTAAGGAATTTATGAAGTTTATGGAAGCACGTTCCCAATCTGACTCTACTGATAAGTCACTTGCTGGGACATTGATGAGTACTTTAACCAACATTAAGTTTGATGGTTCTCGTACTATGCATGAGCATGTTGTTGAAATGACAAACATAGCAGCAAGACTAAAGACTAGGGATTGGAAGTGAATGAGAATTTTCTTGTGCAATTCATTATCAATTCCTTGCCTCCTGAGTATGGTCCATTTCACATGAGTTATAACACTATGAAGGATAAGTGGAATATGAATGAACTACAAAGTATGCTTATTCAAGAGAAAGCAAGACTTAAGAAACAAGAAAATCATTCTATCAATCTCATGGGTCAGCAAGGAGCTGGAAAGAAATCGAAGAAAGATAAAAAAAGGAAAGAGCAAGCAACGACCACTAAAGATAAATGGGTCATCTGCTCAAATCCACAAGAAGGAACAAAAGGATGATAAGTATCACTTTTGCAAAAAGCATGGACACTATCAGAAAGATTGCTTGAAATGTAAGGTATGGTTCGAAAAGAAAGGTAAGCCTACGACTTTGTATGTTTCGAATCAAACCTAATAGAAGTTCCTTATAATACTTGGTGGATTGATACCGGTTGTACCACTCATGTTTCTAATACGATGCAGGGATTCCTTACGATCCAAACCATAAACCCAAATGAAAACCTTTGTCTCAATGGGAAACAGAGTCAAAGTTCCAATTGAAGCTGTTGGAACTTATCGTTTGATTTTAGACACTGGACATCATTTAGACCTTTTCCAAACACTTTATGTCCCTTCTATTTCTCGTAATTTAGTTTCTTTATCCAAACTTGACTCAGTTGGATATTCTTTTAAATTTGGAAATGGATGTTTCAGTTTGTTTAAACACAATTATCTTATTGGTTATGGTATTCTTTCTGATGGTTTGTACAAATTTAAGCTTGATAGTCTTTTTGCTGAGACATTGTTAACCTTGCATCATAATGTTGGTACTAAACGTAGTTTAGTGAATGAACAATCAGCTTACTTGTGGCATAAATGTTTGGATCGTATATCCAAAGAAAGAATTGGGATTTGTGTGGATTGTATTAAAGGAAAACACATAAAATAGACAATCAAAAAAAGTGCCACAAGAAGTAAACAGCTCCTTGAAATTATACACACTGATATATGTGGGCCTTTTGATGTTCCATCTTTTGGTGAAGAAAAGTATTTTATCACCTTTATTGATGATTTTTCATGTTATGGCTATGTCTATTTGTTGCATGAAAAATCTAAATCAGTAAATGCTCTAGAAGTGTTTATCAATGAGGTTGAAAGACAACTAGACAGAAAAGTAAAAAATTGTTAGGTCTGACAGATGTGGTGAATATTATGGAAAGTATGATGAATCTGGACAATGCCCTGGTCCATTTGCAAATTCCTTGAAAAGCATGGTATATGTGCTCAATACACAATGCCTGAAACACCGGAACAAAATGGTGTTGCAGAAAGGTGTAATCAAACTCTAATGGACATGGTTAGGAGTATGTTAAGCAATTCATCATTATCCTCATTATTGTGGATGCATGCTTTAAAGACCCATATGTATTTGCTAAATAGGGTTTCTAGTAAGGTAGTTCCAAAGACTCCTTTTGAACTGTGGACATGAAGGAAACCCATTTTGAAGCATTTACATGTTCGGGGTTGCCCGGTGGAAGTAAGGATTTACAATCCACATGAAAAGAAGTTGGACTCAAGAACAACCAGTGGTTTCTTCATTGGTTATCCAGAAAGATCAAAAGGGTATAAATTTTATTGTCCTAACCATAGTACAAAAATTGTTGAATCTGGAAATGCAAGGTTCATTGAGAATAATGAAATTAGTGGGAGTTTGGAACTACATAAAGTGAAAATTCAAGAAGTTAAGGTGCAAGTTTCTTCACCTATAACTTCTTCTCAAGTTGTTGTTCCTAGAGTTGTTGAACCTTTTAATAACTTTCAAGAACAACAAATTAATGATCAAACACCACAGAATGATGATATTACTAATGAACTTGCAATAAATGAACCCAATAAAGTAGCATTAAGAAGGTCTCAACGACGAAGAAGAACTGCTATTTCTGATGATTATATAGTTTATCTACAAGAATCAGATTTTGATTTGGGTATTAATGATGATCCAATTTTTTTTTCACAAGTCATGCAAAATGCTAACTCATCTAAATGGTTAGATGCTATGCAAGATGAGTTAAAATCAATGGATTATAATGCAGTCTGGGATCTTGTTGAATTGCCTGAAGGTTGTAAAAGAGTTGGATATAAATGGGTCTTTAAGACCAAACGCGACTCAAATGGCAATATTGAACGTTGTAAAGCCAGACATCAGTTTTGCTGTCGGGATGCTAGGTAGATATCAAAGTAATCCAGGAATAGATCATTGGAAAGCTGCAAAGAAGGTACTAAGGTATTTGCAAGGAACGAAGGATCACATGCTTACCTACAGAATATCTAATGATCTTGAGGTCAAGGGATATTCAGACTCAGATTTTGCTGGATGTGTTGATACTAGAAAGTCCACATTTAGCTATTTGTTCCTTTTAGCTGAAGGAGCGATCTCATGGAAAAGTGCGAAGTAGTCTGTCATTACTGCATCTACTATGGAAGCTGAGTTTGTGGCATGCTTTGAGGCCACAATTCATGGTTTATGGCTGCGAAATTTTATTTCAGGACTTGGGGTTGTCGACAGTATTGCCAAGCCGCTGAAAATTTATTGTGATAACTCCGCAGCAGTCTTCTTTTCTAAAAAACAACAAGTATTCAAAGGATGCTAAACATATGGAATTGAAATACTTTGCCGTTAAAGAAGAAGCTCAGAAACAGAGAGTGTCAATTGAACATATTAGCACCAATCTCATGATTGCAGATCCGCTGACTAATGGATTGCCGCCAAAGACATTTCATGAACATGTCGAAAGAATGGGCATTATTGAAAACCATTAGTGATGTTATGTTTAAAGTTTTAAGTTCCTTATGTATTTGACACTCTGAGCTCAATTAATTATTGTTTCTGAATTACTTATGGATCATGTTTACTTATGCTGGTATATATACATAAATGAATTATGAGAATATTAACAGAATTTGTCTTTGATAAAGACATCATTGTTAGACCTTATTGCAATTCCCATTATAGGTCATGTTAAGTATAGAACTAGTAATGTGATACGTGGAAGGGAGTACGTCGAAATAATAGCATACAACCGCCATGATCCTTATTAGTTTTTTGCTTAATGATGATTTCATGTTTGATCAATATTATGAAGGATTTTAGCTTTTGTTATGCGCATTATGATTGATTATTAAACCAGTATGTTTAATATCTCACATGGGTCAAGTGGGAGAATGTTAGTGTTTCCTTTTATGTGGCCCACGTGGATATATGATTGATATATCATTTATTTATTCTAAATGATAATTATGATATCTGATTTTATCAGATATTTAAATTTAAGTGATAATGATGGTTTAATAAAGCTAATTTTCTTTTGGTTTATCTTTTGGGAAGTTGTTATCTGATAACATCTCTTTGATGGAAAGAGAAACTTATCGTATTATCAGATTGGTCCTCTCTCTCCTATATATAAGTCTGTTTGACCATCAAAGCATATAAGGAAGAGAATTAGGAAAGAGGGAGAAACTCAATTTGTCGTTAACACATACGCAGCCTCGCGTTCATCGTCAACGAAGAACAAATATCAATGGATCAACGTACACATTCTTGTTTATGTTTTCATGTAAAAATCATTTATTCTAAGATCTTGGCCATTATATTTATTAAAGAAGATCATTTATTGGATCTTACAAGAAAGGGCCATCAATTAACACCATGTTACTTTGAAGCAGCATTGTCAATAAGTTATGTTATGTTAACCATGGCATTTAACATAACATCCTCTGGATTACCTACCCGATAATTTTTAGTGGATTTTTGAGTTATGTAAATGGCAATCAAAATACAGTAATAAGTCTGTGCGGTAATGAGGCATGAGTTTGAAGAAATGGAGAGGTCCATCCAAGAGATGACCAACAAGTTTAAACACACACCAGGCAATAATTCCATGTATGACACCCCTTAAAGTACAGCCAAGAACAAGGCCATGATTATTATAGCTTGGAAGGTCCCGTCAATATATATATATATATATATATATATACACACGCGATGTAGTTAATGAGTTGAGTATATATATATATACTCAACTCAACTAATTAACTACATCGCACGCACACATATACACACACACGATGTAGTTAATGAGTTGAGTATATATATATATATACTCAACTCAACTAATTAACTACATCGCGCGCACACATACACACACACATATATATATATATATATATATATATATATATATATATATATATATATATATGAGCAGTGAAGCAGAAACAGGAATAACAATACCAAGGTTCAAATACACCACAGAGTAGATACCACCACACATCAAAGTCAGCCTTACAAACCCCTCTTTGCTAATTCCTATCAAGGCATGACCTTCAGTGTCAGCATAAGCTTTTCCAAAAACTTCTCGCCAACCTCGCTTTTTTATTTCTACTTGTCCCATTTGTTTCCATTCTCAGTGCTTTGTCTGATTTATTTATGGTAAAATTCATTCTTCTTGGTCTTAGCACACTTCTACTTGAGCAAATCTAATATCTAAAATTCTCATCGTTTGTGCTTGGACTCTTTTTATTGTCCAAAGTTCTAACCATGAGAACACATCAGGCCATAATGACGTCTTGTCGAAATTTCCATAAGCAAACCGGGACCAATATTGTGTATTGTGGTTTCATATTTAACTTGATTTAGATGAGAAATACATCTCACAGATATTTGAGTGTCCATCACTTTCTTTAATCCTAACATTTCTGGATTGTTTTCCAAGGATAGTATAATAAACAGTCTATATTTTCAAGAAGTTATTTGCTACATAAAGTAACTGTTGTATGGATACTCCGATTGATTGCAGGATATATATTTAAACTTAAACATCCAAGTCAAAAGGGGAGGAAGGGGATCGATAAGACAATAATAGGACAAAATCGGCCAACTATGGTAAGGTGTTCATAAACAGAAAGGAAGAGAAAATGGTGTTAAAATGATTTTTAAATTTTAATTTCTACAATTTTTTTGTAAGATAGTTTTGGTGCATTTTGTTTGGTTATTCAGACTTTTTTCGCTTTGCTCCATCTCAGTCATAGTATACTGAAATATTCATGGTTTACTCTCACTCTTATCAGAAGTAGAATGGTTGGGTTACGCATTTGACAATTGTCAAATTCTTGGTGAAGATTGGAGGCTCAAGATGATTTCCTTGCATCATTAAGTCTACGTCTTGTGAGAGGCAGAGCACTTTGATTATTGGCGGCGCTAGCTCCTATTAATCAACTCAAATTTTTATCCGTGTGAATAGCTGATTCCATAATCTCAAAATACTATACGGTATTGATTTTTTTTTTATATAAAAAAAAAAGAAAAGCAAAGGAGGTCAAGAGAGTTCAGAGGTCTTACCTTTGATAGACTTGGGTTGCGAAACGAGATCCATTGTAGCAGACGAACCAGAGCAAAAAAGGATTATTATGTCTACTAGAGTTAAAGAAAGGCCACAATTCAAAGAACACTTGTTATGGTATGATAGGGAAGAAATCCAAAAACATATATAACATGATACTCTGTAACTTAGATGAACAGATCCATGAGGAAATTAAATAATCATGGCGATTCTATGATATGAAAGAGGATGGGAAGAGCTGAGTCAGAGCAAAATAAAGAAGGGCACTTTGCACTAGATTTTAAACAGTCCATAATAACAAAAAAAAAAAAAAAAAAACTTTTATTAGAACAATCATGACAGTAAGTAGAAATTTCAAACAGAGTCAATCAATTATAAGAGAGGAAAAAAGAAAAAGAAAAAGTGAGACATGCATGGTGGATGAGACTCCAGCAGTGATCCCATGAAAGGATTCAAAATTACTGAGCAGCAGTTAAAGTAGGGAGATATTGGACGAGAAAGGATACTGAAAAGGTAGCGCTCCCACCAATCGAGCATGTAGAGGCCCATGGTGACGTTGTAGAGATGGATCTTGCGGCTGATCCAATTCATCCTTCCTTTCTTTCCCTTCCTGCCTTCTCCGAGAGATTGCTCTGGTCTTCGCAGAGAGTGGAAATAAATAGCGAATTGGAGGCGGCGGACGAACTCGATTTCCTCTTGACGGGTCAACGTCGCCGGTCAGAAATGGTGGGGAAGGGAAGGAGGAGAGAAGCTGGCCCTTGGGTTGTTGTCCTGAGTGCATCATACGTTGCTCGAAGATCCCGTCGTCTTCTCCTCTGTTTTGACCGCAGAATATCCACGGATCATTTAGTCGAGGAAAAGAGCGTTGGTCGGGGTGGACCGAGCAGATTCCATTGGTTTGACTTCAGAATGTTCATCCATAAACGTTGGACTCAAGGGCTTCACAGATTATTTTTATGCTTTATTTTATTTTATTTTATTTTTGATACAAACAGGCGATCATACAAGTCTCGTGTGAGTCAATCCAGATACATCAGAGAACAAAATATGCTGAAGAAGAATCGGACAGTGATCTCCAGGGCCTCCAAATCCATGAACCTATATGCTGAGCCATAGAGGTAGCCGCCCATCTGTCGCCGCATTGGCTTCACGATATATATGACGGATCAGGACAGAGCCAGTCACTCGCAGAATTGATCAAATATCTCTCAAGATTGGATTAGAGGGACCCTTAAAATAATTCTCTTTCTGCAACCAAGAAATGACCATCATAGAATCACCCTCGAACATGATCCTAGGAGCATGGAGAATCCGAGCGGCATAAGAAATCCCCGCCCAAGCCGCATAGAGCTCAGCTATCGGGACAGAATAGTCAAGAGAACCAAAACCTCCCACCGCCAACAAATCACCCGTTAGCTCACGGATGATGAACGTAGAACCAGCAGCTCTACCGCGGACACTCCCGTCGAAGTTGATTTTGACAAACCCTGGAGGGGGGCTCCCAAGAAATGAAAACCGGATACCGGTTCGCTGCAGAAGCAGTAGGGGAACCCCAGCGGCCAGAGGAGTCAGAACCAACACCAGAGAAGACACGGGCATAGTCATCATCAGCAATCTAATCTTCCTCACAATCCTATGAGGAGAAGCAGTGATATTCGAA
This sequence comes from Calamus simplicifolius, assembly GCA_900491605.1. Taxonomy (NCBI): domain Eukaryota; kingdom Viridiplantae; phylum Streptophyta; class Magnoliopsida; order Arecales; family Arecaceae; genus Calamus; species Calamus simplicifolius. The sequence goes on from UESW01004452.1 coordinate 319,590, forward strand.
AAAATGAGCTCATTCCTTGACAGCCAAATCTGATATGTCGTGACTGCCCAAAGACCACGCTTATGCTGAGATCCCCACCGAATATCATGGAAAAAGGAGGAGCGCGGAGATGCCATAGCCTCCAATTTGCTAGAAAAACCCATCAGATACCATATCCGTCTAGCTCTGGGACATATAAAGATAGCGTGGTCATCAGTCTCCTCCTCCAGCCGACAAAGAGGACAAATCAGCTGAATAGATAGACCCCTCCGAGAGAGAAGACCAGATGTAGGAAGGCAGCCCCATAGAAGCTTCCAAATAAAAGCTAAATCCTAGGAATGGTGGGAAGCTTCCAGATCCAAGCAGCATCCTTCGTGCGCTGGGACTGGGGCCTGAAGCTCCTCATAAGGTCCCTAGAGGGGGCACTAGAGAGACAAGATCTCTGCCATAACCTAGAATCACCATCACAGCCATAAATAAGAGGCATAGATAGAATCCGCCGAGAAAGCTCCTCCCCAAATAACCAGGTCACCGTGGGGATATGCCATGAGGGGGGATCCAGGGAAATCAAATCCTTAACCCTTAAACTGGAGGGGGCATCCATATTAATAAAAGAGGGCCGCATCGAAAGGGGGAGCTCAGAAATCCAAGTATCCTAGATAACATCAATCGAAGAACCATCTTCGATACTCCATGAAACATTCTCCAGGATAAACTGACCATATCTGCAAACCTCCTTCCAAAAGGAGGAAGATCCCCGGGTCGGCAGAATGGGCGAGCCGGACGTCCACTCACCATGCCTCGCTCGCATCAGAGAGCTCCACAGACACTGCGGCTCTAAGAGAAATCGAGAAGCATGTCTGGCAAGAAGAGCTTCTCTTCTAACAATCAGAGACTGAATTCCAAGACCACCTTCTTGGATAGGCATACAGACTGTGTCCCATGATAATAAATGCATGCCATGACCATCTTGCATAGAGGCCTAACGAAAGTCTCTGAAGCATCTCTCTATTCTCCTGAGACAGGAAATCGGAATAACAGTATTCAAAAGAAGAATAAGAGGAAGCGACGAGAGAACCAATCGAATAATAATGACCCTGGCCATCATAGATAAACTAGTGACCTGCCACCCCTCAAGGCGCTGACGAACCCTCCTCTCAAGCTCAGCAAAGTCAGTACAACGGGGACGTCTACCTGTAATGGGGATCCCCAGATACATAAATCGATCAGTCTGAGTAGAGATACCCGACAGATTAGTAATGGCTTCCCTAGTAGATCTGATGGTCTTTGGGCTGAAACATATAGAAGATTTGAGATAGTTAACCCTTTGACCTGAAGCCAGACAATAGTTCTGCACAATAGAATGTAAGGAAGCCGCATTATCAATGGAAGCATGACTCAGAAGAATACAGTCATCAGCGAAAAGGAGATGGGAGACCGCAGGGCCCTGACACCCGGCCATTAAAGGGACAATCCTCTGATTCAACTGTGCCTGATGAAAAGCACGAGAAAGATTATCCGCAGTCAGAATGAACAACAAAGGGGATAAAGGGCACCCCTGCCTCAGACCCACAATAGAATGGAAAAACTCCGTCGGGCATCCATTGATGATCAGAGAAAAAGAAGGCCTCTGAATACAAGCCAAGATCCACTCAATAAACAGATCTTCAAACCCAAACTCCTGAAGCGAGCGGAGCAGGAAAGATCAACTCATCCTATCATAAGCTCTCCATGTTATACTTTTATCCAGACGTAGTAAATGAATGCTTGGATCATGAGAGTGCCAATAAACTGAGTTGGCAATGCGAGGGACTTGGACCTAATCTCGTGATTACTCGAGTTTATTTCCAGAGTACTCATTAAGAGCGATGCCAGCATCATTTCAAATGAGGCCTCAGCGTTTAATTGCCCATTAAATTATGATGAAGTGTAGAATTGCACACAGCTGGCTTTATTTTATATTAGTAATAATATCAAACTTATCTTCATTAAAATGAATCTTAGCTATTTGTTAAGTGACAAAAATAAAAAAATGAAACAACTGGGTTTTACTTTTTTATCCTTTTTTTTCCCTAGCAACTCTTGAAACATACATAATATAGCAATATAACTAATTATATCAAATAAAAAATATAATACAAAAATTTTGATTGCATATTAAATAGTAAACTTTAATGCTAGTCAAGCAAGAAAAATCTTATTATTTAATATCATCAATATTGGCAATCGAACAAATAACTTTGGATAAGCCGAGCCTCCATATTAAAAAGATATACTAGCATATAACTTGTGTGATGCATGAGATACAATTTTTTATCTATTATTTAATTTTTTTAAATATAATGTAGCAATGCAAATAAAGAGCTATGTAAAAACTATGTCTCGGTGAAGAACCTTTAAACATTAATATTAGCCTTATATAATATATGGGATATATTATTTTTCTTCATCTTTTAATTATTCTTGAGATACAATATAATGATGTGATAGGTTATAATAAATAAAAAATCTTTAGTAACCAAATATTTGTCGCATAGAAAATAAAGAGCTCTACATAAGTTTGAGCTTTTATTATATAGTTCTTCTAAAACACACACAAATATAAACCTTATACAATGAGGTGTAATTTTTTTCCTTCTTTTTCGACCCTTTAAATGCAATGAAACTATATAATTAATAATAAATAAAAATATTTGATAGCTAAATTTTTATCATATATTGAATAATAAACTCTAATAGTGGTTGAGTAAAAATTCTTTATTATTTCTAACATCATTTATAGCAATATTTACGTGCCAAATAGAAAATTTTGCATAAGTTGAGTTGTATTGCAGATGTTTTCCAATAGAATTATTAATAAAGTATATATTTACCTCTTTTTATAATTATTTTAAAATGTAATTTAATAATATAGTAAATTATATATATAAAATAATTTAATAGCTAAATTTCTTTTACATATTAAATGAAATATTCAAGCACATTAATATCACTATCATTAATAACAAATGAATATTAAGCATTTAATGTACAGTACTTGGGCAAACTAGTATTATTATTTAATGGCAAAAAGAAATCCACATGGATTAAACCTCTATTTGAAATATATATGATAGATAATAGAGTTGGAGGGATTATAAAAGCTTTTGTTGTAACACTTTTCAAAATGGACTTTAAAAAATATATATATATATTCATACACATTGATTAATCAATTAGTCATTAGTTAGATAATGAATAAAAATAAATTATAATGTATAAAAAGTGATTTGATATTATATGTATGCATGATATATACTTTTTTTAAAAAAACTAATTTTGCCCCTCTTCAAAATCAAGCAGCATGCAACACATATACCCTGAAAATTAAGCTTTATTTATAATTTTTTTGTTTGATATGAAAAAGGAGCGAGGAACCCTCTACTTTATTAATGCAGAATATTTATTGATGAGGGGTAAAATTATCATCGCATTAATGCCTATGCATATCGACAATTGGATTGAGACCAATCACAACATCTTGTCGGCCAGCTGTAACATCCGCAAGGCGGCGAAGCCGAATCGCCTTCAGTAGAATCGGATCGCTTCGACGAACCGAACCATCCTATACCTCGGCAAACCGAGCCATCCTATACCTCGGCAAACCAAGCCATCCTCTATCTTGGAAAACCAAACTGTCCCTCGCCTCAGCCAGACCGAGGCACTCGAACACCTCTACAGAATCAAGTGCGGGAAAGTTCAAATTCACGATAACTGAATAAGATTACAAACGGAGAATCATGCCAGAAGTGGCCTAAGGGCCATAGAAGTGGCCTAGGGCCTACATAATCACTGAATCTCAAGGTATCAACCAACTCTTCTAGCCGTCGATCCTCTAACTGATAAGATACGGATCCTACTGGCCTCGTAACAAACTTGATTCGAATCCGTTTCGAATCTCAACAGCTTTTGGATCCCCTGTGATGCGTCCAAGGAATCAGGTGATCGCCTATAAATACCACAGCCTCTAAGTCTCTCAGGTACGTATTCACTAGCTCTCATACTAAAAAACTTCATTAAAGCTCCATCAGAGCTCCAAGCTCTCGAAAAAACTCCCATCTAGAGGAACCCTTCTGCGAGAGCCTTCTCCTCACATCTGCTTGCTGTGAATCTCACTGACTTGGGCATCGAAAGGTCTTCCGTAGAGGGCACTTCGAAACACCCTCTGCTTGCGGACTGTCTTGCAGGTTTCACCTCGGGCAAGAGATCAGCGTCGGACCCGGAACCGTGTGCACCCAAGTCGGAGAACGGATTTCCGTGGCAACAGATTGGCGCTAGAGGAAGGGCCGCAAGCCCCGTAAACTTGTAATTCAGAGACAAGACTCGAAACCAGAAGAAGCATCCTTTAATGGCCAATCGGAAGAGAGCCACATCCGAGGCTCAAGATTAGGCCGCTTCACAAAGGCCTGACCCAATTAGCGGTGTAGCGCTCTGCCACCACTGCCAGCTGAGACTCTTCGCCATTGGCGACGGTGGTAACACTGGACCAGTTTGCTACTCTGGTCCAGCAGGTCCAGACACTGACCCAGCTAATCCAAGGACTCCAAGGGGTTCCTTGCTCAGCTGTCCCTGCTCCGCAGCTTCATGAAGAGACAGCTGCCCCTATTCCACCAGCGATCTCTTCCTCCAATCCACCTAAAGCAGTGGATTATCTTTATCGACCCGCGAAGGCAAAGCCAGTGCCGCAACGGGCCGTAGGTAAGAGCCCTCAGATCTCGACGGTTCGTTCTCTTTCCCCGATGTCTTTCTAGACTCAACACCACTGCCATCTTTCCATCACCCAATCCCTCCTACCACTTTGGATGAAGGGATTAGGCAACAGATGTAGGATGCATCGAGAATGGTCAGGAGTTGAACGCCGTCAGACAAGCCCCTCTATCCCAACCAAAGGCGGAGCAGGGCATTCCCTTCTTTGAAAGGATCATGAGGGAAGTGATTCCCCCTCATGTCAAACTTCCCACTATCAGCCATACAATGGATCTACTGATCCCGACGACCATTTGAGCAGCTTTAGATCCATCATGATGTTCCACGGAGCATCGGATGCGATCCTGTGCCGAGCTTTCCTCTCCACTCTTAGGGGATCTGCCTGAACTTGGTTTAATAGCTTAAAGCCAGGTTCCATTGATTCTTTCGACGAGCTGAGTTGTTTACTCATCAGCTAGTTCATCAGCAGCCATCGCCAACAACAGAGATCTGATTCCCTCTCTGAAGTCAAGCAGATAGAGGGGGAATCTTTGAAGAATTACCTTGGCCGTTTTAATACGACCCTCCTGAAGGTCGAGCACCTCAACCACGAGGTAGTCATGTCTGCCTTGGTTGGAGGAGTGTCGAAGGAAGGGGACTTTTACTTGGCTCTGGAGGTTAACTACCCGAAGAGCCTTTCAGATATAATGTCCTTGGCGGATAAGTATGCCAGGGTTGAAGAATCGCGGAGGTCAGCTCGATCCAACAACTGAAGAAGAAGGAGGCAAAGGGCTCGGACAAGCATCAAGCCTACCACCATGCAAGCCCACCTCGCCGCCAAAGAGCTCCTCCACCGCCGTCTCAAGACCAAACCCGAGTCTGGCTCGAAGGTTCGACCGCTACACTCCTTTCACCGCGCCAAGAGCACAAATCTGATGGAGATCGAGCGCCAAATTCTCGGCCTCCTCCTCTCCGAGGAAATGCGACTCGGAGGGATATAACCAAGTACTGCCTCTTCCATCGGGATCACGGGCATTATACCGAGGACTGTTGACAGCTCAAGAATGAGATCGAGCGGCTGATCCAACGAGGCAGACTGGACCGATTCAGAGGACCCCTGAGCCAAACAATGAAGGGGATCCAGCCCGAGCCTTGACAACTCCCACCACCAAATCCTTTGGTTATGGCAATGTTAATGTAATAGCGGCGGTCGGCTCCCCATCATCTTGGCCAGGCAGGAAGAAAACCCGCCAAAGAAGGCTCGGGTTGATGAGCTCACTTTTTCTGATGAAGATCTTCGGGAGGTACAGTACCCCCATGATGATGCTCTGGTTGTGTCCCTAAATATGAACAACTATGATGTACACCGCATTTTAATTGATAGTGGAAGCTCGTTAATGCTTTGTATTTTGACGCCTTTGCGAGATTAAAATTTCGGACGGAGACCTCCGGGCCGTAGAATCCACCCTGGTAGGTTTTACGGAAGACTCCATAATCCCCGAGGGAGTTATTACCTTAACAGTTCGAGTCGGCACTTGGCCCCGCATAGCTATGCGTTCATGGATTTTCTTGTGACCAAGCTTCGGTCTCCTTACAATGCCATCCTCGGCAGCCGGGACAAGTATCTCTCAAAGCCATCATTTTCATTCCCCATCTTGCCATGAAGTTTCCCACCAAGTGGGGAGTGGAGTTGTTCAAGGAAGTCAAATTATAGCCGGCATTTCTTTGTCGCTGACCTTCAATCCAGAAAGCCCGAGGTTGACGGGCTGGATGCTCGGAAAGATTTTGCCGAGCAACGAGGAGAGCCAGCCAAGGAATTAAAGGAAGTGCCACTTGATGAAGCTCGGCCCAATCAAACCATAAAGATTGGGTCACAACTGAAGGGAAAGCTTCGGCAAGACTTGGTCGAATTCCTTTGGAAGAATGCTGATATCTTCGCCTGGTCCGCATCGGATATGCCCGGGATCAACCCAGCTGTCTTGGTCCACCGCCTCAGCGTAGACGAGGCATTTTGGTCGATTAAGCAGAAGAAAAGAAACTTCGCCCCTGAGCGCCAAAAGGCTATCGAAGAGGAGGTGGACAAACTCATTAAAGCTAACTTCATCCGAAAGTCAATTACCCCGACTGGTTGGCAAATGTAGTTATGGTGAAAAAATGAATGGCAAGTGGAGGATCTGCATCGACTTCACCGACCTCAACAAGGCTTGCCCAAAAGATAGCTTCCCTCTTCCTCGGATCGATCAGCTTGTGGATTCAACTTCGGGCCACCAAATGTTAACTTTCATGGATGCCTATTCAGACTACAATCAGATTCGGATGGTGCCCAGGATGAGGAAAAAACTGCCTTCATTACCGAGGCATTTATTATTATCGAGTTATGCCCTTTGGTTTAAAAAATGCAGGTGCCACCTACAAAGGTTGGTCAATAAAGTCTTCAAGGAGCAAATCGGCTGAAACATGGAGGTGTATGTTGATGATATGCTGGTAAAGAGCAGGGAGGCATCCTAGCATATTGAGGATCTCGCAGAAAGCTTCGCAACACTTCGGAAGTATCAAATGAAGCTCAATCCGATCAAATGTGCTTTCGGGGTTAACTCCGGAAAGTCTTGGGCTTCATGGTCTCTCAGCGAGGCATTGAAGCAAATCCATAGAAGATCCAAGCCTTGCGGAAGATGGCCCCTCGGAGTCGATCAAAGGCATGCAACGTCTTACAGGGAGGATAGCGCCCTCAACCACTTCATTGCTCGGTCGGTCGAAAAGTGCCTTTTCTTCTTCAAAGCACTTCGGTCGGCCAAAAATTTTCAATGGACCCCAAATTGCCAGAAGTCCTTCGAAGATCTCAAGAAATACTCAGCTCACCATCTCTCCTTAGCAGTCCAAAACCAGGGGAAATGCTGAGTCTATACTTGGCGGTCTTGAAAACACTGTTGGCTCTATGCTGATTAGAGAGAGAACAAAGCCCAAAGCCAGTTTATTATGTCAGCAAATTGCTCAAATACGCCAAAACGAGTATACTCGAGTCGAGAAGATGGTTCTGGCTCTAGTAACATCGGTCCGAAAGCTGCGACCATTTCCAAGCGCACAATGTCACAGTCTTGACCGACCAACCCATCAAGTCAATTATCCATCGTCCGGAAGCGTTGGGAAGAATGACCAAATGGGTTGTCGAGCTGAGCGAACATGACATTCAGTATCAGCCTCGTCCAGCCATAAAGCCAAGTCCGGCGGATTTCCTCCTTGAATGCACCATACCCAAGATGGTTCTGCTTCGGATACCCTGAACAACCAAAACCCGGCGCCCCGTAGTTGCTTCATGCGATGGATCCTCCAACGCGAGCGGTTCTGGTGCCGGTCTAGTCCTCATTAGTCGAGGGGGTAACTTTCGAATATGGCATCCGCTTCTCCTTCTCAGCCTCAAACAATGAAGCAGAGTATGAAGCTCTGCTCGCGGACTCCGCATCGCCTGCGAGCTCAAAGTTGAAAAGCTAAATGCCTATACTGACTCTCAGTTGGTGGCAGGCCAGTTCAAGGAGAATTCAAGACTCAAGAGCTGAACATGATTCGGTATCTTCAAAAGGTGCGCGATCTATCTTCCTGCTTTGCTGAATTTAAGATTATTCAGGTCCCAAGGGCTGAAAATGCGCGCGCCGACCTTTTGTCCCGCTGGCGACTACGGACTCGATGGATCTTGAGCGGAGGTTCTACTTGGAAGTCCTGAAGAAATCCAGCATTGCGATACTGATCAGATGATGCAGGTCGACACCGAACCATCTTGGATGGATCCCCTGCACAAATATCTCAAAGAAGGGCTGCTACCCACTGAAAGAAAAGAGCAAGAAAACTAAAAATGCAATCATCTCATTATGTTTTAATTGATGATCGGCTGTATAAGTGATCCTTCTCTATGTCGTTACTCAAATGCCTCCGACCGTCGAAGGCTGATTATGCTCTTCGAGAGGTTCATAAAGGCATCTGCGGTAATCATCTTGGCGGTCGGGCTTTATGCCATAAAGTGCTGCGCCAAGGGTATTATTGGCCAACGATACAGAGAGATGCTATGACCTTGTCCGAGCCTGTGATTCATGACAGTGACACTCAAATGTCCAAAGGCTCCCCTTGCTCACCTGACTTCTATATCATCCCCTGGCCTTTCACCAAATGGGGAATGGATATCCTCGTCCTTTCCCCCTCGCAACGGGGCAAAGGAAGTTCTTGTTTGTTGCAATTGATTATTTCACCAAGTGGGTCGAAGCCAAAGCAGTCGCCCAGATAACCGAAGCTCAGGCTAAGGACTTCGTATGGAGGTCTATTATCTGCCATTTCGGCCTTCCCACACCATCATCACCGATAACAGAAAGCAATTTGATAATCCTAAGTTTCAGGAATTATGCGAGGATCACGACATTCTTCATGCTGATATCGGTCGAACATCCTCAAGCCAATGGGGAGGCCGATGTAACTAACTGAACTCTTATGCAGGGAATTAAAGCTCGGCTCAACCGGGCACGAGGCAGATGGGCAAAAGAGCTCCATCATGTGTTTGTGGGCCTTTAAACTACTGAAAGGATACCCACAGGCCAAACTCCATTTAAGATGGCTTTTGGTACGGAAGCTATCATTCTAGTGGAGGTCGGACTCCCTCCTCGCGTGGAAAGCTACTCGGAGGAATCCAATGATGAACAACTCCGAACTAATCTTGATTTAATAGAAGAAGTCAGGGAGAAGGCCCAAATTCGAATGGCCGCCTATCAACAAAGGGTAGCCCGTTATCACTCCGCCATAATCAAAGGAAAGTCTTTCCTCCCAGGTGATCTGGTACTTCGGAAGGCATCCGTGTCAAAACCACTGGAGCAAGGGAAACTGTCCCCAAATTAGGAGGGTCCCTACCAAGTTGCGGAGGTAATTAGACCCGGCACCTACAAACTTCAAGATCTGAATGAAAAATCTCTCCCTCGGAAGTGGAATTCGGATAATCGCCGTATCTATCATCAGTAAGAGCACGCCCCCACTAAACTTACTCTGTTCATCACGTTAAATTTAACCTTCAAAGGTTCACAAAATTTTTATTTCGATTACTTTTCCCTAAAAACTGCAATAAGAAGCAGGTCTTGCTATATAATCTTTTTGAAGCCTCGGCCAATCCAATGACGTCTTCGTACCTTGATCGCGCTAAGTAAAATATATTTGACAAACCTTGGCAGGGCCGAGAGACCTTCGTATGTTGGCCGCGCCAAGTAAAATATAATCTTTGAAGCCTCGGCTGGGCCAAGTGATCTCATACCTTGGCTGTGCCAAGTAAAATATATTTGACAAACCTCGGCAGGGCCGAGAGACCTTCGTACCTTGGCCGCACCAAGTAAAATATAATCTTTGAAGCCTCGGCCGAGCCAAGTGGTATCTCCGTATCTTGGCCGCGCCAAGTAAAATATAATCTTTTTAATCCTCGGCAGGGCCGAGTGATCTCCGTACCTTGGCCGCGCCAAATAAAATATATTTGACAAACCTCGGCAGGGCCGAGAGACCTTCGTACCTTGGCTGCACCAAATAAAATATAATCTTTGAAGCTTCAGACGAGCCAAGTGATATCTCTGAATAATATCTCAAGCCTCAGCAAGACCGAGTGATTTTCTGAATAATATCTGAAGCCTCGGCAAGACCGAGCGATGTCTCTGAATAATATTTGAAGCCTCAACAAGACCGAGTGATATCTCCGAATAATATCTCAAGCGTCGGCAAGATCGACAATATCTCTGAATAATATTTGAAGCCTCGGCAAGACCGAGTGATATCTCTGAATAATATATGAAGCCTCGGCAAGACCGAGCGATATCTCTGAATAATATTTGAAGCCTTGTCAAGACCGAGTGATATCTCCAAATAATATCTCAAGCCTCGACAAGACCGAGCGATATCTCTAAATAATATTTGAAGCCTCGGCAAGACCAAGTGATATCTTCGAATAATATCTAAAGCCTTGGCAAGACCGAGCGATATCTCTGAATAATATTTGAAGCCTCGGCATGACCGAGTGATATCTTCGAATAATATCTCAAGCCTCGGCAAGATCGAGTGATTTCTCTGAATAATATCTGAAGCCTCGGCAAGACCGTGTGATATCTCTGAATAATATCTGAAGCCTCGGCAAGCCGAGTGATATCTCTAAATAATATTTGAAGCCTCGGTCAAGCCAAGTGATATATCTAAAATAATTTGAAACCTCGGCCAAGCCGAGTGATATCTTCAAGCCATATCTCAAGTTCCGGTATGAATGGATGACTCCTTCAAAGTGGCAGCAAAGCCAGTTAGTTTCTCAAACACTCTAGCATGACTAAAACGTCCTATCATGCTTCGATGGAGGTAAGTAACCTCTTCCTCTGCACACCAGCAAGATTAAGCGAGTTATTTCTCTTCAAGGCAAAGCCTACTTCGTCCCTCGAGTAAGGCCATGTTTATATTGCAAATTAATAAGGCCGCCCAGGCCTTTCTCTGACCTAAACAGAGATGAATGCTTCCTCCGTAGAGGACTGAGCATTACCGAAATGCCTAACGAAGGTTAAGTAACTGAAGCGCTATTGGTGATTGTAGATTACGCTACGATTCGAAAAGCGCGATACAAATAGAACGACCCCCACGACTGAACAACACGATTATATTGAAAAAGAAACAAGTATTTGAAGAAGAAAGAGTAAGGGCTTTCTTTATTGATAAAAAAATTATAACCTCCTAAGAGGCATTACAAGTGCATCATGGCATAGAAAATAATGACAAATAAAATAAAAGTTCAGACAAGCAGCTTCGGTCATTAACACTGTTTCTGCATCCGACCCAAGAAATTAGAGAAATCAGGCGGCTTCGTTGAGTCGCCGACTAATAGCAAAGCAGGCCATCCATGGTTCCTTAGATGGATGAACTAAGGGATCCAAACTAGGCTGAAGACCTATGGATGCCGATGCTGAGGATTCCTCCTCCCTGAGTGGTGTGCTGGGCTGCTAGCCCCTGCTTAAGAACATAGACAGGAGACCAGTAGACCAACACTACTTGCCTCCTTCCTCATTTGAGAAAGGACCCCTCAACGGATGAACTGAGGGATCCAAATTGAGGAAGGAGGTGAAGTTCATGTAAACCATGGGGGTTGTATATGCTTTGCATTTCCTGTGGTCCCCATGGAAAGTGACAAAGGCAATACAGAGAGCACATACGTGCGCTCTCCATATGACCTTTGTGTGCGTTCCCGTGCGCTCTCCATATGACCTTCGAAACTCCTCCCTTGAGGACTACTTGCTCTTCAGTAGCTCCTCCACCATCCTAGCTATCTGGGATGATCCAGCTTTCAAAAGGAAACCTCGATCTCTCCATTCTCGACCTCAGTAAAACAGGCGCCATGAAAACCTCTCTAACTCATAGAAAAAAGAAGGTTTCAGGAATGCTCAAACATAGTCCGCTCTCCCCTTTTTATAGACGAACGAACAAGAAGCAACCATTAAGGAAGAGAACCCCGGAATTCAAAATGCCATGGTCACACTGCCATGCAGCACATTAAGAAAAAAGGGCGTGTCCCAATGCACACCGAGCACGCCTCCCAGGCCATGACAAAAGGCAGAAGATCTCCTTTGAATCTCGAATCGAGAGCCTTAAATGTAAAAAACCGTATGTAGGTCCTTGAGATATGGGCGGACCTGGGAGATCCCCTCCGAAAATGACATCGTCCAAGGCATCCATTGGCAAACTGCAAGCCGTTTCATCTACCTCGACAAAAAGTGAACCGACTTCTTGCTTCGGATAAATCGAGCAGTCTGCCTTACCTTGACCCCAACCAAGGTACTTCTCTTGTTTCGGCCATTTCAAGCCGCTCTTCTCTCACAGTGAGCCGAGCTATCCTATGCCTCGACGAATCAAGTCGCCTTACGCATTTCGAATTATTTGTCTTACTTCGAACGAAATCGGGATAATGTTCCTTGGCAAAACTGGATAGTTTCATACGTCAAGAAACCTAGCTAACTTAGTTCCTATTAAGTGGAACATTCGATTCGGAACTGCTGAGAGCAATCCGATCTTAATGTGCGATTCGTTTACAATAAGTTACAAGCGGGAGAAAAAAAACTTCTCACAAACAAAAAGATCGTTCAAAAAATGATGACCAAAGCAAAAGGACACACAGAAGAAGACAAAAGATTCATTCATTAAGATTCGATTGAATTATAAGTGAAAAAAGAAAAAATACATAAGCAACCCTCAAGGGTCAGGATTTAGATCATTTCCAGGGGCCCTCTCGGTAACATATGGAGGAATTTGACTTGATTCGCCCACTTCGAATACAGTTGGAGGGGGAACCTCAAGTTCCTCAGCATCAGGCTGAGGACACCCCTCTGAAGCCGCGGCCTCATCAGTGCCTAGGATGGTCTCGAGGTCAACATCCGAGATATCCTCATACTCAGCTTCTTCAGCTCATGGGGTACGAGTATCATAAAACTCGGCCTCTAGAAAAGATAGATCCAGCTCAGGGTATACCTGAGAGATCTTCGCCCGCGTCTCCTCTTCGCTGAACCGAAATGCATCGGCACAAGCTGCTTTATATTCATCGGTAAATTGGATAGAACTCTTGTACTCGTCCACAGCCGAAGAGACTTGTCTGTTAGCCTCGACCAACTGACCCCCTAGTTCGGAATTCATTTGGCGGCTCTAGGCCAACTCCGCTCTCAAAGCGTTGAATTGTTTCTGAACCTTAAGCCCGATTCCGCCTATCTTCAAGGCACAGAGTCACGTGAGGCTATGGCTGAAAGAAAAGGCACTAAAAATAAGTAAGAGGACGTTATATCTCTTCTTCTCACTGAGCCATTTTTTTCGTTCAGCTCATGAACCTTTTCAAGAGTTTTTATTTTGGCCGCTTTATTCTGCTGGAGGCCCTCCTTCAGGTCGTTAATCCTGGACTGTTTTTCTTTGACCTCCCGCCTAGACTGATCAAGGTCAGTGGTGAGTTTGGCAATTTGATCGTGCTGCCATTTCAGTCGGTCCTCCCTATCGGCGAGCTTCCTATTCAGGCTGGCGAGCTGATCCTGTTGTTACCGATGCCTGCGCTCCTCTTTGTCAAGCCTCTTATTCCAATTATTTTTCCCTCAACGAACCTATCCTTCAGTTTGCCCCATCTCTCGTTGAAGCGCTGCCGCATAGCCTTTATTTCTTCGGCATGCTTAGACTTGATCTACGATAACTCAAACAGGCCTTGATCGATTGCTCACGGAAGCCACGAAGTTCTTTAACTTGGATCTTGAGCTGAGAGGCTCTCTCAGTGGTAGCTTGGTAGACTTGCTCATCTTCTCGAGATCCCCCTGGATGGATGACAAGGCCCTAGAGAGTTTACTAGTCGAATCCACCCTTTTCCAAAGATCGACGGCCTCCCTCCTGGCCTGAGCGCAGGCCCCCATGGCCAAGTTTAGGTACCAACTCAGTACCCTCATAATTAAGGCATTCTGCAGAAAAAGCACAAGTAAGAAAGTGCAGCCAAGCCAACCAACTAAAAATTGTTACCTTGACACAATGACTTACTCGGGAGGCGTAATTTGTGGCAATCTTCATAAGAGCGGGGTTGCTGATCTCGGGAGAAGGTAGACATCCTTCGGCACCCCGAGCCAGCCGAAAGCCACCTCGACGATGTCCTCTACGGCGGGTTCATCCGCCAAAGAACCTTCTCCCGTGAGCAGCACGAACCGCATCAAAGCGGCAAACATATCCTCCACCTCTGGACTGTGAATAAGGAAATTCACGGCCGAAGAATCGGCCTGAGGGGCTTCGCCTGAGAAATTGCCATCCGTTTGGCCTCCTCCATTAGAATTCTAATCTATGGAGCTTCGGATGCTTCGGCTCCGGCTGAAGGAATTTCGGTCCGAGCATCCCTCCGCTCGGTGGTTTTTTCTTCTTCTTCTTCTTCCTCCTCTCCAAGTGCTACCTCGTCCCAGTGGACTCCACCCAAACCTCGGCTTCCTCTGTGGCTCCCCCTGATACCTTGGGAGAAAGCCCTCTGATGGAAAGTCCTTCAACCTCCGCCAGTCCCCCCTCGGGAGACTCCATGTGAGCTTCGGCGGCAGCGACTACCTCTTTTGCCCCCTTTACCAAAGCAGGGGCCTCTTCCCATTCGCGTGCAGCGCTAAAGGACTACCAACCTCTAACGAATGAGGCTGATTAGCCTCGGGCGAGAGGATTGCCGGATGAACCGGTGACATCTCCTCAGTGTCGTCTGATATGACCACTATTTGAAGGGGGGAAACTTCAATAGCTCCCTCCGAGCTTCCCCCAACGGCTCGTTCCTCCTCCACTACCATGCCCCCTCCGGTAGGGAGGGCTTGTCGACCGCGGCCGACGCACCCACTTCCCCCTTCTCGGGTGGAGGAATGGCGGCCAGCATTATCTTTCTTCGACTCCTTTGGGCGAGACCCGAAAGGATGGGATCTCTTTTCGGATCTATTCTTGTCCCCGGAGCTGGAGCCCCTATGGCGCTTGCCCAGCTCCTTCTTTATTTGGCCCATGAATGCCGACCTCTCGGCTGAAAGCATAGAGAACAGTCAATTAAATCGCAATAAAGTGCCTGAGTATATCAACCACTAGAGCAAAGGGGAAAAGAGACTCACCTTGGGGTCAATGAAACTAAGCCCGGCGGCGAAAAGGGCATCCTCTGATAACAGGGGCTAGCCGATAGCACCCGACCACTGCGAAGGGTTATCAAATCCCTCTTCTCCTACTCGATTAACTGTGGGCGCGCCTCCGAATCTTTCACGTAGCTCGCCCATGTCCCTGAAAAATCCCAACCAATGTTTCCCTCGACAATGAAAAATCGGGACTTCACTCCTTTATTGACGATGGATTATCTGAAATCATTTTAAATGACTTCCGGGGACCAATATAAGGCCACTCGAAGTTTCTCCTGGAAACCAGGTTGTAGCAAACTCAGAATATGGGGAGGGTCGCAGTCACCCCAACACGGCTGCACATCGAGATGAACCCGATGAGGTTGCACCAGCTGTTCGGAGCCACCATTGTCGGGCATATATTATAGAACCTCATTACCTCCTGCACTAGCGGGTGAAGAGGGAACCGAAGACCTGCCCTCAGGCTTTCCTCATAGAAAAATATCCCATGGCTCAGCTTCGTCGAAACCCTATGCTCAGCCCTCGGAAGCCGTAGGGCGACATCCCGAGGAACTCTATAACGGTGGCAGATTTGTCCAAATCTTCGAGAGTTATCTCTGAGGCTACGTCGCTCGGGCCCTTCATGTTGTCAAATTGAGAGGCAAAATACAAATAAGCTAGCAAGGGTTTGGAGAGGAAAGAAAAATTTCTAAGGGAGAAACGAGAAGGCGTTGCAGAAGGGACGCCGCCCTAATCCCTCCCCTCTTTAAATAGCACTTCAGAAGGAAGGCCCAGAGCGCTAAATCTTCCGATATAGGCGCCATAAATACAGGAGCCTCGCCACGTGGGACTCCCGTAATCGCGGCCTGCTGGAAACAAGGCATTTCCTCCTCGTGTTGTGGCAAAAATGATGACGAAACAGCGGCCTGTCATTTACAAGACTATCATTGCCCGTCCCTTCGGATCCCCTGAATGAGATTATTCCAAAACTCTACTCCCTACATCCAAATTTATACTTCGGACTAGGGAGTGGGGGGCATGTGATGAGGGGTGAAATTATCATCGCATTAATGCCTGTGCACATCGATAATTGGGTCGAGACTAATCCCAACATCTTGTCGGCCAGCTGTCACATCTGTAAGGCGGTGAAGCCGAATCGCCTTCAGCAGAGTCGGGTCATCCCGACGAATCGAACCATCCTATACCTTGGCAAACTAAGCCATCCTATACCTCGGCAAACCGAGCCATCTTATACCTCGGCAAACCAAGCCATCCTCTACCTCGAAAAACCAAACTGTCCCTCACCTCGGCCGGACCGAGGCACTCGAACACATCTACGAAATCAAGTGCGGGAAAGTTCAAATTCACGTGAATAAGATTTCAAACGGAGAATCATGCCAGAAGTGGCCTAAGGGCCATAGAAGTGGCCTAGGGCCTACATAATCGCTGAATCTCAAGGCATCAACCAACTCTCCTGGCCGTCGATCCTCTAACTGACAAGATACGGATCCTACTGGCCTCGTAACAAACTTGGTTCGATTCCGTTTCAAATCTCAACAGCTTTCGGACCCTCTGTGATGCGCCCAAGGAATCATATGATCGCCTATAAATACCATAGCCTCCAAGTATCTCAGGTACGCATTCACTAGCTTTCATACTGAAAAACTCCATTAAAGCTCCATCAGAGCTCCAAGCTCTCGGAAGAACACCCATCTAGAGGAACCCTTATGCGAGAGCCTTCTTCTCACATCTGCTTGCTGTGAATCTTCACTGACTTGGGTATCGGAGGGTCTTCCGTAGAGGGTCACTTTCGAAACACCCTCTGCATGCGGACTGTCTTGCAGGTTCCATCTCGGAGAACGGATCTCCGCGGCAACATTAATAAATGGTACAATCAACAATAAAGAAGGGCAAAAATAATATGTAAGAAAAGAGGGTTAAGATAGAAAAAGGTTATTAAGCTTTTGATGAACCACTAGACAAGTTTGTCCGGGATTAAAAAGAGAAAAAGATATTACATGAAATAGGTTGAGATGAGGAGGTGGAAGAAAAAGATTTAGAAAAGGTTTTTTTTTTTGTTACAGGCGGACGATCACATCACTCTGGTGCGAGTCAAACCCGAAATATCGGAGTACAAAATTTGATGCAAAATAACAGGACAAGGAACACCAACATGCCAATCCCACTGACCGGGATGGCTAGCAACAAAAGATGCAACCCAATCGGCCGTTGTATTGGCTTCCCTGTAGATGTGTCAAATTACTAAGGCAATCGTAGCCTGGAGGGAGACTCTAATATATCTAATCAGAGGATTGAGAACAGAAGAAGAAATCTCGTCCTGCCTTATCCACCTGATAATCGTAAGAGAGTCTCCCTCAATGATCAACCTGCGATATCCCAACTGTCGTACAGCATGAGTGATACCCTTCCAGGCAGCCTGGAGCTCCGCCATAGGCACCGAAATATTAACAGAACTATAACCACCAGCCGCAAATAACTGTCCCTCCGGCCCACGAATGACAAACCCAGAACCAGCAGAACAATTAGAAACAGAACCATCAAGTTCACTTTGACGTAACCCAGGGTGGGGGCTCCCAATAGACAAAGACCGTAGAACGGAGCGCTGCCGAAGCAGCAGGGGAGTCCCAGTGACCAGGCCCATCAATGTGAATACCATGATGATAGTGAGTGTACTCACGGGCATGAAAGAGAGCACAACGGATGACCACCTGCGGTAAGACTGTCTCCTCAGCAAAAACAATCTGGTTACGAGACAGCCAAATATGATAAGCCGCATAGGCAGATAAAATACCCCGAAAGTAGGGACCACTCTGAGTATCCTGCCGGATAGTAAGCAAAAAAGAAAGCCGGGTAGGACCATCCTCCAGCAACCAAGGGGTAAACTGGGTTAACTGCCAAATCTGAACCGCACGAGAACACATGAAGATGACATGATCAACCGATTCATTATGCATCCCACATATCGGGCAGAGCGGCAATATAGAAAGACCCCGACTGGCCAGTAGGGAGCAGGTAGGTAGGCAATCCCATCTAAGCTTCCACAAAAGAGCTGGACCTTAGGATGAACTCGCAAACGCCAAATCCAAGCAACATCGCAAAGGCCCAAGGTCGAAGGTCGGAGACGAGTAATCAGATCCCTAGTGGGAGCATAAGGAAGACAGGAACGATGCCATAGTCTAATATCCGGGCCTGCAGAAATGAGAAGAGGCATGGCAAGGATCCTTTGTGCCAGCTCAGTCCCACACAGCTGATGAACCATAGAGGCATTCCAACCAGCATTCCCCTGGATGATCAAAGCAGAAATATGAGGATCAACTTCATAACTGAAGAAAGTCGGCCATCGAGATAGATTTAGAAAAGGTTCTTGCGTTCCTCTCTATGCATATTTGCCATTATAATACGAGAACCATTTAGTATCATGTCGGACTGATAGATAGCTAGATGAATTTTTCCTCCAAAAAGACCACATAAGATAGAGGTTTTGAGATAGAAAGGAGATGTGGACCTTATCAGAATCGAAAAGACAAACCAAAGTGTCATATTATAGTCAAGCAACAAATGATGAATAGTTTCCTGTGATGATCCATAAAGGGGACACCTATTGCTAACATCCAATACAATACCCAGAGCTAACACCCAATCCTTTATTTACTTTCTCAATCATTTTTTTTATTCAAGGCCTAATAGTAAGTTAAAAATAAATTCTGTATGTCAATAAAATATATTTCAGATTTATGTCTGATAAAATTTGTTACACATGTGCACAAACATAAAATGAATAATTTTGATGTGTGACAAATGCAATAGACAGAATCCTTTACTCGATTAAATTACACTTCAGCCATGATAAATCAAAACAAATTATATCTCATGCAAGGTTTAGATAGTACAATTTCATATCTAGACCAAGCTAAGGAAGGACAATATCACGCTTATATTGAGAGAGAAGAGAATTTTTTTTTTTTTTTTTTTTTTTGTAAAAAAGTTGAAAGCATATTTTTGGTTCTCAAACTTTAGCTCAAACTTATTTTGATCTTCAAACATTCAATCCTACAATTTAATTTTTCATGCTTTAAGAATATTGTATTCTTAGTGTTTCATTTCGTGAGATTAGTTAAAATTGATAAGCAACTCACATATCATCCTCCCAATCAATTCGAGCATTTTTGTTAAAGTAATACGTTAATTATTTTATTAATTTTATATTTTTTATGCAATGAAATGTCAAAAGAGATTAAATAACTAAAAATTTAAGGATCAAATTGGTATTTGAGCGAAAGTTTGAGGATCAAAAGTTTATTTTAGTATCCATATGGGTCAATAGACATGGACTTCACCTTCATGGGCCAATTAAAAGGATCAATGTAGCATCGGCTGACTGACAAAGAGAAGGAACATCCTCGACCAACGCCAATTTGAATTGGAGCAAGCCTCAAAAGAACTTGCGGGTCAGTTCACAGTTCAAAGACGTAACATGAATTATATTATGAAATTTCAATGGTGACCAGCGGCTGAGCAAGTTCACATTCCAAACTCCAGAGCACGGAGAATATGCTTTGATGCTAGCGTCTCTCTCCGTTCCTTTTGTCACAATCTATTATCTGATGAAGCTATATACATGGTCCTGAACTCAACTGAATAATTAAAATATAAGATTTTATCCATACAACCTAACAATAAAATTGCAAAGAAAAAAAAGTCCACCCACGGCTGGATTTGCTGACGCTGGCACAACCCTGCCCTTCCACGTAGTCTTCAACTAATGAATCGGCTGAGGTGGCGATCCAGAAATTTCAGCTTCCATGACGAATGAAACGAACTAAAATTCCACGTTGCGTCGGCGTCGGTAAGATCCGCCCCCTCTCTTACCGTCTTTTATTTATTTATTTATTTTTCCTTTTGGTTGGCTGATTTAAGACATTGACGTACTTAACCTCCACAACAACAAGAATTTTCCATTGATTCTTCCATTCCATTGCATCATTATTACATTATTGATTTAAGAAAACATTTATATATAAAAACCATATATTAGCTGGAAGGACGTTGTTTGTTGATAAGTGAAGGCAATCAATCTCATATTCCGAAGAATATCTCTCAAGTTTCTTCTTCTATAATTGAAGGTATATAATTAATTTTGATGTAAACGACAGGACTCAAATTTCTTCGTCCATTCATCCATGAGAAGGCAGACTTTCGTAAGGAATTGGCAACTCACAAGAGTCCATGCAGGATTTCGAGGAGGAGGAGGATTAATTTGTCTCTTTCATGATGCCCTTTGGACACCCAAATTCAATGGACAGGCTTTCAGAGATAACACCAAGAGTTTACTTGCAAGCGAAGCCTGCAACGTAACATCATATATATTTGTTTTTAACACGAGGTTTGCTAGTTGTTATCCATATCAATGGATAGGGTTGCTGATGATATATAGTACGAAAAATTTGAGTTTCTTATTTTTAAATATTGAAAGAAAATTAATTTTTTTATTTTATAATAATAATAATAATAATAATAATAATAATAAAAGATGTTCTATCGCTATAATTCTAAGAAAGTTAAGTGTACGTAAACTTTATCTTATTTGTAGAGAAATTATTTTTGTATCTCAACTTATCCACATCATAATGAAGCAATCTTACTAGTATTATTAAAGCCTTTTATTTTTATAAATAATAAAAAAAAAAAAATATAGAGAGAGTACCAAAATATATTTATCTTAACTTTTATATTTTTTTATTTACATATATAACAAATAAAAAATAAAATTAAGACCAAAGGCATACTACATTGCCAACATTGTGTTGCGCTGCTGTCATTGGAAAACCAAAGGTCCAGTTTCCTGATGGTTCCTCATTTACCACAAAAAGAGAAGAAAAAAAAAACCTTTGATATCTTTTTTTTTTTGGGGGGAAAGTAATAATTGAAATTAAATTCGTTTGTAGTATACAAAATAAGCACAAAAAATAGATTAGTTACTACATTTGAACCCTGCTGCATGTTTATTTTGATCTAAAACTAAATTAAAGCAATTACCAGAATAATTTTAAAATTGTTATGACTCACCAAAGAGGTTCCTGGAACCATTTATTTAGCTAATCCAAAATTGCAACATGGGATTATCTTATCTTCTACAAGCTACTACCTCAGCGTGAGATTCCTGGTATCCATATTTCATATATAGAATACCCACAACCTGTCATGAATGATGCAACCCCATTTCCAGTGCTGCGTGCCCACAGGAAATATTATGGTGCCAAACTCTTAAAAATGTGGAAGGAAAACCCCCCTGAAGTCTCATTCAATGACCACTGGATTTTTCAATACTTTGGTCTGGTGAATGCACCAACACAACAGGTAATCTTGTAGAATTTTCATTCCTCTAGATTTATTCTATGCTTACACCATACGCAGCCAATAAAAAAAAGCTTTTGCCGCCTTGGATTCTTTACTAAGAAATTGAAGACCATTGCATGCCATATATAACGCAGCTCTTACCAAGACTCTTCGCTTAGAAATAAAACAATAGAAGCCGTAACATTTGACCGAGAAGTTTACGGGATATGATGATAGCATTATCTTTTATAATTGTGTTGAAAGGGGAAAAAAAAAAAAAAAAAGTCATTGCTGCAATTGAGGATTAGCGTAAATATCAAGTTGTTAATTACTTCATGTTTTATTATTGTCGTTACTACCACTAATATACAATCTATACATTGCATAATGCAATGTGGCAATATAATAAGTTAATTAATCTTGATAAAAAATATAATATTGTGATAAATTTAATAAATATAAATTTTAATGGTTTATTTTTTAAAATATATTACTTGATAAATTTTAATAGTGAAGAAATATGGTGGCGAATTTTTATTATTATTATCATTGTTATGTTAAAAAAAATTTTTGTAAGGGTAAATCAGTCATCTTCGAAAAATGATGGTGGCGCCTGCGTGATTTATGAGTGAGGAACCGTTGCTTGAAACGGCTTGGTTTTGGCGGTTTTATTTGGGGGAGCCTCGGCCACCTCCGCCTCGATCTCGGGACGGAGCTTTCCAGTGCCGTGTTCCCAAGGTCGCCTGCCGTCCTCCATTTTATTTTCTCTTCTTCCTCGTTCGCTTCCAATCGATGCGGGTGAGGAGGCGATGGGCTTCGTGGACACTTTTTTGGGGATCCTTGGATTCGGATTCGGCGTTTCCATCGGGATTGTTGTAGGCTATTTCTTGTACATATATTTCCAGCCAACAGATGTCTTAAAGGTAAACTTTTTCTTTCTTTCTTTTTTTTTTTTAGAAATCCCATTCCAATTCTTATCCTGATTGTGTGAGAATACGCAATTTTTCTTTTTTTGGGACGCAAGAACGAAGAAGCTCGATAGAGAATTTTTCTGATACGGGCCTTTTGTTTTGTTTTGTTTTGTTTTTTTTCCTCCGAAATGAATTTTGTGATAAAAATATTATCTTTCTTTCTATTTGAAGCCAGCGTTGTTGGATCTGCTGTCGGAATAAGAAAAGTTCTGTTGCTTTGTTCCCCACTTTGCAGTTGCTTCTCTACCGTTTATCCAATGTTTTTGCGATCCATTGTTTTGCTGTCTTTCTTTTCGTTGATGGACTGAATGAGAAACGGGATGATGGTTTTGGTAATTTGGGCTCTCTTGATGTTCTGCTGTCGATTTCCTTTGACTTTGTCATTTATGTTAGTCTGCAGCGGAGGGAGTCACACAAGTATTCTTCTCATTTTTTGTTTTCTTTTATTGGGGTTTAGATGTTAGCAGTACAAGATCTTCAATAAATAATTTATTACATAAAATTACATATAAAATACTTACCTGATGCGGAATTCATCACGATAATATGTAGACTTGAGATTTGAATCTGGTTAGATTTTGATAACCTCTTCAGATTTTAACAGTCTCTTTTACAAAATGACTAGTTTCTCTCCCTTAACCTCATTCCTTTCATAGCAGATAACGATGGATTCTTGATTCTTGCTAACTTCATTAGGTAGAGAGATACTAATTTTATATATATATATATATATATATATATATATATATATATATATATATATATATATATATATATATACATTCAATTGGTATTTTCATTAAACACCAATTAATGACTTTAATTTCTTTTAATACCATGGCTTAATGTTAATGGCTTAAACTTTCAGACCATTAACATCCGATTCGGTAGCCCTTCATTTTCTTCACACGCGTAGAAAAAAATAATGGGTGACCCTTTACCTTTCGCATGCTGGGCTAGATTTGGCCCTTCAACTTTTGCATATACTATGCTAGATTGAGAAAAGAGCGACTCTTCGCTTTTGTAACAATCTTGCATTAAAGGGCTAATTTAACATTCTTCCACTTGTGTAAACATTAGGCACACAAAATTAAATTTCATAATGTCATTCTTTCTTCATGATTGACTTTAATATAATAAATTACATAATAAGAGTTATGGCGGTCATACACATTCAATTTGCATACTCCCTTCCATATACTACTGTATTAGTAACTTATCATGTTAGGTCACGCAATTTATATATAAAGTATTAGCAACTTATCATGTTAGGTCACGTAATTTATATATAAATAACTTAATGTCCACTTAATTGTCTGAAAGACACAGTAAATTTCTTGTTCAAAAGCAAGTGTATACAAGCATAAAAATAAGAAATAATAAATAAAACCAGAAACATATCATATTAATGAGCTCAAGAGTGGCACAACATCATCATAATCAATCTTTAATTCATAATATCATCATAATCAATCTTTAATACATAACATCATCATAATCAATCTTCAATACAACCAAGATCCATTCTATGTACATGTTCTTTAAATGTTTTTGGTTGTAAACCTTTAGTAAAAGGATCTGCTATCATAAGATCTGTTCTAATATGTTCAATGCATACTTTTTGTTTCTGAACCTCCTCATTGACAGTAAAGTACTTTAATTCCATATGTTTAGCACCTCTGGAATATTTGTCATTCTTGAAGAAGAAAACTGCTGCAAAATTATCACAATGAATTTGCAGCGGCTTGGTAATAGTGTTGACAACCCCAAATCCTGAAATAAAGTTTCGTAGCCATAATGCGTGAATTGTAGCTTCATAACATGCTACAAACTCTGCTTCCATAGTGGATGAGACAATGGTAAATTGTTTGGCACTTTTCCATGAAATTGCTCCTTCTCTTAACAGGAACACATAGCCAAAAGTTGACTTTCTATTGTCAACACAACCAGCAAAATCTGAATCTGAATATCCAGTCACTTCTAACTGATTAGATCTTCTAAATATGAGCATGCAATCCTTAGTTCCTTGAAGATATCTCATCACTTTCTTTACAGCTTTCCAATGATCAATACCAGGGTTACTCTGATAGCAGCCCAACATCCCAACCGCATGTGCAAGTTTGCAAATACATCAAGCTACCCACAACAGAAGCATATGAAATATATTCCATTTGCTTACGTTCCACATTATTCTTTGGACATTGCATAAGACTAAATTTATCCCCTTTTTGTATTGGGACAATACCCGCTGAATAGTTGTTCATATTAAATTTCTTAAGAATTTTTTCGATATAAGTTTTCTGAGACAACCCTAACATTCCATGTGATTTCTTTCTGAATATAGAAATTCCTATCACATAAGATCCTTCTTCCATATCTTTCATCTCAAAATTCTTAGAGAGAAAATTTTTAGTCTCATACAAGATACCTAAATCATTAGCAGCAAGCAAAATATCATCAACATATAGAACCAAAAATATAAACTTACTTTCACAAATCTTTCGGTAAATGCATCGATCAACGATATTTTCATGAAAACTAAAAGATGTAACAGTATCATTGAACTTAATATACCATTGTCTGGAAGCTTATTTAAGTCCATATATTGATTTCTTAAGTTTACACACCATATGATCCTTTTCTTCCACGGAAAAACCTTTAGGTTGATCCAAATAAATTTCTTCCTCTATATCCCCATTAAGAAAGGCTGTTTTCACATCAATTTGATGTAACTCTAAATCATATTGAGCTACCAAAGCCATAATGATTCTTAATGAATCTTTCTTTGAAACCGATAAAAATGTCTCTTTATAATCAATGCCATCTTTCTGAGTATAACCCTTGGCAACAAGTCTAGCTTTAAAATGTTCGATATTGTCATTCAAGTCACGTTTGGTTTTAAAAACCCATTTACATCCAACTTGCTTAGAACCTTCTGGCAATTCGATAAGATCTCAAACATTGTTTTTAGCCATTGATTTTAATTCATCTTTCATAGCATTAATCCATTTATCATACTTATCACTGTTAATGGCTTGTGAAAATGAAACAGAATCTTCATAAATGCTACAATCAAAATCTGACTCTTGTAAATAAACTAAATAATCATCTGAAATAGCTGATTTTTATATTCTTACAGGTTTACTTAAAGCTATTTCACATGGTTCAATTTTGTCAGCTATTGGTAGGTTAGGCTCTTCATGGGGTACTTTTTCATTCAAACATTGTTCATTATTGTTTTGTTGTTGTAATTTTGGAACAATGTATGGCATAATTATAGATTTAGAAACATTTATGGGTAATGAAATATTAACCCTTACTTCATTGATATCCATAATCTGTTTGTCAGCACTCCCACTAACTTCACCATTCTCAATAAATTTGATATTGTCTGTCTCAATAATTCTACAACTATGATTTGGACAATAAAACCTGTACCCTTTGGATTTCTCTGGGTAACCTATAAAGTAACCACGGACAGTTCGAGAATCCAATTTCTTTTCATATGGATTATACACTCATGCTTCTACTGGACAATCCCAAACATGCAGGTGTCTTAGACTAGGTTTTCTTTCAGTCCATAACTCAAAAGGAGTTTTAGAAATTGCCTTACTAGGAATCATATTCAGTAAATATACTGCAGTTCTTAGAGCATACGTCCACAAAGATTTTGGTAATGAGAAATTACTTATCATACTCTCAACCATATCCATTAATGTTCTATTTCGCCTTTCTGCCACACCATTTTGTTGAGGTGTGCCTAGCATAGTATACTATGCACATATGCCATATCTTTCGAGAAATTTTGCAAATAGACCTGAATTTTGCCCTGATTCATTGTACTTTCCATAATACTCACTACCTCTATCAGATCTTACTATTTTTATTTTCTATTTAGTTGTCTTTCAACCTCTTTAGTAAATACCTCAAAAGCATTTATAGCTTGAGATTTCTCTTTAAGCAAATAGACATATCCATAACATGAAAAATCATCTATAAAGGTGATAAAGAACTTTTCTCCACCAAAGGATGGAGTATCAAAAGGTCTACATACATCAGTGTGTATAATTTCAAGAAGCTGAGTACTTCAGTGTTATGTTTGGTTTGCTTTCCCTTAATGCAATCCACACATAAACCAAGATCAGTAAAATCTCATTCTTTACTGATCTTTGTAGTCGTTCTTTGGATATATGACCCAAACGTTTATGCCATAAGAAAGCAGAGTTGTCATTTGCCATACTACGCTTAATTCCAATATTTTGATGGACACACATCAGGGATGTGAAAAATTTATTATCAAGTTTCAATTTATATAATTCATCCATAAGAATTCCAGAACCAATAAAGGAACCATCTTTATTAAATAAACTGAAACATCCTTTTCCAATCTTAAAACTAAACCCATTAACATCAAGTTTCGAAACAGAAACTAAATTTCTAGAAAGTGAAGGAACATAGAGAGTTTGTAGTAGATTCAGGTGATGCCCAGTATCTAAAGTAAGACAATAAGTCCCTATGCCTTCAATTGGGGCCTTCTCTCGGTTCCCCATGAACAAAAAGTTCTCATTTGGGTTTATGCTCTGGATTGTAAGGAATCCCTGCATTATATTAGAAGCATGATCAGTGATACCAGAATCAACCACCAAGTGTTAGAAGGAACTTCAGATAAGTTTGATTCATAAATTGGAGAAGCATAATGAAAGATACCTTTCTTTTCGAAATAAGCTTTTCGTTTCAGACAATCTTTCTGATAATGTCATTCTTTCTTACAAAAGTAACATTTATCTTTCTTTCTTTCCTTCTTATCATTATCAACAACCTGTGATACTTTAGTGGGTGCTTTCTTCTTAAATTTCTTGGATTTTGACTTAATAACTTTACCAGCTTCCTGACCCACTAGGTTTATTGAATGATCCCCTTGTGCTTTCAATCTCCTTTCTTCTTGAGTAAGCTTCTGGCCAATTCATTAACATCACATTTATCTTTAATAGTGTTATAGTTAATTTGAAAAGGCCCATACTCTTGAGGTAATGAGTTCATAATGAATTGTACTAAAAAAAGTCATCCACAACCATTCCTAGGGTCTTAAGTCTTGCTACAATATTAGTCATATCAAGGACATGTTACTGCATACTTCGCGACCCATCATATTTCATGGTCATGAGTTTAGCCATCAGTGTCCCTGCAAGCGACTTATCAGCGGAACGAAAGCACTCTTCCACAAGCTTAAGATATTCTTTAGCTGCTACACTTTCTGGAAGAGTTGAGTTAATGTTGTTGGCAATTATCATTCGCATGAAACTTAGACATAATCTATTAGATTTGTCCCATGCTTTATGTTTTAACTTCTCTGTCTCACTGCTCATATCCGTAATGTCAGTAGGCTTTTCTTTTAATAGTGCCAAGTCAATATCCAAAACACCTAAATGGAAATTGACTTGCTCACGCCATTCAGAGAAGTTTAAGCCATTAAAGATAGTAACAACAGAAGCATATGAATGTAGAAAAACAGCTGCAAAAACATAAATGCTCAAATTCAGATAATTAAACACAAAATATATTGTAGATTTCCTTTGGGTAAATACAACAATATACATCGTAATTAGAATGCTATTTAAACTTTTAAAGAAATTAATAAATCTTATCAAATATATATATATCTTTGGATATCCATATTATATTTGATAAGAGAATATTAAATTTTCTTCTTTAGGTTTGTTAGTTATAGAATATTAATCCACCTTTGGGCGAATTCTTAATTTTTATCAACAAACAAATCTTTAACAATATTCTATAAAATTTCATAAATTATATGACTGAATGTAAATTAGTTTAGCCACTTTGGTGACTAACTAACTAATTTAATCTTGATGCCATATTGTTAAAAAATTTTATAAATTATATGACTGAATATAAATTAGTTTGGCCACTTTGGTGACTAACTAACTAATTTAATCTTGATGTCATATAATTATACAATAATACTAATATCAAAAAATCTCATAAATTATATGACTGAATATAAATCAGTTTGGTCACTTTGGTGACTAACTAACTAATTTATCTTAATGTTATATAACTAAACAATAATACTAATATTAAAAATCTCATAAATTATATGACTAAATATAAATTAGTTTGGTCACTTTGGTGACTAACTAAGTAATTTATCTTAATGTCATATAACTATACAATAATACTAGTATTATTAAAATATAACATTCAATTTTGATAATGACAAATATAGTTAACATTGCTGCATGCATTAGCCGACATCAACCATCATAGATTATCAATCTGCTTCAATCTATAAATATCAATTTTGCCATACATACTAGTATAACACAATGATCTTATCGATGCATGCCATTAATTCGTAACATGATCAGCTGGGGTTCTCCTGGCGATGAATCTTTTCATGGAATAGATTAATGGCCAATAATACAACCAATCATAACTTAAAAGATTAAATATTCATCATCAATTCATTTTGATGAAAAATTAATCAATCATAATATACAAACAAATTATTTATTTTAGAACCTTTGCTCTGATACCACTTGTTAGCAATATAGGATCTTCAATAAATAATTTGTTACATAAAATTACATATAAAATACTTACTTGATGCGGAATTCATCATGATAATATGTAGACTTGAGACTTGAATCTGGTTAGATTTTGATATCCTCTTCAGATTTTGACAGCATCTTCTACAAAATAAATAGTTTCTCTCCCTTAACCTCGTTCCTTTCAGATAACGATAAATTCTTGCTAACTTCATCAGGTAGAGAGATGACTAATTATTTATATATATAATATTCAATTGGTATTTCCATCAAACACCAATTAATGACTTTAATTTCTTTTAATACCACGGCTTAATGTTAATGGCTTAAACTTTCGGACCATTAACATCCGATTTGGTAGCCCTTCGTCTTCTNATGGAGGATAAAATCTAAAAAATGTCTGGAATATGAAGAAAATGTCACTCCAACATTTTTCAGATTCATTCAGATTTTTATAATCATTTTAAAAAAATATTTTTGAAAATGGTTTGGCCAAACACATTTTTCATACTATGGATTGGATTTCTTATTTTTGAAAATAAAAATACAATCCAAATCCACTGCCAAATTAACAAGCCCTAAGTTCTTTGAACCTCGACAAGGCCGGGCACTTTATTTCTCTGAACCTTGACAGGGTCAAGCACTCTATCTCTCCGAACCTCGGAAGGGCTAAACGCACTTCATTATTATTCTCTGAATCCTCAACTAGGCTGAGGTCCTTCTATATTATTTTCGAATCTCGACAGGCCTGAGAATGTACAAGTCATTTCTCCAAACCCTCAGCCAAGTTAGGGCCTCATTATATTATTCGTTAGAATCTCGACAAGGTCAAGTGTGTTCCGTTATTATCTCTCCAAACCTTGGCAGGGCCAAATGAGAAGCTACTTCGTTCTACCCCTAAATCCTAAAAAGGGTTAAGTCCCTATTTAGTTCTATCTTCGAACCTTAATAGGGCCGAGTATATTCTATTGTCTTCTCGAACCTTCAGCCAAATCGAGACATCTGCGAGTTATCTCTCCGACCCTTCAGTCGGAGCGCCCCTACATTACTCTTGTGGAAACTAAGTGGCTAAGCCCGATGATGGCAAGACATTTAAGGAAATGATGAAGCAAAAACTACTTAGCAGACTACAAAAAAAAGTACAATAAGGAGAACAAAATTTTTGGTGAAACACATTCATCAAGTTTGTTCACTACAGAAGTACAAGCAATTGGAAAGAATGAGATTTTATTCATCAAATTTCATATTACAAAAGATTTATCATACAAGTATGCTACGGCACCAAAAAATACAATAAAGAATTTTCTTCAGTTAAAAATATAAGAAATAAATCTAAGGCTCAGCTAGTGCTGCACCTTTTTCAGAGGAAGCTATCAAAGAAGGAAGGGCTGAGGCAGACTGCTCCACTCTCCGATGACATACGGAAGAACCCCGGCCAAGTCTACCTCTATAGTCTCTTCAAAGTCAATTTTCAAGGCACCATCTTCGTCAAGCTCAGCTTCGGCGGATAAATGAGTCACGACCGAGGAATTAGTTGGTGGTGAAAAGATACAGCACCCCTCATCCTCTAGGAACGAAAGGTCCAAATTGGGGTACCATCGAGCGACAATTTGCCACGTCTCATTCGATGCTAATAGGTAGGCTTCCTTGGAAAATGAGAGTTACTCCTTAGTAAACTCGATCGAGCTCTTGTCTTCTCAATCAGCCTCGGTCATTTGGTTCCGAAGCTCAAAATATTCTAGATGACACAAAGTTAACTCCTCGGTTAGTATCCTTATTTTCTCTACTGCCCTTGCCTCATCCTTTGTCGCCTAGGAAACAAGGCCAACAAAATCAATTTCATTAGAAGTAAGATAGAGTTTTGATACAGGACCGATTCGCATGCAAGTAAATTTTATATGATTACTGATTGCAGTTGATTAGTCTCCCGAAGTAATAGCCCAAGAGAGATTCAATAAAACTCACAGTAACTCACGCGCGAAACAGTTCCAGTAAAGAAGAAAGACCGTCGAGGCTAAGAAGCCCCGATAGGGCTTGCTCTCCTTCAATAAAGTTACTAGTATATTAGAGGGGATATACCTGACACATAAAAAGATCAAAGTGCTAAAGGGGTCACTCTGCCTGACGGATACGCCCTAGATGACCAAGCCCCAAGCCCACGGATATGCAGCCAAGTATCCGCTGACCAAGATGACGATCACCATGAATCCTAGATTCGTGGCTATTGAGAGATCTGCAAGATCACCATACAAAGGCTAATAAGAAAAGAGAAAATTAAAATAAAGATAAAGAGATGAAGAAGAAGTGGAGGAGGTGGGGACAGCTGAGGGTCCTTGGGCATCCCCTGGATGGGGCAAGGTGGCAGCTAGGACTCTTGGGCAGCTGCTTGAAGGGATGCAAGGGGTGGCTAAGGTTTGGGGCATCCACTAGTGAATGGGAAGAAGACGGCTAGGGTTTAAGGTTGGACGGCTTGGATGCAGGCATGCACAGGAGCAAGAACACAAGAACACAGAAAAATATGACTCAAAATAACTGATTGATTGTATTGATTGATTGAAAGGTTTGATACCTTTTTCCATACAAGAGGGTCTCTTTTATAGGATAAGAGACTTGGGCCCAAGTAAATACAAATATAGAAATAAAAAGAGGCATCCCTTTTTATGAAAGAAAATTCAAAATAATTCTAAAATTGGCACCCACTTTCTTCCTAAAATGTGGATTAAGTGACACCCTTTGAATTTGAATACATGGAAGAAAATTCAAAATTCAGTAATTTGAAGTGGCCATATTGGGCGTTTTTCACTTGCTTTTTTGGGCTAAATTCAGGGTTGAAATTTCCAAAAGAACTGGGCTGCAATATGGGTATCCTTCACTGCTACAATTCAGGACTGAAAATTCCAATCTAGGCGGCATGCATTTGGGCATCCCTTCACTGCTTCTTTGTGTAGGTCTTGTCTTCTTCTTCCATATTGGTGTTTCCTCTTGTAAGCTAAATAAACTTACTACAGGACTCACATTAAAATAAATTGAACTGGATAGGATTCAAATTAAAATAAACTGAACTAGACGAGACTCAAATTAAAATAAACTAAACCTATTTTTCCAACTCAAGACTTGAATCAAACTAATCAGATATCCACTGAGGGTTAAGAATCCTCTGCCTGATCCTAGTGCCCGTACTAATTCTTCCGGGATGGGAAGAACTCGACCTCGTCGAGTATGGGTCATTCTAGCTATGGTATCTCTCTAGTAGGTCTGGGTCGAGGTGCTGCAAGTCCTCTCGAGTAATTCATGAATCATTAGATTCGGAGCGACCTTGCCATCGGACCAGGTAGCGTTGATAACCGTGGTTCTAGATCGTAATGGCTTGATCATCTAGGATACGCTCGATCCGATCTTCTCGCTCAGGCAAAATTGGCGGTGGACACTCTTTGGTAGGTTCGCTCATGAAAGGAGGGTTAGGTCCAAAGTACTCACTAGGAATCACTGTCAGTTCCCTATACTCTACTAGGTCTGCAATATTGAAGGTTGAGCTAATGCCCCAATCCGAGGACAAATCTAGCACATAGGCATTGGGTCCTGCCTTCTCTATCACTTTAAAAGGGCCAGCTCCGCAAGCGTGAAGTTTCTTAACGGTCCCTGACGGAAACCGTTCAGGCCTAAGCCTAACCATGACAAAATCCCCTACACCAAACTCTTTGGCTCTTCTTCGGGAGTTAGTCAGTCTTTATAAGTTTCATTATTTAGATTTATTTTATGGCTAATGTCCTTATGTAAGTCTCTAATATGTTGTGCAAATGCTTGTGCGGACTTTGAGACTTGTGTCTGGAGGGATAAAGGAATTAAATCAAGTGGACGATTAGGCTTGTATCTGTGGACTATCTCAAATGGACTCTTGCCTGTAGACCTATTCACTGAGCTGTTGTAGGCGAACTCTGCATGAGGTATCAATAGATCCTATGTTCCTAGGTATTCGCCTACAAGGCACCTAAGAAGGTTTCCTAGACTATGGTTCACCACTTCAGTTTGTCCATCCATTTGGGGGTGAAAGGCTATAGAAAAATTAAGTTTGGTCCCTAACAGATGCTATAGCATTTTTCAAATATAGCTGGTGAACCTAATATCCCTATCAGAAACAACGGTCTTAGGTAGGCCATGGAGCTTGATCACACTGTCTAAGAAAAGTTGGGCTATCCTAGATGCGTCAATGGTTTGCGAACAAGGAATGAAGTGTGCCATCTTAGAGAACCTATCGACCACTACAAAGATGGAGTCATGCTTCTTCTGGGTCTTAGGTAATCCTAGAATGAAATCCATACTGAGGTCTTGCCAAGGACGATTAGGCACTGGCAAAGGAAGGATAACAAGACAGACAACAACAACAACAAAAACAAGGAGAGCTATCCACCTTGTCTATACTGCAAATAAATAAATCATTCACAAAGGAAGTGCTGGTGGAGACCTTATGTCAAAAGCTATCACTGAACAACATCTGAAGAGCAACTTTTTATTGCAACACGCTTCGCAACAAGCAACAACTCTAGTGATTCCTGGTTAATTGATAGCAGCTACACAAATCATATGATCAATGATCGAAAGCTATTTACAAAGATGGATAAAACTAATATTTTTAAAGTAAAAATTGAAAATGCTGAATTTATACTCGTAAAAGGTAAAGGAACTATGGCTACAGAAAACTTAGCTGGTTTAAGGTACATTACTGACGTTCTTTATGTGCCTGATATTGATCAAAATTTGCTCCGTGTTGGATAACTAGTTAAAAAAGGCTTCAAAGTCGTATTTAAAGATGATTGGTGCTTAATCAAATATGTCAAAGGAAGAGATGTATTCAAAGTAAAAATGAGAGCAAAAAGCTTTGCTCTAAATATAATGGAGGAGAAAATAGCATTTTCCAACATAATAAGTGGTTGCAGAATTGAGCAGCTTGAAGGGTCTATGGTGAGAAGTGATCAAGGCAGAGATCATGAAGCTTCTGTTTCCCAAATGTCTTTTGTAGATAGAAATAAGAAAGATAAGGAAGTTGGCAACACTATTTGTGAGGAAGAAAAGGAGGAGATGGATTTCTTGCCTGTTAATGATGCTGTAATCAAGCAAGCAAATTGTGTTATAAAAGATCCAGACCTGGCTGATCTAGGAGTAGAGTTAAACAACCCATATTCTAATCATGCTAATGATGAACTAGTGAACAATGGACAATTTATGACAGCAGAATCAAAAGTAGGCTTTGCTAACAATGTTGTTCATGTGGAAGCACTGAGTGCAAATAGACAAATAGACATCCTGCTGATCAGAATGCACAGGACAAATTAGATATTATTCTAACAGATGAAGGTTTGATTTTGGATGTCATGGCTATGGAATCATAAAGCAAAGGAACCCAACTGGTTGATGAGAATACCAAGGACAGAGAAGATACTACTCTGTCAAATTCATCCTCAGTCTTGGAATCACAATTTTCAAGGACTAGTCCACTTGGTGCATAGACCTTAATGGCATATCCACTTGGTGAAAAGTTAATGGACATAAGAGATTCTTTTCTAAAAAATTCAAAAGCTATTGATTTGCCGATTCTTCTGAGCTATTTGAAATTCAGACTATTGTATCTTAACAAAGAGAAATTCTAAGAAGCAAATTAAGCCTTTGCAACTACCAAGGCAAGGAAGAGTATTGAAAATTGCTTTAGCTGCAAAAATTATGGTGATATAATATATCAACAACAAAATCTTTGGGATATAATATATCAGCAACCTAATCTTTAGGATATAATCTTTAACAACCAGATCTTTAGGATTTTTTTTGTTGCATATTTCTAATATGGCTTAATCTCAAGAATTAAAACTTGATATTTGGAATATGTTAGTTATGATTCTAAATTAGTTTTTATATAATTTCTATTATGTTTCAGCTCCTTACAAAGAGTAATACAGTGAATAAATTTATGTATGCTTAGATACAAAGCTTTCTTTCTCTTTCTCTTTCTCTTTCTCTTTTTTCTATCAAATACTTTTTTATCTTCTTCCTTGCAAACCAAGGATAGCTAAATCAGGATTATATAGTTCTGATTTGTGCTATACAACAACACTATGCATGCGCTTTGCAAGCTCAAGCAACATAGCTTTGCTGCCCCTGAAAGAGCTGGACCAGCTGGCCTTCATATAAAGTATGATTCTAAGAACACAATGCCTGTGATACACCAGGAGAATCCGTTAGCCATATATCAAGGTTTTTTGTGTGAAAACTATTTTGAGTGTCAAGATACAAAGAGCTTGAAAAGATTGCATGTCTTCGCCCTCTTAGAAATTAGAACCCCAACACCCCGTCTTCCACTGAACTAAAATGGCATGGCGCTATCATTTAGCGCAGGTACGCATGGTTTACTGATGTCATGTGCATGGATTGGTACAAATATTGTGAGATGTAAAGAGCAAGAGAGAACTCATTGCCACCACTCAAGACCTAGCATGTTTATTTATCGTTAATCTGTTTTTTTTCCAGGCCCAAGAGACAGACTGGCTTCAGAAAGATGCGGTCGTCTCTAGGATCCACGTTTGTTGGATACGCGTTACCCTTACACAAAGGACCATTGGAAGTTTGGATATTGT
This sequence comes from Calamus simplicifolius, assembly GCA_900491605.1. Taxonomy (NCBI): domain Eukaryota; kingdom Viridiplantae; phylum Streptophyta; class Magnoliopsida; order Arecales; family Arecaceae; genus Calamus; species Calamus simplicifolius. Next base: position 355,433 of record UESW01004452.1, read on the forward strand.
TTTCCAAACGTAGTCTCCAAGCAAGCCATGTTTTGCCTCTCAACACCACTCGCTATTCAGACTTGAAAGACTTAATTCTAACACTGCATAATTTTATACTTGATGAACAACCAAAATGTTGGAAACCAAACAGGCCAAAGATAATGTAATTTAATTTGTCTTGCTGACCATAAGAGGCATTGTTAAAAAGCTGGATTGTTTTTATCTGCAAATATAAAATTGTTAAATAACGTGAAAGACCTTCCAAGCATATTATATAAATAGTAGGGATGATGTTCATTCATGTGAGCCCCTCAAATTCTGCCTGCTTACAGGGAAAGATTTAATATATAATAGGAGAATATGATACAAGCCCCTCCTAACTTAACAGTGCAATTACAGACTTGTGAGGGTGTTCAACATTGCTAATGACTGAATGATGTGCTACATGCTTTGTTGGATACCTATGTTATCTCTCATTTTTATGGTGATTCACTAGAAAAGCAATCAGCACTAATCCATGATGACAACTTCTTAATGATCTAAGATTTGGGTGGCAATGCTGGGTCCACTTAATCTGTTTAACTTGTTTAATAAAATGATTAGCTTTTAATCTAAATTTTTGATATGCTTAATAAACAGATTCGGTTAATTTACAGTAACAAATTTTTGACCTAATTTGTCTTTGATTTAACTGGTATCGGGTCCAACCAGATCCAATTGCCACCCTTATCTAAGATGCAGGTTCCAATTCCTTTTGTTACAAAAAGTTGATGTCCAAAAGATATTGATCCTATTCCTGCCAATACTTCATGTGTGAATCATGTGGATGCTTCTTTATCAGTTTAAAAATAAAACAGGAAAAAAACACGTGGTTATACCTTTAATCAGATCGATGAAAAGCACTTCTAGATCTGCTTTTGTACAATATATTCTCTTTGCATAATCATCATCTGAGCAGTCGAAATGATGCGCTATCTGCTACAGACAGAAAGAAAACTGCAGTAGTTAGATTCTTATTTTTGAAATAATAAAAAAAATAGATACAATAGGAAGAACTCTTTATGCACAATATAACCCTTCAAAGCTACAAAATCTCTTGGAGGCATTAACTTGCTTATGCAATGTTCCACTGAGATTTTTTTCTTTTTTCAATCAAAAATCTTTTCAAACTCTACACCATGCTACTAACATTTTAAAGCATCACACACTGAGGATTGGTATCATATTATGTTAATTAGGCCCTTGGTTGATCAAACCAAATTTTTCTTTTTAAGAAAAATTTTGACTTAAGGTAACTCTCAATCTATAAAGAATTAGATAAATTGATGGAAGATGAACTCGATATAAGACTTAAGATCTGCTAAAATTTTAGTTTTTGTTATTCCTGCCGGTTAGGTCTGTTTTGGAAAATTCGGAAAGTTATAACTTCCTTGACTAGAAGACTAATTTGATCCAAGTTATGTAAGAGCACACCTCACTTGCATAAAGATAGGGTTTGTGCTTTGGCTTTATGATTCATTAAAAAAGAGGAGAGAACCTAGATCTCATCATCCGCATCCATTTTAACAAAACAATGGACAATTCAGACAAAAACTGAAATACTTTATGAAGTTTAGATATAGTTATATGCATGAATTACTTTATAACCAGCTCTTATTTAAGTTATAATGGATAACATGTCATATCAGACTCATGTTCCTATATCAAAATTCTGAGCTTAAGACAGTGTTTCAAACTCCAGCAGTTGGTTGCACTCAGAGGAAATTAAGGTACTGGGTGTGGAAACATACCACTAAATTCAAATCAAGGGCACCCAACATCAAAACCAGGACCCATCTTAAGTTGGCACGTAAAAACATTAAAAAGAGTGTATAGAAAGAAAACAAGATTGACCATGGGAGCAGAACAATAATGCCTTTTTATTAAGGAAATTAAGAATACAAAGAAGTGGTTTGAATGTTGGCATAAACAACAATTCTATGAAAGAAATAATTCTTTCCTCTTTGTTCTTTTCTTTATTTCTTTTGAAGGTAGTTTATAAAAAACTGCAAATGAATCAAAATCAAATAAAGAACCAGGTTGATGTCAAAAGTGGTGTGTCAAAAAAACAGAGGACAACAACAGAACAAATCATGGTATTGGGGGTATATTTATAGAAGACTACAAGCAGATTACCATTCCAGGATCATAGAAGTCTTTATAAGCAAAACATCAGACTTATCTTTTACTGTAATTTCAGCCATATGCTTCACCAGCAGTACATCTGATATTATTTGCTTAATGAAATCTAGGAGAGTTTTTGAACCATCCCTTCTCTTCAAACAAAAGGGAAAAAGCTTCATCAATGTGCTAGTGCTACGATCTCTGTTGCTGAAGATACTTTATTTTTATTTCTATAGTAGGAAGGCATAAATTACACATAATGCAGAAAAGGCTAATATCTAGCCAAAAACTTAAGAAATTAAATCAACAGAGTTACATATCTTGCCCATGATCATTGGGTAGTGTAAATTTAGCGGCACACAGACAAGCAGCATCAACATTATATTTGCTTAAGTTTCGAAATGATCTTGCCCCCTGAAAGCAAACCACTCCTTTGCATACTTCTCAGAAACCTACATAAGTGATGTAAAGAAAATAAAAGGAGAAAACTAAGAACATGTTGCAAAAAAAAAACATGCAAATATGTATTAGATATGGTTATTTTCTTACCATTCTATAGTTCCACTTTCTATGTCAACCTTATTTACAACCAAGGGTCTCCAACTAAGCACCTCCAAACTCTCTAGGAAATGCTTGAGGATCTCAGCCTCTCACTAATCATATCTCATTAGATCTTGATCTCGCACTATGTCATGCTAAGAATTACTCTAAGCAAGGAAAAAACGAAACTCCAAATGTTACTAAATTGTTCATCATAATAGAAGGCAACTGGTGTCTAATTATAGCGTAAGATCTCCTAGAGCCAATAAGCTTCCTTGTTTTCATAAGATACAAATTTTCTAAAGAAAGAGATAATATTAAATAAATTTTCAGATATATATTTCTAACTCCTAATTGACTTCTAACTTATGTAACATAAATTCCTAGATAAAATAAACATAAGAATTTGAGCTAAGATTTTAAATTCTGCGGAACAAAGGTGCTCCAGATTTTCCATGGAATAGGGCACCCCACATCTTATCCCATCCCAGTTCACATCCCGGTTCACATCCCGATACTTACTTGGGATGCCTTTTCTTAATTTATTTATGAAGCTTCAGTGTTTGTATGATTTTATATATATTGGAATTTCAAAATTATATATTTTTATGATAAATTGAATCCATCTAAAACTGACACTATTATGTACCATGCATGACCTTCTGGTTACTAAAGATCCTTGATTTATAATGCATTGTAAATAGCCAACTGCCTGCCTCACTTCTTATGACAGCTGCAGTCCCTTTTCACCTGTTATGGTATAACAAATGCAAAAAAGTGGTTTAATTTTCTGTAGTGGCAAGTCAAATAAAGTTTGACACAGAGTTTAATGGTCAAACTCCAAAGTAAAACTATCCTTTTATGTTTGCATTAGCCCTAGTCAAATCCAGGTTTTGATTGATAATCTGCACACAGGGTCCATCTCAGGTCAATGTGATACAATATTGAATTAATCATTTTTCAGGTACATATATTTGCTTAAAATAGGAGCAGAAAGTTGGACTTAAACAGCTTCTAGCAATGAATGTTCACTTCATCTTATAACTGGTTCATGCTAATACTGGTATGCATGATGAGCGATTTTATCTGGCAAATTTCTGAATTTGAAATTTATTGATCAGATCACTACATAAGATATAAAAACCCCCTTTAAAGTACATTAGAATGTATCAAACATGATCTGGAGAATCTCTCAAGAACATGAAGATCTGCAAATCCCCCCACCTAAATATATATATATATATATATATATATATATATATATTAGATCTTAAATAAGAAAAGATTCTCAGGGAAAGGAAAATAATTAACAGTGAAATAGAATAAGACTTCACTTGCGACTTTTTTATTTCGTTCCAAATCTGAAGATCCTTTTCAGCAAAATGAGCACCGATGTTAGCCGTCTATTGTTGGCTAGAATTCCCATGCGCAATTCTGGCAGATCAGGACTCGTGATGCCAAGAAAAAGATCAGTGTAACAGGGTGCAATTTTATCACAATATAGTCATCTTTCAATGCTTTAACAAGGGAAAAAATCGCTACAGAAGATAACTATTTCATGATTCTGCTGATCTTATTGTTGGATTTCTCGAGCAAATCAAGAATCACATGAATTAGAAAGAAAATTAAAAAAATAAAGTAACAGAAATTTTAAAAATAAAGAATAATTACTTTAGTTATTAACAACTGTCTCACCACTGTCACTAATCCTTGCTGGGTTCCCGGCATGAAATCAAAAATAAGATAACAGAATGAGTAAAAGAACAAAATAAAATGAAGTTATTATTATCAAGGCTATGAACAATGCTTGCATTCTTGATCACCTCTGGTGATCGGAAGGAAAAAATCGTAAAGAATTGGAAAAATCGTAAAGAATTAACCGTGCCGTAAGAACCATCAGTGCTTAACAAATCACATGAACAGGGTTAAAGCAACAGTGCCTGAAGAACCGTGCAAAGGACAGGAAAAGGAACAAAAGAATATCGCATGCACAAGAACAAGAAGCAAGGACAAAAATAAAAATCTCTTCGTGATAATTTCTGACATGATGAACAAAAAGAAACCTAGCAAACATTAAAGCAATATTCTAGAAGGAATGCGGCAACCAAAGTAAAGAATTAGAAATGCTCATCGGCTGTAATTGAAGCCATCTCCCCCTCATCCGCTATAATTAGATCCTAGTAGTTGATGAACTTCGAGGCAGGGAGCGAGGAGAAGGAAGACATTGCCCTTCTGGATGCCTCTTGTTAGCCAACTGACCGATCCGCAGGGATCACCAAATGCGACATTAACCCATTTTTATTTTTATTTTTATTTTGGCCCTACAACGGGGGATGGGCAAGAGCAAAACCCTAGCTGATCATGTACCCAAATTATAGAGGCGCTAACTTGTTGATGCAGTGTTCCACTGAGATTTTATTTTAAAAAAATAAAAAATCTTTTCAAACTCTACACTGTCCTACTAACGTTTCATAGCATCGCACACCGGGATTGGTATCATAATATATTAATTAGGCCCTTGAATTTTTTTTTTTTTTTTTTTACAAGCGAGTGATCGCATTAGCACACTAGCCTATGCGAGTCAACACAGAAATATCAAAATATAAAATTTGCTTCAAAAAAGGGGGGCAAAAGTCACCCTGGTTCCATCTCCAAAAACCCACATGATGGGCCATGGAGGCCGCTACCCAGTCCGCCACGGAATTAGCTTCGCGGTAAATGTGCCTGATGTAGACTCTGTGAACCTCCCGAAGAACAGCTCAAATATCGAGAAGAAGGGGATTACAGGGAATCAGACTGCATCTCCCCATCCAGATCCATCTGATGACCATTAAAGAATCCCCCTCGATGACAAGGCTATGAGCATGAAGGACCCGAACAGCATAGGATATGCCAGACCAGGCTGCATACAACTCAGCCAAGGGGACAAAGGAGTCTATAATGCCAAAGCCGCCGGCCGCCAGCAGAGCTCCATCAAACCTCCGGATGATAAAGGCTGAACCAGCAGACCTTCCCCAGACACTACCATCAAAATTGATTTTAACAAACCCTGGAGGGGGGGCTCCCAAGATATAAAAACTGAACGTCGGTTTGCTACCGCAGTAGCAGGGGAACCCCAGTGGCCAGAGGTGTCAAAATCAACTACATTACGATGGAGTGCAAATTCCCTAGAGAGGAGTCTAGCCCTTCGCACAATCCTGTGAAAGGAGATAGCATCATTAGTGAATATAAGATGGTTCCTAGATAACCAGATCTGATAGGCAATAGCGATCCACAAGGCACTCTGATGTTGGGTGGCCCTCCGGAGATCAAGAAGAAAAGGAGACCGCACTGAGCCCATAACATCCACTTTGCAGTGATAACCCACCGTCGACCAGACCCAATTCGCATGAGGGCAAGTGAAGATGGCATGGTCGATAGTCTCATCGACCTACCCACACAGAGGGCAAGTCGCCTGAATGGCCAACCCCCTCCCCGAAAGCAGAGAACAAGTAGGGAGAGAGTCGCAAAGAAGCTTCCATATGAAAAGCTGAACCCTGGGATGGGTGGGGAGCTTCCATATCCATGCAGCCTCCCTCATCCCCTGCGGCTGTGGACCAAACTCCATCATAAGGTCCCTAATGGGAGCCCTAGAAAGACAAGAATTCCGCCATAATCTCGAATCAGCTATGAGCCCTGGAATGAGCGGAATGGAAAGGATATGCCGAGAAAGCTCCTCCCCAAATAAGCAAGTAACGAAGGGGATGTGCCAGGAGAGGGGATCTTGAATGATCAAATCCTTGACCCTCATACTGATCGGAACATCTATGCTAATAAAGGTAGGCCATCGAAGAAAGGGGAGATCAGAAATCCATGTATCATGTAACACAGTAATAGAGGATCCATCTCCGATCATCCATGAAATATTGTTCATAATAGTCGAAGCATAGCGACAGACTTCCTTCCAGAAGAAAAGAGTACCCGTAGGTTGGCTAAAAGACCGTAGAAGAGCTCCAGTCGCCATATCTGCCCGCATAAAGGAGCTCCAAAAATAGTGCAGATCAAGAAGAAACCGCGATGCATGCCTAGCAAACATAGCCTCCCTCCTGACTATAAGTGACTGAATACCAGGCCACCTTCATGAAGTAGCCTGCAAACCACATCCCAAGCCTGGAGATGAATCCCATGACCCTCCTATGAAGAATCCCATAGGAAATCCCTAAAACATCGCTCGATCCTCCGCAAACAAGTAATTGGAATGCTGCATTAGATAGAAGATGCAGAGGAAGGGACGTAAGGACCGATCGAATAAGGGTGATTCTCGCCATCATGGATAATCCAGTAGCCTGCCAACCGCCAATCCGTTCACGGACATGTTGCTCAATGGTAGTATAATCACTAACACGAGGACAACGTCCCGTGATAAGGATCCCCAGATAAGATAACCGATCAGCCGTAGAAGAAATGCCAAGGGCATGGTGAATAGCCTCCCTAATAGACTTGGTAGTCTTCGGACTGAAACAGATCGAAGACTTATCAAGGTTGACCTTCTGTCCAGAAGCCTGACAATAGCTCTGAAGAATGGAAGCATAAGCTGTCGCATTACGGAGCGTAGCCTGACCCAACAGAATATAGTCATCCACAAAGAGCAGATGAGAAACGGAGGGGCCCTGGGTGCCGGCCATGAATGGGGAAATGCAAAGCTCAACCTGAGCCTAGTAAAGAGCACGAGATAGGTCATCGGCAGCTAGAATGAATAGAAAGGGGGATAATGGGCAACCCTGGCGAAGGCCCACAGCCGAATGAAAGAAATCAGTCTGGATGCCGTTAATGATGAGAGAAGGATGGCTTCCGAATGCAAGACATAATCCAATCAATGAATAGTCCATCAAAACCAAACTCCTGAAGAGTTCGGTGCAGGAAAACCCAGCACAGTCTGTCATAGGCTCACTCCATGTCAAGCTTAACAGCCAGCATACACTGCCTAGCAGGAGCTCACTGAAGATTATGCATAAACTCCTGAGCGATAAGGACATTATCTGAAATGCTCCGACCTCTGATAAAAGCACCCTGCTCAGCAGAGATAAGGCATGGGATAACATCGCGAAGGCGAGAGACCAGGAGGCGCGCACAGACCTTATACAATGTAGTACACAAGCTGATGGGACGATAATGATGAGGCCTGGAAGCATCAGGGCGCTTCGCCACAAGAGTGATAAAAGTTCGGTTCCAATCAGCAGGAATGGATTTGGAATGGAAAGCAAGCTGAATGGCAAGAACAACCTCCTGACCGACAATATCCCAATAATGGCGGAAAAAGAAGGGCGGAAACCCATCGGGCCCAGGCACCTTATTAGGACCAAGCTCCCATAAAGCCAACCGAATATCATCTGTAGTAATTGGTTGATCAGAAGGTCATTCTCATGAGGCAAGACCTTCTTGGAGGGAGGCACCGGAGTAATAGGAGCCCCAACACCAGAGAGATCCGTCCATCTGGACTGGAAGAAATGGAATAACTGCTCACGGATGATTTCATTATCCTCCTGGGAGTGCCCGTCCTCATCAACTAGCCTTCGAATTCGGTTGATAGCACGACGCTTTAGAGTGGACTAATGAAAGAACCTTGTATTACGGTCCCCCTCACGAATCCACTGAACCCTGGATCTCTGTCTCTAGTAAGTCTCCTGCTACTGAAGGAGGGAGTGATGGATAGAGAACATAGCACGGAGAGAAGAGAGATCAGCATTAGAGAGACCATCATTCTGATCCTCAATAGACTGGAGGGAAACAATATCAGCTTCAACCCACTCTATCCTCCTCTGAAGGTCCCCAACCTCCACTCTGTTCCATCTAGAAAGCCTGCGTCTCGCTAACTCCAGCCTCCTAGCAAGACGATAAGAGGCGTTGCCACACATAGGCAGCTGCCATACCTGGGATATAATAGATCGAGCAGAAGGGTAGGAAGTCCAAAACTACTCAAATCTAAACAGTCTTTGCTGCTGAAATCGACCTCTGTGGATATCAAGATGGGGCAATGATCAGAAGCAATCCTGTGAAGGTGAGTAACAGTAACAGAAGGATGCTTATGAAGCCATAGGGCATTGGCCATAGCCCTATCCAATCTCTCCCATACACGAGCATTTCCTTGGCGATTATTGCACCAGGTGAATTTGGGACCCGAAAATCCCAGATCTAGTAACCCTGCTAAGAAATAAAGGATCTGAACTCAAAAACATCCGCTGAGTCATGGAATTGCCGACCTCCTTTCTTTTCATTAGCATTAGTAATGCAATTAAAATCCCCACCAATAATAGAAGGAAATCCCTGGGCAAGAGAGAGAGAACCTCGAACCAAAGGACGCGCCTCTCCCTAAATCCATGCTAGCATAGATGCCTGAGAGAAGCCAGGGGTGTCAGCTCCCCCTCCTCTCTGAGGCCACCAACAGCACACCTGCACACTTGTGGTAATCGGATAGAGTTTTACTAGTCTTTATGTAGCGCTCCATAAAGAGCTAGAGAACCCCAACTAATTATCATAAGTGGCAGACACACGAAAACACATCCTGTTAAAAACTTTTCATTTTCATCTCAATTATATACACAAATCACTCAATCAACACTAAGCATCAACCTGCTCAGATAATATTTTTCATGACATTCCTCAGGCAGTTTACAAGATCACATTCACAATCGACATCAAAATCATAAGTGCACACATCATGCTCATAATTTTCTCCAAAACATAAGTCTCATATTCATATCCAAAAGGTCTAAAACATCATTACATCTCACTATACACATACACATATACAATATACAAATATCAATCCACATTGTCTCAATATACAAGGCTAGCATCTATACACCCTTGCATCCAAGCAAGCTTCACCAGCTAAGGGTTTGTCCTGCTTATCTTGTGATCCTGGCAGAAATGCTCACTGATCTGAAAGAACATTTAAATCATAGAGGGATGAGACCTAAGTCCCAGTGACTGGATAACCATCTAACTATGGAGAAATAGAGAACCATAACCTCTTATTTTCAATCGTATGCTGATACTATTTAGCTTGTACAAGTCAAAGTACATTTTTAACATGATATCAGATAAAATAAAATGTAGCTTATTCTTCAAATAACATATCAGTACTGAAATACTCTATAATAACTTTTTACTAAGATAACTCATTAAGATAAAAATCCATGCATTACAATAAAAATATGCATTCTTTATCTACAACCCAGACTTCTTTATTAAATTCTCAGACTCCCACCGAAATCTGATTGCCCATTGGCATCTCAAGTAAACTCTCCCTCTCGGGATAACTACTCGGCCCACTGGCCCTTTTTATATCACAACATATGCTTTTAAATCTCATGATGCTGGGCTGTGTGTGTAATGCCTCTGAGGTACCACCCTACAGTCGCCCTCCCATAGGTGTACTCTCATCGGGTGCGTGACTAGCAACAGGATCCCCGCACAAATAGCACCCCTTACCCGTGCGGTTCACCGGCAAAGTGCTTTGTTCCTTAACCCTGGAACCTCGGGTTTTCTCTCTGCCCCCACGGGCTATATATAGTAATCAGCTCCACTGAGCTATGATTCATGCCCCCACGGGCTGCTCACAACCAGCCCCACTGGTCTGGTTAAGCGTGCACTCACCCCTGATTCTGGGGTTCATCGTACGATTTGTTCGCAAGGAGGTGCCGGCTCGATAGTAGTGTGCAATGCTCATGCTACAGTACAGTCTAAAGGGTGATCAGCCCCCTAGCTGCCTGATGCTCAGTATGATACATACATCATTTGTAAAGCTTTATCATGCAAATATGCCATGTATACATAAAAATCCCTCATCGAAACTCATGCTTATGTGTTTATGCTCAAAACTCATGCTCGAAACTCATCATGCTCAAAAATATCATATACTAGGTTCTCATTTCTCATATTTAAAACATACATAATACTCTGCTAAACATAACATACCATAACTAGGTATTAATCTCATTATACTAGCTCAAATTAACTTCTCATTGCTAGATGAGAAACCCACTCACCTTAGTAGGTTACTCCTCGACTGGTACAACTGGTACTCAACTCTGGTATTCCGGCTCCCTGGAATAACCCTCTTGACCTACGTCAACATACAGATACGATAGCTATTAGGATTACCTCCACACGAGGTTTTCCCACGAACCATGCATGCATACATGATCTATCCTCTAATATCTCATTATTTTTTTCACCCTTTCTCTACTCAAGATTACTTCTACTATTACCTCAAAATACAATAATCTAGAAAATCTAAAGTCATACAAGATCTAGGGAAGCTATAGCTTACCTGGAGTCGAGCACAAACCCCAAGCTTCCCTTTCCCTTTCTCTTTCTTCCTTTTTCTTCTTCTTCTTCTTCCTCTTCCTCTCTTTTCTCCTCTTCTTTCTTTCTCTTTCTTTCTTTCTTTCTTTTCTCTGGCTGAACCCACGTTTCCCTTTTTCTCTAATGACTTGGGGACCAAGTCATTGGAAACTTAAGGGTTAAGGCATGCCAAATTCCCCTTTTGCCCTCAAACACTCTTAACGCGCGCTTTTTGGAAAACACGTGGCTCACTTATAACCATGATATTTTGCCCTTAGATTTTCTTTCCCAAGTTGCCCTTAACACAATTAGCAATTGACATCGGAGCCTTTTCCCATTTTGCCCCTGATATAGCATTTTTTTAATCGATTTATAGCCCAGATCATCATTTTTTACTTAAATCGATACTTTTATGTAACATTTCTAAGAAAAGACTTTACCAGCTTGAAGAACTCGATTTTAGAAATCCAACGGTTCAAACGGCATCCAAATCGGACTTGAAACGGATTAAATATGAAATTCTCAAGATTTAACTCAGAAAAACCTGCCGTCTTGGAGTCGGCTCGAACAGATTTGGAGTCGGCTCCAGCAGAAATAGGTGTCGCTCCAGAAAAGTAGGGGTCGACTCCTGAAAAGTAGGGGTCGACTCCAGCTCTGCAGGGGTCGACTCCAAAGCGTGCCGAAAGTTTAAAACCGTGCCAGAGTCGACTCCACTCCAATTAGGGTCGACTCCAACCACTAAAAACATCATTTTAGGATAAAACTCAAACTAAACTTGATTTTTCTTGTGATTTAAACCCATTAAAACTTAAGTCTCTCAATTTCTTAAATCAAACTCATTAACATTCAGAAATATACTTATTTACTCCAAAATTTCTTCTCTTTACATTTATCAAAAGGCCAACACACCCACATTTCACTGAAACTTTCTGACTTTCATTTCAAATGAAAATGCCATAATTACAAGGTTTTCAGGATGTTACAATTCTCCCCCTCTTAAGAAATTTCGTCCTCGAAATTTAGCTAGATATATTTTCAAATAGATGGGGGTACTTCAATCTCATCTCATCCTCTCGCTCCCATGTAGCCTCCTCTTTTTGATGATTTAACCATTGCACCTTAACTAATGGAATTCTTTTACTGCGGAGCTGCTTAATCTCCCTACTCAAGATCTTCACTGGTTCTGTTGCAAATGATAAATCCCCCTGTAACTCTATAGTCTCAGACTGAATCACATGAGAGGAATCCGGCACATACCTCCTAAGCATTGATACATGAAATACATTATGAATCTGAGATAACTCTGGAGGTAAAGCCAATCTATAAGCTAGTGTCCCAACTCTTTCCAGAATTTCATAGGGTCCAATATACCTGGGACTCAACTTGCCTTTCTTTCCAAATCTCATAATACCTCGCCAAGGAGATACCTTCAGAAAGACTCTATCTCCAACCTCAAACTTTACCTCTCTATGCTTTTTATCTGCATAGCTCTTCTGTCTATCCTGGGCTGCCTTTAATTTAGCTCTTATAATTTTAACTTGATCTGCTGTAAGCTGCACTAACTCAGGGCCTAACAGCCTTCTCTCTCCCTCCTCATCCCAACACACTGGAGTTCTACATTTTCTCCCATACAAGGCCTCATATGGTGCCATATCAATGCTAGAATGGTAGCTGTTATTGTAAGCAAACTCTATTAAAGGTAGATGATCATCCCAGCTACCAGAAAATTCCATGACACAAGCTCTCAGCATATCCTCCAGTGTCTGGATGGTTCTTTCTGACTGACCATCGGTTTGGGGATGAAATGCTGTACTGAACCTCAATTTAGTCCCCAAAGCTTTCTGTAATTCTGCCCAAAATTGAGATGTGAACCTTGGATCCCTATCTGATACTATCGATACTGGCACACCATGCCTACTCACAATTTCATGCACATATAATTCTGCTAATCTATCCAAGGTAAAGACAATCTTAATAGGCAGAAAATGAGCAGACTTAGTCAATCTATCAACTATCACCCATATAGCATCATTGCCCCTTCTGGTCTTTGGGAGTCCTACAACGAAATCCATAGTTATATGCTCCCACTTCCACTCTGGCACAAACAGAGGCTGAAGCTTTCCAGCTGGACACTGATGTTCAGCCTTAATCTGCTGACACACCAAACACTTAGATACATACTCAGCTATCTCCTTTTTCATACCATTCCACCAGTAATTCTGTTTGATAGTTCTATACATCTTAGTACTACCTGGATGCATTGAATAAGCTGAGCTATGTGCTTCCCTTAAAATCTGATCTTTCACTGATTCCACAGCTGGCACACAAACTCTGCCCTTGAATAATAACACTCCATCACCTCTAACAGAAAACTCTGACTGAGACCCACTCTGAATTAAATCTCTAGCTTTAAGCAAATGTAGATCTAGCAACTGAGCTTCTCTTATTTCTTCTAGCATTTGGGGTCTCACTCTGAAAGTAGCCAACAAGGCTCCTGATTCTTCTACAGCTAGCTCTGCATCTAACCTCCTTAACTCAATCATCAAGGGTAGCTGTACGGTTCTGATAGAAGCCAATGTGGCCATAGACTTTCGACTCAAGGCATCAGCCACAACATTAGCTTTCCCTGGGTGATACTCAATAGTGCAATCATAGTCTTTAATCAATTCAATCCATCTTCTCTGCCTTAAATTCAATTCCTTCTGGGTCAGAATATATTTCAAGCTCTTATGATCAGTAAATATCTGGCATCTTCTTCCATACAAGTAGTGCCTCCAAACCTTCAATGCAAATATAACAGCAGCTAACTCCAAATCATGGGTGGGGTAATTCTTTTCATGGGATCTCAACTGTCTAGATATATAAGCCACTACTTTCCCATTCTGCATTAAAACACACCCCAAACCCTTCAATGAGGCATCACTATAGATCACATAATCACTGGCACTATCAGGTAGTATTAGGATTGGGGCTGAGGTTAATCTCTTTTTCAATTCATCCATACTCTTCTGGCATTCATTAGACCAATCAAACTTGATATTCTTTCTAAGCAGCTTAGTCATAGGAGAAGCCAAAATCGAGAAATTTTCTATAAATCTTCTATAATATCCTGCTAGCCCCAAGAAACTCCTCACCTCAGTCTGATTGGTAGGTGATACCCAATTTACTATAGCTTCAATCTTTTGAGGATCTACCATAATACCTTGGCTGAAACTACATGTCCCAAGAACTTTACCTCATCCAGCCAAAATTCACTTTTACTAAACTTTGCATATAATTGCTTTTCTCTTAATATCTGCAAAACTGTCCTCAGATGCTGTTCATGCTCTTCACTACTTCTAGAATAAATCAAGATGTCATCAATGAATACTATCACAAATTTATCTAGATACTCTTGAAATACTTGATTCATCAGACCCATAAAAGCAGCTGGAGCATTTGTCAAGCCAAATGGCATTACCAAGAACTCATAATGACCATATCTGGTCCTGAAAGCAGTCTTAGATATATCCTCATTCTTTATTCTCAATTGATGATACCCAGATCTCAGATCAATCTTTGAAAACACTGCTGCCCCCTGCAGCTGATCAAACAAATCATCGATCCTTGGCAATGGATAATTGTTTCTAATGGTCACCTTGTTCAACTGTCTATAGTCTATACACAACCTCAAGGTACCATCCTTTTTCTTCACAAACAACACTGGTGCACCCCATGGTGATATACTGGGTCTAATAAACCCTTTATCCAATAATTCTTGTAACTGACTTTTCAATTCTTTCAATTCAACTGGAGCCATTCTATAAGGTGCCCTGGCTATTGGTCTGGTATCTGGGGCTAGATCTATACTGAAATCAAATCCTCTGTCAGGAGGTAACCCTGGCAGCTCCTCAGGAAATACATCTGAAAAATCCCTTACCACAGGGATATTCGTCAGCTCTAAACCATTGCCCTCTAGGCTCACTGCACAAGCTAAATAGGCTTCACATCTCTTTGCTAGCATTTTATTGGCTGACAGAGCTGAAATCACTCCTGAGGGTAACCCCCTCCTATCACCAACAAAACAGACCTCTCTATCATCAGAAGTTTGTAACATCACCTCCTTCCTTAAGCAATCTACTCTGGCTCTATGCACAGATAGCCAATCCATCCCCAAAATGGCATCAAACTCTTTCAACCTCAAAGGAATCAAATCTGCTGCTAATTTCTGACTCTCCACAGAAATATCACAACCTCTATACACTTGGTCTGCTATAAAAGGCCTCCCTACGGGCATAGATACTACCAACTGACTACCCAACTGGCCCACATCTCTAACTAGATGCTTAGCAAACTCACATGAGATAAATGAATGCGTAGATCCAGAATCAATTAAAATATAAGCATCATGATTATCGATGGGTAGCATACCTGTCACCACATCAGGATCAATCTGAGCCTCCTGTCTGGTCATGGCAAACACTCTGGCCTCGGCTCTCGGAATACTGGATGACCCTCCTGGCTGATTAACATTAGGCCCCACCTGACTGGCTGAAGCCACAACACTACCATCACCCCTCCTACTAGGCTGTCCCCTTGGCATTACTGGCCCCTGAGGAAGCCCACCAGCCTGCTGCCCTCTCCTAGGGCAATCTCTCTTCAGGTGACCTAGATCACCACAAATATAACATCCCTTATTGCCCCTCCTACATTCTCCCAAATGAAGTTTTCCACATACATTACATGGGGGTATATTTCTCCCTCCACCAGAAGGACGACCCTGCTCCCCTACATCACCAGACACCCTGCTGGTGGCAACCTGAGGCACACCCCCATAAGGCTTTCTTTGAACTGGGCTAGATGCTGACACAGATACTGATCTTCTGCCCACATCACCAGGGGCTCTAAACCCAGAATAAAACTGTCCAGTCCTCTGGGGTTTCTTAAATGGCTGAGTCCCTCCCGGAGCAGAAGAATAACTAGGAGCACTTCTTTTCATTCTATCCTGCCTCCTACTCATATATTCTTTTTCAATCTCCTCGGCTTTGAGTGCTCCCTGCACCAACTCAGAGTAACTATTGTAGGTCTGCATACAGGTCTTGGCTTTAATAGGGAGATTCAATCCATCCTGGAATAGTCGACATCTCTCCCTCTCATCAGCCACCAAGGCCCTAGCAAACTGAGATAACTCCACAAAAGTGGCTTCATAATCTGCCACGGACATCCTCCCCTGAGTCAGACAAAGGAAATCCCTCCTCTTCTGATCCCTATAAATCTCAGAATAATATTGCTGATGAAATTCTCTTCTAAAATTTTCCCATGTCAACTCCACTCCCTGGGGCTGCCTGCCCTGAATAGATCTCCACCAACTCTGGGCTCTACCCTCCAGTAAAAAGGTGGCAATACTCAGCCTCTGCTCCTCAGAGCATCCCATCACATCAAATACTCTCTCGATCCTCTGCAGCCATGCCCCGGCCTGAATAGGATCAGTAGTTCCCTGGAACTCCAGAGCCCCTAACTTTCTGGCTCTTTCCACATTCCTCACAACCTCCGTATTTTTAGATGGAAGGCTAGAACTAGCACCCACAGCTGCTACCACAGCCTGAGTAATCATGCCTACCAACTCTGACATACTAGGCCCCTGAGTCTGTACTCGAGATGGGTCTACTGGCACAGGGGTAATAGACTGTGAAGAAGACTCTGGCATCTGCTCTGAAGACGCCCTCACTCTAGCCTCCTTAGATACTGGCTCGGTGGAATCACTAGAAGCCATTCTATCAATTTGACTTCTTCTAACTGACCTTCTGAGTCTACTTTGACCTTTGCTTCTATCCCTGCCTGAAGATTGCTCTGTCTCTCTAGATGCCTTTGTAGTAATCGTCCTACAAGACATTATTCATTACATCAGTTTCATCATTCAATAGCTATAATCATAAACATTCAATCATCCTAGACTCATACTCATACTTATTCCCCTAGGACCTAATAACCTAGGGCTCTGATACCAAAACTTGTCAGCTCCCCCTCCTCTCTGGGGCCACCGACAGCACACCTGCACACTTGTGGTAATCGGATAGAGTTTTACTAGTCTTTATGTAGCGCTCCATAAAGAGCTAGAGAACCCCAACTAATTATCATAAGTGGCAGACACACGAAAACACATCCTGTTAAAAACTTTTCATTTTCATCTCAATTATATACACAAATCACTCAATCAACACTAAGCATCAACCTGCTCAGATAATATTTTTCATGACATTCCTCAGGCAGTTTACAAGATCACATTCACAATCGACATCAAAATCATAAGTGCACACATCATGCTCATAATTTTCTCCAAAACATAAGTCTCATTCATATCCAAAAGGTCTAAAACATCATTACATCTCACTGTACACATACACATATACAATATACAAATATCAACCACATTGTCTCAATATACAAGGCTAGCATCTATACACCCTTGCATCCAAGCAAGCTTCACCAGCTAAGGGTTGTCCTGCTTATCTTGTGATCCTGGCAGAAATACTCACTGATCTGAAAGAACATTTAAATCATAGAGGGATGAGACCTAAGTCCCAGTGACTGGATAACCATCTAACTATGGAGAAATAGAGAACCATAACCTCTTATTTTCAATCGTATGCTGATACTATTTAGCTTGTACAAGTCAAAGTACATTTTTAACATGATATCAGATAAAATAAAATGTAGCTTATTCTTCAAATAACATATCAGTACTGAAATACTCTACAATAACTTTTACTGAAAGATAACTCATTAAGATAAAAACCCATGCATTATAATATAAAAATATGCATTCTTTATCTACAACCCAGACTTCTTTATTAAATTCTCAGACTCCCACCGAAATCTGATTGCCCATTGGCATCTCAAGTAAACTCTCCCTCTCGGGATAACTACTGGCCCACTGGCCCTTTTTATATCACAACATATGCTTTTAAATCTCATGATGCTGGGCTGTGTGTGTAATGCCTCTGAGGTACCACCCTACAGTCACCCTCCCGTAGGTGTACTCTCATCGGGTGCGTGACTAGCAACAGGATCCCCGCACAAATAGCACCCCTTACCCGTGCGGTTCACCCGGCAAAGTGCTTTGTTCCTTAACCCTGGAACCTCGGGTTTTTTCTCTGCCCCCACGGGCTATATATAGTAATCAGCTCCACTGAGCTATGATTCATGCCCCCACGGGCTGCTCACAACCAGCCCCACTGGTCTGGTTAAGCGTGCACTCACCCCTGATTCTGGGGTTCATCGTACGATTTGTTCGCAAGGAGGTGCCGGCTCGATAGTAGTGTGCAATGCTCATGCTACAGTACAGTCTAAAGGTGATCAGCCCCCTAGCTGCCTGATGCTCAGTATGATACATACATCATTTGTAAAGCTTTATCATGCAAATATGCCATGTATACATAAAAATTCCCTCATCGAAACTCATGCTTATGTGTTTATGCTCAAAACTCATGCTCGAAACTCATGCTTATTTCTTTATGCTTAAAACTCATGCTCAAAACTCATTTATCAGAATATCATATACTAGGTTCTCATTTCTCATATTTAAAACATACATAATACTCTGCTAAACATAACATACCATAACTAGGTATTAATCTCATTATTCTAGCTCAAATTAACTTCTCATTGCTAGATGAGAAATCCATTCACCTTAGTAGGTTACTCCTCGACTGGTACAACTAGTACTCAACTATGGTATTTTGGCTCCCTGGAATAACCTCTTGACCTACGTCAACATACAGATACGATAGCTATTAGGATTACCTCCACACGAGGTTTTCCCATGAACCATGCATGCATACATGATCTATCCTCTAATATCTCATTATTTTCTTCCACCCTTTCTCTACTCAAGATTACTTCTACTATTACCTCGAAATACAATAAATCTAGAAAATCTAAAGTCATACAAGATCTAGGGAAGCTATAGCTTATCTGGAGTCGAGCACAAACCCCAAGCTTCCCTTTCTCTTTCTTCCTCCTTTTTCTTCTTCTTCTTCTTCCTCTTCCTCTCTTTTCTCCTCTTCTTTCTTTCTTTCTTTCTTTCTTTTCTCTGGCTGAACCCACATTTCCCTTTTTCTCTAATGACTTGGGGACCAAGTCATTGGAAACTTAAGGGTTAAGGCATGCCAAATTTCCCTTTTGCCCTTAAACACTCTTAACGCGCGCTTTTTGGAAAACACGTGGCTCACTTATAGCCATGATATTTTGCCCTTAGATTTTCTTTCCCAAGTTGCCCTTAACACAATTAGCAATTGACATTGGAGCCTTTTCCCATTTTGCCCCTGATATAGCATTTTTTTAATCGATATATAGCCCAGATCATCATTTTTCACTTAAATTGATACTTTTATATAACATTTCTAAGAAAAGACTTTACCAGCTTAAGAACTCGATTTTAGAAATCCAACGGTTCAAACGGCATCCAAATCGGACTTGAAATAGATTAAATATAAAATTCTCAAGATTTAACTCAGAAAAACCTGCCGTCTTGGAGTCGGCTCGAACAGATTTGGAGTCGGCTCCAGCAGAAATAGGTGTCGGCTCCAGAAAAGTAGGGATCGACTCCAAAGCGTGCTGAAAGTTTAAAACCGTGCCAGAGTCGACTCCACTCCAATTAGGGTCACTCCAACCACTAAAAACATCATTTTAGGATAAAACTCAAACTAAACTTGATTTTTCTTGTGATTTAAACCCATTAAAACTTAAGTCTCTCAATTTCTTAAATCAAACTCATTAACATTCAGAAATATACTTATTTACTCCAAAATTTTTTCTCTTTACATTTATCAAAAGGCCAACACACCCACATTTCACTGAAACTTTCTGACTTTCATTTCAAATGAAAATGCCATAAATTACAAGGTTTTCAGGATGTTACAAGGGGTCAGACATCTCCTCCAAAATAACAAGAGCAATCTGCTGATTGGACTAATGAATAGCATCCACCTTAATGGAAGTATTACTCCAAATGGCAATAATCCCACCAGAAAGACCCACTGACTCCACAGCATAAGAAGTCCATGATCTCGCTATCTGCCTCCTAAACTGTGCCAGACTGACACCCGATAGATGAGTTTCCAAAAGAATACATATATCAAAATTATGAAGCTGTACCAACCTCTTAAAGGAGGAGCGGAAAGAAGGTTTTCGAGCTTCTCTTACATTCCAAATTAGAATCTTCATTTAATTAGCTGGGGGAGGTGGGGCCCCCAACTGATCCTCCAACATAGAGCTATCAAGAAGGTGCCCTGGAGATAGGGAAGCACCCTCTAGCTTCTGAGAAGTACAATCCATCAATTGGTTGTCCTCGACGGATGCACCAATCACAGCCACCACTTGATTCACCCGAGGGGACACCGCAGAGAACATGGGGTCATTGCTCTGACCCTGAATAGCCAATTTAAGGCTGGAGACAATGGACTCGTGACTTCATCCCTCTACCAATGTTGAATGAGGCAACATCCCCTCTAGGACAGAACCCTGGCTAAGAGAAGTCGGATCAGACAAGCCAGCCAAGGTTGTAGTACCCGGATTATGAAAAGGGGTATCTGAGAAGGTGACTTTGTCCTTAAAAGACGAAGAAGTGGACGCTGCACCCTTGCCTTTGCGATTAACCGATTTGGATACAATCCGCTGGGATTGGGACTCCACTGGCCTGGCCCGCTTTGAGGGACTCGGGTTGGCATCCCAAGAATCCCCAATCCTATCCACCACTAGATCCGTACCAAGTAAGGCAAAAGGATTCTTAGAAGCAGAAATTGGAATCAAAGCAGGCTTAGGATCTGAACATTCATACTGAGTTACATCTCTCGGTTGGCCACTGATACTGGCACGCTGAGATTTCAGCCTCCCTGTAACCGGCATGGCAGTCTTCACAGAAACCTCAAACAGCCCAGCCTTCACAGAAGCTGAATCCTTCCCAGTCTTGCGCAAGCTCCGGCGAGCAAGCCTTCCAGGCACCTGCCAGCCATCGGAACGGGAGGCTGAGGATGGAGACAAGGCATCAACAGCCGAGACGGAAGCTGAACGAGGGATCGTCTTCTTCCTCTCCGCTGGGTGATCAGGAGACGATCTCCTCTGCCGAGTCACCGTCATCCAAGGCCCAAAGAGAGCAGTAATATGTTCATCCTCCGGAACAGAGGGAGGAGACGATGAAGAGCAGGGGCCGGAGAGGTGGAGCGATCCACACTTGAAACATAACCCCTCCAAGTGTTCGAATTGAAACTGCTGCCAGAAGGGAGATCCCTTCCCCCTTACTCTGACACCTGGCCAGAGCGAGGACCGAAGGTCAACTCGGACGCACGCCCGAGCATACCCTCCCCTGCTTCTTTGCTGGGTAGCTGAATCAGAGTAAAGAAAAAGGCCCGCCGGCGCCAGAATCTCCCTCAAGATCTCATCATTCCAGAATTCCAGGGGGAGATTTGGCAAGCGAACCCAGAGCAGAGCCGAAGCAACAACGTTCGCCGCCGGAATGAACTCCGACCGCCAACCCTCGATGGCGATCGGTTGGCCGTTGGCCACCCACGGTTTACCCATCACCATCGCCTGAGTCAGAGGATCATCAAACCATAACATATGGCAATGGTGAGCTAGGCTAATAGGGACGATGTTGCCGGGGACACCCGCACGATGGAACTCCAGAATGATGGCTTCAGAAGGAATCCAACGACTGAAGGTTCTAGCAAAAACGGCCATTTTCTCCCAGCCAGAGCTTGCTTCCTCCAAGACCGCAACTGGAATTTGGATAATATCGGGAAAACGACCCTCCAACGATACCACCACTTCCGGCGACGGTGAAGGGGAAACCCAGAAGAACCCGGGCTCCGCAGCACTGTTCCGGCCACGATGACCATCGTTAACCCCATCCGTAGCCATTGGAGGAGGGGGGACAGAACCCGCCATCAACCAGAGAGGATCGGAGACAGAGAAGAATGGAGATCGCCGAATATCAGTAGCACCAAAGTTCATTGCATGAATCTTAAAGCACACCAGAAGAGCAAATAACACTATAGCAAACTCTAATCTCTTCCACGCCTAAATAATTAGGCCCTTGATTGATCAAACCACATTTTTATTTAAAGAAAAATTTTCACTGAAGGTAACTCTCAATCTATAAAGAATTAGATAAATTGATGGAAGATGAAATCAATATAAGAGTTAAATTCTGCTAAAATTTTGGCATTTTATTATTTCTGCCAGTTATGTTTGATTTGAAAAATTCAGGAAGTTACCTTCTTGGATAGAAACCTAATTCTGTCCAAGTTATGTAAGAGAACACCTCAGTAGCATAAAAAAAAGAATTTGTACTTTGATTTTATGTTTCATTAATAAAAGACGAGAGGACTTGGGTCATATTTTTGGCTTTTTTATTTTTTATTTTATCAAAAAGAATCGAGTTGAACTGATTGAAGGAATGTCTTCCTTATTACATACCATTGAAGTGGTTTATATTAAGGCATGAGAAAATTAGAAAAGCAACATCATTGACTTAGAAATAGAATGATGAATCTTCCTTTCTAAAGAGTATGGGAATGCTTTCCATGCCAATGCAATAGTCATAGAATGAAGCAACCTTTGGAACTAATGGTTTTTCTTCTGTTTTTGAAATATAGCAACTTTATTTAATTTTGTAATTAATATGATAGGTCAAGGGTTTGGAATAGGGGTGCAAATGAGATTGGCCAAATATTTTTTTTAGAATTCAAATGTTTCTACACGTTGAAAGATTTGCATGTGGAGGGCTGGGATCACATTAAACCCAATGTAACACTTACGGAGTTAACACTTTTTTGAAATTGAATGATGATGATTCATATAGGTGATCCAAATTATTAGAAATAATCTACTATTTTTAAACTACTTACATATATACCAAAAATCATGCAATTTGAAGACCTTTAATGCTTACATCAAATGGTCAATTTAACTGCCATGTGATTTAGAAGCCCTTAATCTACTATCATTTAAACTACATAATTTTGACCAATGCATAGATTAAGGGCTTCTAAATCACATGGTAGTTAAATTGTTTAATTTTTAATTATTTGATGTATACCTTAGAGGTTTTTAAATTACATGACTTATTGTGTGTAATCAGTTTAGGGATAATAGATTACATTCAATAACTTGAATTATCAATATAAAATTTCTATTATCTAATTTAAAAAAAATGTAACTTTATAGTAGTTACACAAGTGTAATATAGAAATACACCAATTGTAACTTGAAATTGAACCTATATATGGGAGAGTTTAGATTTTTTACATTAGGTGTCAACTTTAAATTGATCATATACAGCAAGAGTTCAGATTTTCCTACAAGCCCTGTACACACGTACATATACATACATATATGTACGTATATATATGTATGTATAAAAAAAAGATAGATTTGGCTATATTCATATGTAGCCAAACTTAAATTTGATCGCTGCCCCATCATTAAATCTATACAAATCTCAAAGCTAAAAAAAATTATCTTTAAAAAATCAATGAAATAAATAAAATGAAGTAATGAATAAATCAAATAAAATAAACATTAATTCTTTTGGAAGTGACCATAAGTGCTTAGAATAATTGTCAGATAAGTGTATGCATAAATCGATGTTCTTTAGCTAGTTAATAAGGTACATTTCTCGCGCTTTTCTAATAGAGATATTGTAATGGGCACACTAAATAAAAATTTTGGTTTGTTTTCATCAGTCTAGGCCGGTCATTGCTTATATTTTTCTTCTCTATAGAGAATTGAAGGAAATCAAAGTGGTCAGTAAGAGTCACTAACTGTAATACCCCAAATTTAATCCCACATTGAATGAGAAAAAAATATATTATGTGCTTATAACTCAGGTTCACTTGCTACCCATTAACTTTCACTTAAGTTTTTGGACCATATGATTTCGATCCGCTAACGATGTTAATTAGATCAGCAAGTGGGTTTAGAACGTTGCAAATAGTATCACTGAGTGTGCAAAAGTTGATGAGCATAAGAAAAGGGCTACCGATTGGATGATAGTGGAGTCCCGCCAGGGCATGGAACCACCCTTGTAGCACCAATGACCCAATTCTTGTGGCGTGCAATGAGAACGTCGCATTATAAGATAAAGAGACTGTGATACCCTAAATTTAGTTCCACATTGGATGAGAAAGAAATGTGTTATGTGCTTATTGATGGGAATTATGTATTCAAGACATGAATCAAATTCATGAAAAACGTAGCAAAAGATATAATACAAAATTTTCAGATGCCTAGGATCTTTAGGAACAGATTCATTAAATTAGAAATAAAATCTAAAACATTAGAATTATTCAAACTGAGTCCTTTATCGATGTAGAAAAGGAAGAAGCCGGCGAATCCTCTGCCACTAGCCGTCCATGTTCCGGCCTCTAATGGTGATCCACGCAGAGAAGAATGGATGAAGACCTTCAAGGTATGAAGATAACACTTAGAGAGAGAGGGGTGCTAGCGCCTCTTGAATTCTCTTATAGAAATATTCAAAATAGAAGTATCTTAGCCTTTGAAATTAGGAGTTAATTATCACATAACTACATGCCCCAATATGTACGTATTCATCATCATACCATAGAGATTCATCACGCTTCATTCCATGGGCATGAATCATTCTTCACATGGCTGAGATTTACCATCCATACCCGAATAATCAGAGCTATCCATCACATGGATCAAGCCATATTTGGGTATCCAATTATTTGTTCATCATATGCAAATAATTTCTCCCTAACTTTCCTTCTACTATGATGGATCATATCCATTATTATTTTATCTTCTTTAAATTAGGTCTTACCCAATTATTTAATTGATCATCTTATATGAATTAAATCTAATTTAATTTTTATTTTAATTCATCCAAAATTCTCCTTAATGCATGTGACCCATTAGGCCCTTTAATATATTGGCAATAATCATGTCCTAATCACTGACCATAGGAATGATTGGACAACTCTTTGTCCAAGTCAACAACATGATTATAGATCATGAGAAGCCTCTAGCAAAGCATCATGACCATCCAACTGCTAAAGATTTTGTTGGCGGACCATCAACAACACTTGTCCATGAACGGTTACCGTATGATTCAATCCCTTCATCATATATCCCAGATCAATCAGTGGAATGGAATGTATCAATCCTGTAATTGATCTTTGTTTACTTGATCTAAAAAAAATTAAGTCATATGAATTATAACTTCAAAACCATTTCGAATTCCAACTCAACCTTGCAAGGATTTAATAATCAATTTAATCCATCAAGTGGCCATGGGATATAACCCTTTCTATCGAGGGAGATAAATCCTATCTTGATCAAACATCACCTTTATGTGCTTCATGTCATACCCAACCAATACCATATTTGCCATCCGTGGCTAGAGCGACGTTTGAATGTCATCAAAGCATGACATTCCATACATTAGATGCAATGAAGATCTCAAGTCAAAAGATCACTCACACCACCATCATTAGAGATCAACCATCGACACTATATAGAATATCCATATGGGATTTCCGTATGGGTCATTCAATGTATCGTTACAATAACGAGCATTCACACACCTATCCAAGTATCTTCATACTTCAGCTTATGAAAGCAACCGCTCACCCCAAGGGTGAGGATATGCAAAGTGTGCTAGTCTCACGGTGTTCGATGGTGTCCAGTCCCATCTACACATCGACTAGGAAAATTTAAAGAATTGAACTATAACGTGCAATTTGGATCTCACAATTTGTAATCTCTATTACAAATTCCATATGCACGGTTCACATGCTTTTGGACTTTATCTCACATGTAAAATATATCTAATATATATATAAGAATTACTCCTGGATAGATAAAAAATTAATAAATTTGATTTGCATTCATAAAGAAATGTGTATAAACTAGCATCTAATCCAATTGGATCTAGGGCACACACTAACAATCTCCCACTTGCACTAGAGCCAATCAACCATGTATCCAATACCAAGTGACTCAGCATGACCATTATGCTTCTGCTGTGGCAGGACTTTAGTGAACGGATCGGCAATATTATCGTCCGTGGGGACTCGTTATATTTTTATATCATTTCTACCAATAATCTCTCTAATTACATGGTATCTTCTGAGTACATGTTTGGACCTCTGATGAGACCTTAGCTCCTTAGCTGGCGCAATAGCTCCATTATTGTCGCAATACAAGTGTACTTGATCAGCAATACTCGAAATCAAACCAAGTTCAATAATGAACTTTTTGATCCAAACCGCTTCTTTGTCTGCATCTAATGCTGCAATGTACTCGGACTCGGTTATAGAGTCAGCAGTCGTTTTCTACTTGGAACTCTTCCAGCTGACTGCACTACCATTGAGTGTAAAGATATAGCCTGATTGAGATTTATAATCATCTTTATCAGACTGAAAACTAGAATCCGTATAACCCTGAACTATGAGTTCGGGTCCTCCATAAACCAAGAACATATCCTTAGTCCTTCGTAAGTACTTAAGGATATTCTTGACGACCATCCAATGTTTCTCACCAGGGTTTGCCTGGTATCTACTAATGATACTCAATGCATAAGAAGCATCAGGTCTCGCACATAGCATCTCATACATGATGGATCCAATTGCAGAGGCGTATGGAATCCTATTCATGTGCTCTCTTTCCTCTTGAGTCTTAGGACTCATGTCCTTAGAGAGATGCATCCCATGCGATACCGGCAGGAATCCATTCTTGGATTCCTTCATACTAAACTGTTTTAGAACTTTATTTATGTACGTTGATTGGGATAATCCAAGCAACCTCCTAAATCTATCTTTATAGATCTTAATACCCAGTGTGTAGGCTACTTCTCCCAAATCTTTCATGGAGAACTTACTGGACAACCAATCCTTCATTTCTTGTAGCAAGGATACATTGTTTCCTATCAATAATATGTCATCTACATATAATATCAAGAAAATAATAACTTCCACTAACCTTCTTGTACACACATGGATCATCCTCATTTTTGATAAAATCAAACTCTTTGATTGTTTCATCAAAACGGATGTTCCATCTTCTAGAGGCTTGCTTAAGTCCATAAATGGACCTTTGCAGCTTGCATATCTTTTGAAAATCAATGGACTCAAAACCCTTATGTTGTGTCATATACACATCCTCCACTAAATCACCATTTAGGAAGGCGATCTTGACATCCATTTGCCATATCTCATAATCGTAATAGGCTGCAATCGCAAGAAAAATCTTTATAGACTTAAGCATGGTTACAAGGGAAAAGGTTTCATCAAAGTCAATACCTTGCCTTTGCTTGTAACCTTTTGCGACTAGCCTCGTCTTATAGGTAATCATATTACTATCCATGTCGGTCTTCTTCTTGAAGACCCATTTGCATCCAATGAGTTTTATCCCTTTAGATGAATTAACCAAAGTCTATACTTGGTTGTCGTACATGGAGTCCATTTTAGACTTCATGGCTTCAAGCTATCTCTTGGAGTCAAAGTCATATATTGCTTCCTCGGAGTTAGTAGGCTCATCATCTTCTATAAGAAATCCATATCTCTCAGGAATATGATGTGTTCTATTAGACATACGTAGCTGATGTGTACTTAGAGCTACCTGTTGCTCCATCATTTCTGATAGAGGCTCACGCAAATGTTGCCTAAATGTGAGTTGAGTCTCCTGCTCAACTCCCACTGTATTTGGCATTTGCTCCATGTCATTTAATCGGTCTGTGTCAATTTATGGTTCTTGAGTTTCACTAATCTCAATATTTCTCCCACTACTCTTTCTTTGAAAAATCTCATTCTCTAGGAATATGGCATGCCTTGAGACAAAAACCTTTTGCGGGAGTGGATGGTGGAAGTAGTATCCTTTTATTTCTTTAGGATACCCCATAAAATTACACTTGTCGGATCTAGCTCCAAGCTTGTCTGACTCATTACGCTTTACATAAGAGTAGCAACCCCAAATCCTTAGATGACTAAGGGTTGGTTTCTTTCCACACCATATCTCATAGGGAGTGAAACTGACCAATCTAGACGGAACTCAGTTTAGAGTGTATTTGGCTGCGTGTAGCGCATAATCCCAAAACATTTTTAAAAGATTTGCAAGGCTCATCATTGATTGCACCATATCTAATAATGTACGATTCCTCCTTTCTGATACACCATTATGCTGTGGCATACCAGAAGACCAGAAGGAGTCCACTAAGAGAGAATCCCATTCTCCTTCAAACATTCTAAGAACACATGGCTTAAGTATTTCCCACCTCGATTGATTAGATCAATAAAGTTAATACTTTTGCCACTTTATTTTTCTATCTCAGATCTGAATTCTTTGAACTTTTCAAAGGCTTAGGATTTGTGCTTCATCAGATATACGTAACCATACATGCTATGATCATCTATAAATGTGATGAAGTAAGAGAAACCTTCTATTGCCTGAATATTGATAGGACCACATACATCCGAATGTACTAGTTCTAAACATTCAGTTGCTCGCTCATCCTTTTTAGTAAAGGATGACTTAGTCATTTTGCCATGTAAGCAGGACTCACATCCCAAAAACGACTTCCAATTGAATGAGCCCAAGTAGCCATCCTTATGTAACTTGGTTAAACGTATTTCATTTACATGGCCTAAACGATAGTGCCATAGGAACGAGTTCTTAGAATTATTTGATTTTAATTTCTTAGTTTCTACATTAAGAACATGGCATTGTAAATTCAAAACATAAATTCCGTTGAACATTTCAGAAACAAAGAACATTTCATTTTTAAAAATTAAAATTCCTTTATTTTCAATTTCAAATGTATATCCATCATTTACAAGACATGAAACAGAAATATATTCTCTGTTATATTTGGAATATAGTAACAATTACTAAGCTCCATTACAAGCCCAGTGGCCAAAGACAAAGAACAAGATCCTACAGCTTAAGCAGCAACCTTTGCTCCATTTCTTATGCGCAGGATCACTTCATCTTTCTCCAGCTTTCTACTGCTTCTTATCATCTGTATATTAATTCAAATATGAGATCCACAACCGGTATCAATACCCAAGTAGAATAAGAAGTAAAAGAAGAAAACATCTCAATCATAAATATACCTGATGTAGAAGCATCCGTATGTTTCTTTTCTTTCAGGTTAGTAAGATAAGCCTTGCAGTTTCGCTTCTAGTGCCCTTCCTTGCCACAGAAGTGACACTTTCCCTTGGCTACTTTGTTTTTCTTAATACCCTTATTTGGTTTAGTCGCCTTGGTCTTTTGGACCTTATTCTTCTTTGGCCGCTTCTTACGAGCACCAGAGGACTCCACGATCATAACCTGCCTCTTTTCTTTCTTAATGTTGGGCTCGACATTCGTCAGCATATTTGCGAGCTTAGGTAGAGACACCTCTAGCTTGTTCATATTGAAATTAAGAACAAACTGCAAATAGCTGGGAGGTAGTGATCGTAGAATCAAGTCAATACTCAGTTCATGATCCATTACAAAACCTAATCGTGCCAACTTCTCAATCAGATTGATCATTTTCAGTACGTGGGCACCAACTAATGAATCCTCAGTCATTTTGCACTGAAATAGCTCTCTAGAGATCTGAAACCTCTCATTTGAGATTTCTGAAGATCAGGTGACATCGAAGCCAACATCAAACATGTGACCATTTCTTCAACATCTTTATACCAGTTGTATGCCACATGAACCTCAGTCAGAGCATTCGCTGGTGGGACCTCCGATGCAACGTCATCTAGGACAAAAAAAAAATTCAGATCGAAGAACGATCCTTACATTCCTTAGCCAATTAGGGAAGTTGAGTCCAGTCAATTTGTTAGATTCTAAAATATTCCTAAGCTTGATGTTTACACTCATGGTTTCTCTGATAACTTACATAAAATTAGAACGAGTCAATTACTATGAATACTAATCACCAACTTAATATGGTAATTCTAGATCTTTAATTAGGTTGGTTTCTCTCACTATTTTATCAAGGTTAATAACTCTCTCTATTAATCTCGAGAAATTGGCATTCAATTTCCTTAGTGGGCTAGTATCCTCATTTGAATTATCTTGACCTTGGTTTTGGCACAACAAATCTCGATAAGCCAAATTTGATAGATTATCATCAATCACATCTAATGTGACTCCTAGATCATTTAGGAGACATTGCCTTGTCAATCACATCCATATGTGATCACCCTAAAGTTTGTCTCTAAATTAGACTGACCCTAACTTTGGCCAATTATGCCAGCTAATCTAGTTAAGTCAACCCATTGTTCCACAATCAACTCCTCATAAGTACACTCGACCTCGATTTTGGCACGATAAATCTTATGACCTAATGATTTTATATCATGTGAATATTAGAAGGCTAATAACTTAATATTTGTGGAGGGATTTAGCGCATATAGGTTCCACCTACATCTACAACATTTATACTATGCTAGGTTACATATCCTATATGTAGATTTTAGATTAATCTTTATTAACCTAAAAAAATATCATAAGATCAAATCTTATGATTTGGGATTCCTAATCAAATTAGGATCCGACCACTATCTAATATAGAAACCCTAATCATGTGACCAAATCAATTGTTTCTATCCTGATTAACTTTATTGATCTAATCAATTAAGAGCTTTCCTTAATAATGGCCAGATTAGCTGATCAAGGGGTCCTATTTAGCATACCCTTCGATCCCATTGAATGGGTTTTCCCATGCAGCGAACGGATCAATTAAAAACCATGATCACACTTATCTTAGACACCAATGTATGTAAGCCTAATTGATCAGACCAATATTGGGATCATTGGATCAAGCAATGATGTGGTTAAG
Organism: Calamus simplicifolius; assembly: GCA_900491605.1. Taxonomy (NCBI): domain Eukaryota; kingdom Viridiplantae; phylum Streptophyta; class Magnoliopsida; order Arecales; family Arecaceae; genus Calamus; species Calamus simplicifolius. The sequence continues at coordinate 386,280 of UESW01004452.1, forward strand.
TCTAAGTTTCCTAAATCTTTATCATCTATTACATTTTATGATAAGTTAAGATAGTGATCTTGTTAGGGTATTATGATAAAAATTTTTAATTCAAATTTTAAAAATTTAAATTATAAATTTTAAATTTTCTTATCATTTAATTACATGTTATGACATGTCAGTTTCACATCCCATGGAAATCCTAGTGTCTCTAACAAACCCTAATCATATCCTTGTCATGATAAGATTTTGGATTTAAATTTAAAATTTTAAATTCCATATGATTACATTTAATCACAATCTCATCCTGATCTAAATATCCAAATAAGTTTTCAATGTTTACTGTTCCTTATCATATGAATATCATATCTTAATCATATCAATAATCATGTTAAAATTAAATCCTAAACATGATTTCTAGAATTTCAGCATATAGTATCTATCATGCATAAATAATAATTGCTATTTTAACATAACACAAATATGATTAAATCTCAATAATTATTGTTTATTATCATATAATAAATCTTTATCTCTGATATCATATATCAAAGTACTTTATTTTAACTTGATAATGAATATGCATAAATCTAAATAATATTGTTTATTATCAAATAATAAATATTTTATTTTATTTTAGATTTATTATCAACATATGAAAACTATTTAGGATTTTAATCTTCATAAGAAGCATGATAAAAACTCATATTATCAATTAGATTGACTCAAGTATCCTATCAGATTAATGACTCTGTAGTCTAAGGTGGCTCTGATGCACTGATGGAAATTATGTATTCAAGACATGAATCAAAATCATAAAAAACGTAGCAGAAGATATAATACAAAATTTCCAGATGCCCAGGATCCTTAAGAATAAATTTATTAAATTAGAAATAAAATCAAAAATATTAGATTTATTTATACCTGAGTCCTTTATCGATGTAGAAAATGATGAAGCTGGTGAATCCTCTGCCACTAGCCGTCCATGTGTCAGCCTCTAATGGTGATTCATGAGGAGAAGAGTGGATGAAGACCTTTAAGGTATAAAGATGACACTTAGGGAGAGAGGGGTGCTAGCGCCTCTTGAATCCCCTTATAGAAATATTCAAAACAAAAGATATCTCTATAGGCCTAAAAGATCTAATAATTTTCCTCACATTTATCTTCCTAGGAGGAAGGAACCATACTTATAAAGAGAGGAGAGAAAGAAACATTCCAAAGGAGAAGTAGGGAGAGGAAGAGACTCCCCTTCTCATGGTAACGTTAATCAAAGGAAGAGAACGAGACTCCCCTTCTCATGGTAAGGTTATGATAAAGTTAATCCAAGGAAGAGGGAGAGACTCTCCTTCTCATGGTAACGTTAATCCAAGTGTCACAATCTCAGCCTTTGAAATTAGGAGTTAGTTATCACATAACTACATGTCCCAATCTGTACGAGTTCATCATTGTACCATAGAGATTCATCATGCCTAATCCCATGGGCATGAATCCTTCTACACATGGCTAAGATCTACCATCCATACCCGAATAATCAGAGCCATCCATCACATGGATCAAGCCATATTTTGGTATCTAATTATTTGTTTATCATATGCATAAATAATTTCTCCCTAACATTCCTTCTACTATGATGGATCATATCCATTATTATTTTATCTTCTTTAAATTGGGTCTTACCCAATTATTTAATTGATCATCTTATCTGAATTAAATCTAATTTAATTCTCATTTTAATTCATCTAAAATTCTGCTTAATGTGTATGACCCATTAGGCCCTTTAACATATTGGCAATAATCATGTCCTAATCACTGACCCTAGGAATGATTGGACAACTCTTTGTCCAAGTCAACAACATGATTACAGATCATGAGAGGACTCTAGCAAAGCATTATGACCACCCAACTGCTAAAGGTTTTGTTGACGTGACCATCAACAACACCTGTCCATGAATGGTTACCGTATGATTTAATCCCTTCGTTGCATATCCTAAATTAATCAGTGGTATGGAATGTGTCAACCCTGTAATTGATCTTTATTTACTTAATCTTAGGAAAAATTAACTCATATGAATTAGAACTTCGAAACCATTTCGAATTCCAACTCAACCTTGCAAGGATTTAACAATCAATTTAATCCATCAAATAGCCATGGGATATAACCCTTTTTATCAAGGAAGACGAATCATGTCTTGATCAAACACCACCTTTATGTGCTTCATGTCATACCCAACTGACACCATATTTGCCACCCGTGGCTAGAGCGACGTTTGGATGTTATCAAAGCATGACATTCCATACATGAGATGCAATGAAGATATCAAGTCAAAGGATCACTCACACCACCGTCATTAGATCGAGATCAACCATCGATACTATATAGAATATCCATATGTGATCTCTGTACGGGTCATCCAATGCATCGTTACAATAATGAGCATCCACACACGTATCCAAGTATCTTCATATTTTAGCTTGTAAAATTAGCTGCTCACCCCAAGGGTAAGGATATGCAATGTGTGCCAGTCTCACGGTGTTCGATGGTGTCCAGTCCCATCTACACATCGACTAGAGAAATTTAAAGAATCGAATCATAACGTGCAATTTGGATCTCACAATTTGTAATCTCTATTACAAATTTCATATGCACGGTTCTCATTCTTTTGGACTTTATCTTACAGGTAAAATATATAATATATATATAAGAATTACTCCTGGATAGATAAAGAAACCAATAAATTTGATTTGCATTCATAAAGAAATGTGTATAAACTAGCATCTAATTCAATTGGATCTAAGGCACACTAACAATCTTCTACTTGCACTAGAGCCAATCACCCATGTATCCAATACCAAGTGACTCAGTATGACCATCATGCTTCTGTTGTGGCAGGACTTTAGTGAACGGATCAGCAATATTATCATCCATGGGGACCCGTTCTATTTTTATATTATTTCTACCAATAATCTCTCTAATTATATGGTATCTCCTGAGTAAATGTTTAGACCTTTGATAAGACCTTAGCTCCTTAGCTTGCGCAATAGGTTCATTGTTGTCGCAATACAAGTGTATTGGATCAGCAATGCTCGGAACCACACCAAGTTCAGTGATGAACTTTTTGATCCAAACCGCTTCTTTAGCTGCATCTAATGCTGCAATGTACTCGGACTCGGTTATAGAGTCGGCTGTCATTTCCTACTTGGAACTCTTCCAGCTGACTGCACCACTATTAAATGTAAATACATAGCCTGATTGAGATTTATAATCATCTTTATCAGACTGAAATCTAGAATCCGTATAATCTTGAACTATGAGTTCAGGTCCTCCATAAACCAAGAACATATCCTTAGTCCTTCGTAAGTACTTAAGGATATTCTTGACGGTCATCCAATGTTTCTCACCAGGGTTTGCCTGGTATCTACTAGTGATACTCAAAGCGTAAGAAACATCAGGTCTCGTACATAGCATCGCATACATGATGGATCTGATTGCTGAGGCGTATCGAATCCTATTCATGTGCTCTCTTTCTTCTTGGGTCTTAGGACTCATGTCCTTGGAGAGATGCACCCCATGCGATACCGGCAGGAATCCCTTCTTGGATTCCTTCATGCTAAATTGTTTTAGCATTTTATCTATGTACGTTGAATGGGACAACCCAAGCAACCTCCTAAATCTATCTCTATAGGTCTTAATACCCAATGTGTAGGCTGCTTCTCCCAAATCTTTCATGGAGAACTTGCTGGACAACCAATCATTCACTTCTTGTAGCAAGAATATATTGTTTTCTATCAATAATATGCCATCAAGAAAACAATAACACTCCCGCTAACCTTCTTGTACACACATGTATTATCCTTAATTTTGATAAAATCAAACTCTTTGATTGTTTCATAAAAACGGATGTTCCAGCTTCTAGAGGCTTGCTTAAGACCATAAATAGACCTTTGCAGCTTGCATACCTTTTGATAATCAATGGACTCAAAACCCTCAGGTTGTGTCATATACGCATCCTCCACTAAATCACCATTTAGGAAGGCAGTCTTGACATCCATTTGTTATATCTCATAATCATAATAGGCTACAATCCTAAGCAAAATCCTTATGGACTTAAGCATGGCTACAAGGAAAAAGGTTTCATCAATGTCAATACCTTGCCTTTGTTTGTAACCTTTTGTGACTAGCCTCATCTTATAGGTAATCACATTACCATCCATGTCGGTCTTCTTTTTGAAGACCCATTTGCACCTAATGGGTTTTATCCCTTCAAGTGGTCAACCAAAGTCCATACTTGGTTGTCGTACATGGAGTCCATTTCAGACTTCATGGCTTCAAGCCATCTCTTAAAGTCAATGTCACATATTGCTTCCTCATAGTTAGTAGGCTCATTATCTTCTATAAGAAATCCATATCTCTCAGTAATACGATGTGTTCTACTAGACCTATGTAGCTGATGTGTACTTGGAGCTACCTGTTGCTCCATCATTTCTAATAGAGGCTCATGCAAATGTTGCCTGAATGTGAGTTGAGTCTCCTGCTCAACTCCCACTGCATTTGGCATTTGCTTCATGTAATCTAATCGGTCTGTGTCAATTTATGGTTCTTGAGTTTCACTAATCTCAATATTTCTCCCACTGCCCTTTCTTAGAAAAATCTCATTCTCTATGAATATGGTATGCCTTGAGACAAAAACCATTTGCTCGAGTAGATGGTAGAAGTAGTATCCTTTTGTTTCTTCAGGATACCCCATAAAATTACACTTGTCAGATTTAGCTTCAAGCTTGTTCGACTCATTATGCTTTACATAAGTGTAGCAACCCCAAATCCTTAGATGACTAAGGGTTGGTTTCTTTCTATACCATATCTCATAGGGAGTGGAACTGACCGATTTAGATGGAACTCGGTTTAGAGTGTATTTGGCTGTGTAGCGCATAACCCCAAAACATTTTTGGGAGATTTGCAAGGCTCATCATTGACCGCACCATATCTAATAATGTGCGATTCCTCCATTCTGATACACCATTATGCTGTGGCGTACCAGGAGACCAGGAGGAGTCCACTGAGAGAGAATCTCATTCTCCTTCAAATATTCTAAGAACACATGGCTTAAGTATTCCCCACCTCGATCTGATCGAAGTATCTTAATACTTTTGCCACTTTGTTTTTCTATCTCAGATATGAATTCTTTGAACTTTTCAAAGGCTTCGGATTTGTGCTTCATCAGATATACGTAACCATACCTGCTATGATCATCTATAAATGTGATGAAGTAAGAAAAACCTCCTATTGCCTGAATATTGATAGGACCACATACATCCGAATGTACTAATCCTAAACATTCAGTTGCTTGCTCAATCTTTTAGTAAAGGATGACTTAGTCATTTGCCACATAAGCAGGACTCACATTCCACAAACGATTTCCAATCGAATGAGCTCAAGTAGCCATTCTTATGTAACTTGGTTAAACGTGTTTCATTTACATGGCCTAAACGACAGTACCATAGGAACGAGTTCTTAGAATTATTTGATTTTAATTTCTTAGTTTATACATTAAGAACATGGCATTGTAAATTCAAAATATAAATCCCATTGAACATTTCAGCAGAACCAAAGAATATTTCATTTTTAAAAATTGAAATTCCTTTATTTTTAATTTCAAATATATATCCATCATTTATAAGACATGAAACAAAAAAATATTCTTTATTATGTTTGGAACATAGTAACAATTACTAAGCTCCATTACAAGCCCAGTGGGCAAAGACAAAGAACAAGATCCTACAGCTTAAGCAGCAACCTTTGCTCCATTTCTCATGCGCAGGATCACTTCATCTTTCTCCAGCTTTCTACTGCTTCTTATCATCTGTATATTAATTCAAATATGAGATCCACAACTGGTATCAATACCCAAGTGGAATAAGAAGTAAAAGAAGAAAACATCTCAATCATAAATATACCTGATGTAGAAGCATCCGTATGTTTCTTTTCTTTCAGGTTAGTAAGATAAGCCTTGCAGTTTCGCTTCCAGTGCCCTTCCTTGCCACAGAAGTGACACTTTCCCTTGGCTACTTTGTTTTTCTTAATGCCCTTATTTGGTTTAGTCACCTTGGTCTTTTGGACCTTATTCTTCTTTGGCCGCTTCTTACGAGCACCAGAGGACTCCACGACCATAACCTGCCTCTTTTCTTTCTTAATGTTGGGCTCGACATTCGTTAGCATATTTACGAGCTCAAGTAGAGACACCTCTAGCTTGTTCATATTGAAATTAAGAACAAACTGCGAATAGCTGGGAGGTAGTGACTGTAGAACCAAGTCAATACTCAGTTCATGATCCATCACATAAACTCAATCGTGCCAACTTCTTAATCAGATTGATCATTTTCAGCACGTGGGCACCCACTAATGAATACTCAGTCATTTTGCACTGAAACAACTCTCTAGAGGTCTAAAACCTCTTATATCAAGATTGTTCACCAAACAACTCTTGCAGGTGCATCAAAATCTCCTGAGCATTCATATGCTCATGTTGTTTCTGAAGATCTGGTGACATTGAGGCCAACATCAAACATGTGGCCATTTCTTCAACATCTTATATCGGTTGTATGTCACATGAACCTCAGTCGAAGCATTCGCTGGTGGGACCTTAGGTGAAACCTCATTTAGGACAAAAAGAATTTTTTCAGATCGAAGAACGATCCTTACATTACTTAGCCAATCAGGAAAGTTGAGTCCAGTCAATTTGTTGGATTCTAAAATATTCCTAAGGTTGATGTTTACGCTTATGGTTTCTTTGATAACCTATGTAAAATTAGAATGAGTAATTACTATGAATACTAATCACCAACTTAATATGGTAATTCTAGATTTTTAATTAGATTAGTTTCTTCCACTATTTTATCAAGGTTAATAGCCCTCTCTATTAATCTTGAGAAATTGGCATTAAATTTTCTTAGTGGGCTAGGATCCTCGTTTGAATTACCTTGACCTTGGCTTTGGCACAACAAATCTCAGTAAGCCAAATTTGGTAGATTATCATCAAGCACATCTAATGTAACTCCTAGATCATTTAAGGGACATTGCCTTGTCAATCACATCCATATGTGATCACCCAAAAGTTTGCCTCTAGATTAGACTGACCCTGACTTTGGCCAATTATGCCAGCTAATCTAGTTAAATCAACCCATTGTTCCACAATCAACTCCTCATAAGTACACTCGACCTCGGCTTTGGCACGATAAATCTCATGACCTAATGATTTTGTATCATGTGAACAGTGGAAGGCTAATGACTTAATTTTATGGAGGAATTTAGCGCATATAGGTCACATCTACATCTACAACATTTATACTATGCTAGGTTACATATCCTATATGTAGATTTTAGATTAATCTTTATTAGCCTAAAAAATATCATAAGATCAAATCTTATGATTTGGGATTCCTAATCAAATTAGGATTCCTGACCACTATCTAATATAGGACCCTAATCATGTAACCAAATCAATTGCTTCTATCCTGATTAACCTTATTGATCTAATCAATTAAGAGCTTTCCTTAACAATGGCCAGATTAGCTGATCAATGGGGTCCTATTTAGCATACCCTTTGATCCCATTGAATGAGTTTTCCCAGGCAGCGAACGGATCAATTAAAAACCATGATCACACTTATCTTAGACACCAATGTATGTAAGCCTAATTGATCAAACCAATATTGGGATCATACGATCAAGCAATGATGTGGTTAAGTCTAAGTTTCTTAAATTTATTATCTATTATATTTTATGATAAGTTAAGATAGTGATCTTGTTAGGGTATTATGATAAGAATTCTTAATTCAAAATTTAAAATTTAAAATTTAAAATTTTCTTATCATTTAATTACATGTTATGATATATCGGTTTCACATCCCATGTAAATCCTGATGTCTCTAACAAACCCTAATCATATCCTTGTCATGATAAGATTTTGGATTCAAATTTAAAATTTTAAATTCCATATGATTACATTTAATCACAATCTAATCCTGATCTAAATATCCAAAATAAGTTTTCAATGTTTACTGTTCATTATCATATGAATATCATGTCTTAATCATATCAATAATCATGTTAAAATTAAATCCTAAGCATGATTTCTAGAATTTCAGCATATAGTATCTATCATGCATAAATAATAATTGCTATTTTAACATAACACAAATATGATTAAATCTAAATTAATTATTTTTATTATCATATAATAAATCTTTATCTCTGATATCATATATCAAAGTACTTTATTTTAACATGATAATGAATATGCATACATCTAAATAATATTGTTTATTATCAAATAATAAATATTTTATTTTATTTTAGATTTATTATCAACATATGAAAACTATTTAGGATTTTAATCTTCATAAGAAGCATGATAAAAACTCATATTATCAATTAGATTGACTCAAGCATCCTATCAGATTAATGAATTTGTAGCCTAAGGTGGCTCTGATACCACTGATGGGAATTATGTATTCAAGACACGAATCAAAATCATAAAAAATATAGCAGAAGATATAATACAAAATTTCCAGATGCCCAGGATCCTTAGGAAAAAAATTTATTAAATTAGAAATAAAATTTAAAATATTAGATTTATTCATACCTGAGTCCTTTATCGATGTAGAAAAAGATGAAGCCGGTGAATCCTCTACCACTAGCCGTCCACGTGTCCAGCCTCTAACGATGATCCATGCAGAGAAGAGTGGATGAAGACCTTCAAGGTATGAAGATGACACTTAGGGAGAGGGGTCCTAGCACCTCTTGAATTCCCTTGTAGAAATATTCAAAACAAAAGATATCTCCATAAGCCTAAAAGATCTAATCATTTTCCTCACATTTATCTTCCTAAGAGGAAGGAATCATACTTATAGAGAGAGGGAGAGAAAGAAACATTCCAAGGGAGAAGTAGGGAGAGAAAGAGACTCCCTTTCTTATGGTAACGTTAATCAAAGGAAGAGGAAGAGACTCCCCTTCTCATGGTAATGTTATGATAACGTTAATCCAAGGAAGAGGGAGAGAATCCCCTTCTCATGGTAAGGTTAATCCAAGTGTCACAATCTCAGCCTTTGAAATTAAGAGTTAGTTATCACATAACTACATGCCCCAATCTGCATGTGTTCATCATCGTATCATAGAGATTCATCATGCCTAATCCCATGGGCATGAATCCTTCTTCACATGGCTAAGATTTACCATCCATACCCGAATAATCAGAGCCATCCATCATATGGATCAAGCCATATTTGGGTATCCAATTATTTGTTTATCATATGCGTAAATAATTTCTCCCTAACATTCCTTCGACTATGATGGATCATATCCATTATTATTTTATCTTCTTTAAATTGGGTCTTACCCAATTATTTAATTGGTCATCTTATCTGAATTAAATCTAATTTAATTTACATTTTAATTCATCCAAAATTTTCCTTAATGCGTATGACTCGTTAGGCCCTTTAACATATTGGAAATAATCATGTCCTAATCACTGACCCTATGAATGATTGGACAACTCTTTGTCCAAGTCAACAACATGATTATAGATCATGAGAGGACTCTAGCAAAGCATTATAACCACCCAACTGCTAAAGGTTTTGTTGACGTGACCATCAACAACACCTATCCATAAACGATTACCGTATGATTCAATCCCTTCATCACATATCCTAAATCAATCAGTGGTATGGAATGTATCAACCCTGTAATTGCTCTTTGTTTACTTGATCTCAGAAAAAATTGACTCATATGAATTAGAACTTCGAAACCATTTCGAATTCCAACTCAACCTTGCAAGGATTTAACAATCAATTTAATCCATCAAGTGGCCATGGGATATAACCCTTTTTATCAAGGGAGACGAATCATGTCTTAATCAAACACCACCTTTATGTGCTTCATGTCATACCCACTTGACACCATATTTGCCACCCATGGCTAGAGCAACATTTGGATGTTGTCAAAGCATGACATTCCACACATGAGATGCAATGAAGATCTCAAGTCAAAGAATCACTCACACCACCGTCATTAGAGAACAACCATCGACACTATATAGAATATCCATATGTGATCTATGTACGGGTCATCCAATGCATCGTTACAATAACGAGCATCAACACACCTATCCAAGTATCTTCATATTTCAGCTTGTGAAATTAGCTGCTCACCCCAAAGGTAAGGATATGCAATGTGTGCTAGTCTCATGGTGTTCGATGGTGTCCAATCCCATCTTCACATCAATTAGAGAAATTTAAAGAATCGAACCATAACGTGCAATTTGGATCTCACAATTTGTAATCTCTATTACAAATTTCATATGCACGGTTCACATTCTTTTGGACTTTATCTTACAGGTAAATATATCTATATATATATATAAGAATTACTACTGGATAGATAAAGAAACCAATAAATTTGATTTGCATTCATAAAGAAATGTGTATAAACTAGCATCTAATCCAATTGGATATAAGGCACACACTAACAATCTCCCACTTGCATTAGAGCTAATCACCCATGTATCAATACCAAGTGACTTAGTATGACCATCATGCTTCTGTTGTGGCAGGACTTTAGTGAACAGATCCGCAATATTATCGTCCGTGGGGACCCATTATATTTTTATATCATTTCTACCAATAATCTCTCTAATTACATGGTATCTCCTGAGTAAATGTTTAGACCTTTGATGAGACCTTAGCTCCTTAGCTTGCACAATAGCTTCATTGCTGTCGCAATACAAGTGTATTGGATCAGCAATGCTCGGAACCACACCAAGTTCAGTGATGAACTTTTGATCCAAACCGCTTCTTTGGCTGCATCTAATGTTGCAATGTACTCGGACTCGGTTACAGAGTCGGCAGTCATTTCCTACTTGGAACTCTTCCAGCTAACTGCACCACTATTAAGTGTAAAGACATAGCCTAATTGAGATTTATAATCATCTTTATCAGACTAAAATCTAGAATCTGTATAACCCTGAACTATGAGTTCGGGTCCTCCATAAACCAAGAACATATCCTTAGTACTTCGTAAGTACTTAAGAATATTCTTGACGGTCATCCAATGTTTCTCACCAGGGTTTGCCTGGTATCTACTAGTGATACTCAAAGCGTAAGAAACATCAGGTCTCGTACATAGCATCGCATACATGTGGATCCGATTGCTGAGGTGTATCGAATCCTATTCATGTGCTCTCTTTCCTCTTGGGTCTTAGGACTCATGATCTTGGAGAGATGCACCCCATGCGATATCGGCAGGAATCCCTTCTTGGATTCCTTCATGCTAAACCATTTTAGCACTTTATCTATGTACGTTGATTGGGACAACCCAAGTAACCTCCTAAATCTATCTCTATAGGTCTTAATACCCAATGTGTAGGCTGCTTCTCCCAAATCTTTCATGGAGAACTTGCTGGACAACCAATCATTCACTTCTTGTAGCAAGAATACATTGTTTTCTATCAATAATATGTCATCTATATATAATATCAAGAAAACAATAACACTCCCACTAACCTTCTTGTACACACATGGATCATCCTCAATTTTGATAAAATTAAACTCTTTGATTGTTTCATCAAAATGGATGTTCCAACTTCTAGAGGCTTTCTTAAGACCATAAATAGACCTTTGCAGCTTGCATACCTTTTGAGAATCAATGGACTCAAAACCCTCAGGTTGTGTCATATACACATTCTCCACTAAATGACCATTTAGGAAGGCAGTGTCTTGACATCCATTTGTTATATCTCATAATCGTATTAGGCTGCAATCCTAAACAAAATCCTTATGGACTTAAGCATGGCTTCAAGGGAAAAGGTTTCATCAAAGTCAATACCTTGCCTTTGTTTGTAACCTTTTGTGACTAGCCTTATCTTATAGGTAATAACATTACCATCCATGTCGGTCTTCTTCTTGAAGACCCATTTGCACCCAATGGATTTTATCCCTTCAAGTGGTCAACCAAAGTCCATACTTGGTTGTTGTACATGGAGTCCATTTCAGACTTCATGGCTTCAAGCCATCTCTTGAAGTCAATGTCACATATTGCTTCCTCATAGTTAGTAGGCTCATTATCTTCTATAAGAAATTCATATCTCAGGAATATGATGTGTTCTACTAGACCTACGTAGCTGATGTATACTTGGAGCTACCTGTTGCTCCATCATTTTTGATAAAAGCTCACGCAAATGTTGATGAATGTGAGTTGAGTCTCCTGCTCAACTCCCACTGCATTTGGCATTTGCTCCATGTCATCTAATCGGTTGGTGTAAATTTATGGTTCTTGAGTTTCACTAATCTCAATATTTCTCCCACTGCCCTTTCTTAGAAAAATCTCATTCTCTATGAATATGGCATGCCTTGAGACAAAAACCTTTTGCTCGAGTAGATGGTAGAAGTAGTATCATTTTGTTTCTTTAGGATACCCCACAAAATATACTTGTCGGATCGAACTCCAAGCTTATCCAACTCATTATGCTTTACATAAGCGTAGCAACCCCAAATCCTTAGATGATTAAGGGTTGGTTTCTTTTCATACCATATCTCATAGGGAGTGGAACTGACCGATTTAGACGGAACTCGGTTTAAAGTATATTCGGTTGTGTAGCGCATAACCCCAAAACATTTTTGGGAGATTTGCAAGGCTCATCATTGATCGCACCATATCTAATAATGTATGATTCCTCCTTTCTGATACACCATTATGTTGTGGCGTACCAGGAGACCAGGAGGAGTCCACTGAGAGAGAATCCCATTCTCCTTCAAATATTCTAAGAACACATGGCTTAAGTATTCCCCACCTCGATCTGATCGAAGTATCTTAATACTTTTGCGACTTTATTTTTTTCTATCTCAGATCTGAATTTTTGAACTTTTCAAAAGCTTCGGATTTGTGCTTCATCAGATATACGTAACCATACCTACTATGGTCATCTATAAATGTGATGAAGTAAGAAAAACCTCCTATTACCTGAATATTGATAGGACCACATACATCCGAATGTACTAGTCCTAAACATTCAGTTACTCGCTCACCCTTTTTAGTAAAGGATGACTTAGTCATTTTGCCACGTAAGCAGGACTCACATTCCACAAATGATTCCCAATCGAATGAGCCCAAGTAGCCATCCTTATGTAACTTGGTTAAACGTGTTTCATTTACATGGCCTAAACGACAGTGCCATAGGAACGAGTTCTTAGAATTATTTTATTTTAATTTCTTAGTTTATACATTGAGAACATGGCATTGTAAATTCAAAATATAAATCCCGTTGAACATTTCAGCAGAACCAAAGAACATTTCTTTTTAAAAATTGAAATTCCTTTATTTCCAATTTTAAATGTGTTGGGTTACGGAATGAAAAATCACAATCTAATTGGAATAAAATTGTAGCGGAAACAAAATAAATGTATAACCCACCAAGAATCACATGCGTTTCATAAAAACCGAAAGAAGGATAAACAAAAATATTACCTTTTGTTATTATCTTTTGTTATTACCTTTTTAATCAGTATGTAATCCTTCTGTTCTTGTGTTGGATTTTCTCGGATCTTCAAAGGTGCTGCCTTTCAGAAAGATGATCACCCTCTACAAGTATCCACACACGAACGGACACCAAAATGGTTTTGAATGCTAGTTCAACCATTCCATTTTTCACAAAAAATGAACCCCTGTTTTCAACTCTCTGTTTTTCCATCTTTAAGGCAAAAGATATGACGCTTTAAAAGCCCCAATCGACGTGACCTTTTAAATGCCCCAATCGACATGACCTTTCAAATGCCCCAACCGATGTTACCTTTCAAATGCCTCAGAGACTCTAAAACGTATATATCGAACATATATACAAGCATGCTAGGAATTTTGGTTAACTAAGATTTTAATTGATATTTATTTAAAACTCCTTTTAAATAATAACAATTTAAATCCTTTCCTTACAAAATAAGGAATATATATTTTAACCAAAAAAACTTTATGGATTATTTCCTTATCCAATAAGAAAATGTAACAATTTAATTACTTGTCACAATTTAAATTACGAAGTTAAATTTTTCAAAATTAAACTCGAATCTAAATAACAACTAATTATTATTTGTAATTTAAAATAATCTCATCATTTTAAATTACATAGAGAGTAACAAATAGTAACCATTATTGTCCGTTCTTAGTGTGCAACCTATAGGTTCAATTAACGTTGGCAGTAGGCCTAAATCACATTTTGAACTTATAAGTCATAAGCGGCCTCTAGCAAGACATTATGACTACCCAAGTAAATGAAAAGCTCATGTTTCGAGACAACCTTAAAGTAGCTATTATATAATCCTTTTGTCACATGATATCTTGATAGAATATAGGCATGGATAAAGTCAACCTTATATCTCTATCTTTAATTTCTCGAAACCCAATTAGACTGACTAAACAAATGATATTGATCTCCATCAATTCATTTGAGCATGGCCATGCATTTCTCAGTCTCAATCATCGAGGGGCCCAGAGATATCTCTCTTATAATAAGAGGGACAAATTCCATCTTAATCACTCACATCTCACTACATGATTCTTATTATGTTCAATCATAATCTTTATAATCATCCAGTTAAAGACAACGTTTGATTATGTCAAAACATAATATTCCTCATGTTGAGAACTATGACAATCTCAGGTCTAAGGATTTAATGACACAACTATTAGAAATTAACTTA
>UESW01004452.1:401274-494610 GCA_900491605.1 Calamus simplicifolius
AGTGTTTGCCTTTCTTTAAGGCATTAAAACAAACAAGAAGTGGCACAAATCAATTGAAGAATTGAAGAGATGTTTAAGTTCTCCTCTACTTACTAGTCCTCATAATGGGGAAGAATTAATGTTGTATCTAGTTATTTTAGAGAAAATTGTAAGCTTGGTATTTGTAAGGGAAGAAGATGGTTGGTATAAGCACATCTATTAAGTAAGCAAAGTACTTAAAGATGCTGAAACAAGAGTAAGACTTATCTTTTGATCTTTCTCTCTATTCTCTTCTTTTCTGAAATTGAAGGAGATTGACCTAAGCATTGGAGGGGTCTTTAAGGAAACAAACCCCATAGGATGGGATCCACTTATGGCTTTTCAGAGTTATTGTAGGTGACTTTCATCTTTATCTTGATTATTTTGGAGCTAGTTCTTGATTTCTTAGGCAACGACCTACATCAGCAAGGGACTCTTTGATGCAAAGTTCTTAAGTCTAAATTTCACTCCAAACAGATTTTATTCGTTGATGTGTTGAGCCAAAAATCAGCATCAACAAGTACTAAATGCACCAATGATTACTCCTGAAAGAGCTTCCCTACACATTTGGCATGCCGTATGGCATGAGGGTATTGGTCTTTTATATTATATTTACTCATGAATCAGATTAAACATGGAAATCACACTAATCCTTAGTCAACTTTGCACTATCTCATGATAGTTTTTACCCTATCCCCATGGCTGGTAAAATGCTTGAACATAATAGATGATGCTTCTTTTGAAGAGGATTCATGCCACCATGAAGTGGCTTCTATGTCACAACAACTAGAAAAATGTTTTATGAATAAGCAAGAAGAGAGAACCTTGCTATCAAACATCTTAGGCTGACGAGCTTAGCTATTTTAGGAAAATGGAGGTGGAGAGCAGTACAACAAACATATTGTCTGCCTCTTCAAGCTAAAGAGCAAAGGGTCTTCTTGCGGAAAGAAATTCTACACTGCTCATATTGCTTCCTCTAGATTTTGCATATCTTTGTTGGATATGGTACAGAACTTAAATTTTGGCGCATGGCTCGATTCAAGCTCATCCAAGACGATTAAAAGTTCAACATGAACCACTAACTATGGTAAGCAAATAGGATAGAATCCAAGAGTAAGATGTTTTACATCCAAGATCTCATCAAGTACTAAAATTTTGAGTAGTCATAGATCCTAATATAGAAAGAATTTGGTGATATACCAAAGAAAGAGTTGATAGAGAGTCAAAATCTTGCTTCTTTTCAAGTTTAAAATTTTTTAGATATATATTATTTTTGTAATTTGATTCATCTTTAATTGGGAAAGGAATTTAATTCAATTTAAAATGGACTTTGCTAGCATAAAAAAAAGGAAATTTCTTCATCTTCTAACTAGAAAATAAGAATTGAATTCAATTTAAATTGGACTTTACTAGCATTAAAAAGAAAGAAAATTTCTTCATCTTCTAACTAGAAAATAAATCCAACTCACATACTAGAGAATGAACTTTTATAACTTTGTACCTTTTCTTCTTTAGTTGGAATAAGAATTCTATTTATATAAGTTGTCTTTCTCAAAAATGCATTGGCATATAAAATTGACTAAGCAAACTATTATATGTATCATGACATATTAATAGTATAGTTCAAAACACACATCTTACATTCCCAAAAGAAAAAGAAATAAATAAATAAAGAAAAGGAAACATCTCCCATAGGAGTTGATTGGCCTAATTGAACTTAGTGATGGACTTATGAACCAATGGCTACCACCTTCCTTCACTTATGACCTCATCCAACATGGGCTTAGAGGGTGAAGGCATGTACTCTATATCAGTTACCATGGTTGTTATGATGATACACTGGACTGGACATTTTCAGATTTTATAGCTGAAGGCTTTGAAAAGCTACTGCTTGCAAAATTGCTGCTAATATCGTTGAATTGCCAATCTGTCAAATAACCAGGTTTGTTGTGACTTCAATCACCTCAATATCACCTGATAGCATGGCTACCACCCTTGACATGGGCGGACGCAACATTGGTGATGCTTGAGTGCACAAAAGAGCTACATTGATAATGCGGATGACCTCTTCTACATTAAATGATAATAAACTTGGGTCTACCATTTCCATCTCACACCTGTTCTCCGTAGATTCCAAGCCTATTGAAATGAGAAAAAGAGAAGAATTATATGATAATATCAATTCATGCATGGAGGAGTCATCTGATATTTTACATGTGTAGATGGAAAAATGATTTCTAGTTATGCTCATGGTTAAACAATGCGTTAAAGTTTAGCATATCTTTGGATAAAAATAGATTGATGTAAAGAATTACATATAGCACTACTAAATAATTAATATAACAAAACTAACAATTATTTTCTTTTGCATAACCAATCAATTAAGCATGTCATTAAAGAAAAAATATTTAAGTTAGTGTATGAACTAATTATAATCATTGATGGAGTGATATGAAAATTAGTGGGTAAAAGATCAGACCTATAAATCAACTCGAAATTAATATGACTTTAGATGGTATGATTAACAAGTAACATGAAATTGTCAACCTACCCATTCAAGGAGAAAAACCTTTTCTGCTTCAAGACTCCGATTTGAATTTGGCCTTCCAGATAACCTCCAAAGCTACAACTCCAAATGCAAAGACATCGGCTTTTTCTGTGAGATGCCCTCTCATGGCATACTCCGGTGCAAGATAACCACTTAAAAATAGTGAAAATAGTCATCTTAGTAATAAATCATGTTAAAAATATATACAAATAGAATGTTCTATTGATGTAGCAATCCATATATAGCAAGTGAATGTAGATGACATTCAATAATTTAAGTGGTAAATTGATATAGGCATCCTTACATTGTACCAGCAACTTTTGTGCTAATATGAGTCATCTTATCATCATAAAGCTTAGCAAGACCAAAATCTGATATTTTTGGGTTGAGATCAGCATCAAGAAGAATATTACTAGCTTTGACATCTCTATGTATAATTCTTACTCTTGACTCCTCATGAAGATATGCTAGGCCTCTTGCTATACCCAAACATATTTCAAAGCGAGTGGACCAGTCAAGATGCAAGTTGTTCTCACCTGTGCAGCAATAATTGCATTCATGACTTAGTTGGTTAGCATAGCCTTGTTAATAAAACATTATTGCTTGACTAGTCTAAGAACTCTGTATATGAAAAAAAGATGAATTTTAAGTGTTTGCTAAGTTGTACCAAAGAGTGCCTGATCTAGGCTCTTGTTTTCTAAGTATTCATAGACCAAGAGCCGCTTGCCTCTCTTGATACAGCAACCATATAACTTTACAAGGTTTCGGTGCTGCACTGCAGACATAGTTGCAATTTCTGTCATGAATTGGTGCTTTCCTTGGTGAGATGCTACTGATAATTGCTTCACAGCCACAATTCTTCCATCAGAAAGTTCACCCTACAAAATAGTATATAATTTTTTAAGGAAAAAATATCAAGTTTAATGTTGCAACGATAGATGTGCTTTAACCCACTTATCCCTGCTTGATTGTTATGATAATATACTATCAATTTAGAAATGTATTACTATCACTGTACTAGTCAATGATGTCATTGTTCTAGAAATTAGAGGTTTTAAAAATCCATATATTTCTATAAAGGAGCAGCAATACAACTTTGGAAAGCATTACATAAACTAGTGGGATACAAAAAACCTACAAAGTTCTGTCCAATAGGAAAGATATTTACCTTAATATTATAGAAAGATTCATGAAATTTCTAAATTAGAAGTCTAAATGTTTCCAAGTGCTTCTTGTGATAATCTATGGATCAGGCATCAAGGCCTCATGAAGTTATATATGTATAGTTGCCATGCTGTACATGTATGATTCTTGTATTAAAATATGCATACATATGTTAGGCTCAATATATAAATAACAACACTATTTCAAACAAACTAGTTAAATGATATTGAAAGAATCAAGAAAAGGAGTTTTAACTTTAAAGATCAAATTGTGAGATAGTTTAAAATATCACTATTGCTTATTTTACACTAGTAGTTTCAAAGTATCACTATTGCTTATTTTACACTAGACCATTCATACACTTATTCATTGGCATAGGTTCTTTGATCATAATGTTCCAAGTTACAAAAAAGTGGATGGCTGATTTTGTAGACAACCTGATATCATCTCTCTGAGTTGAAAAGTTGTTGGAAATGACCACATCACCATACAAATTCCCTCTTGGCAAAACAAATAGTACTATTTGACATGCAATATATAGAGTAACATGGAGCCATGGAAGCAAATTGGTTTATAATATATTTAGTCTTACATCAGTTATACGTTTAGAAAATCTTGGGTAGTTAAACGAGGTCAAAGATCTCGATAGATGATTTCTAGCAAGACTTTTTGGGTAAAATCTTTAGTCATTAGAAGTGGTATTAAACCCAAGCAAACCTAGAGCCCACCCACGACTAAGGGACAGCAATATGGGCCCATATATTAGAGAATGGGATGATCCTAAATCGAATAGGTGAAGGACTTTAGGTGACCTTGAATGATAAATCATTGAAGCACAATCTCATATGTTGGAGAATTGGATAGTCCTGCATTCGATAGGCAAAGGATTTTAGATAGCCTTAAATACACATGAGCCAATCGTCTTGTTAGCTTAAGCTTTCTAGGTCAGTTAGTTACTCATCGGGGTATCAAAGCTCAAGTTTTCTCATTATTATCTTAGGGTTGGATTGTAGAGGGCATCAAGGCTTAAACAAGAAGAGGTGTGAAGTTCCATGCCAACTTGTGTTTAGACCATATTAGTTATATCACTTTTAGATTTTGGGTATAAGTGGGGGATTCCAAATAATAACTTCTGAAATGGCTTTTTGGATGAGGTCCTTACTGTTACAGGTCACATCTCTCTCTCTCTCTCTCTCTCTCTCTCTCTCTTTTAAAGCTGGTTTTATGTTCAAACATCAGAAAATGTCTCCATATATTCCTATGGATAATTCTTGTTTTATTTCTTTGAGATGAATAGTGGTACTTTCATCATTATTCTTAAGAAAGGAAAAAGGAAAAAAAAGAATGAAGAAAGAAAGATTCTCTCTCTTCTTTGGAAGAGATTCTATGCTAAAACTTAATAAAATCTCTAAGTGTTTCTTATGGATAAGTCTTACATAATTTCTTTGACATGAGTGGTGGCACTTTCATCATTATTTTTAAAGGAAAAAGAAAGGGGAAGAATGAAAAAGAGAAAGATGTTATAGATTGTAGCTCACCTTAAAAACGGGACCAAATCCTCCCTCTCCTAGCTTGTTAGCAGGACTAAAATCTTCTGTAGCAGTTTTCAGTTCCATATAGGTGAAAATGTCTGGTCTGGCACTAATTTCTAATATATCTGCATTATAAAGGCACAAACAAGTAATAATTATCATCAGTTAACTTATTAATTAATATATCTCTAAAGACTATCAACATAACTTACCTTCATCATCATCATCATCATCATCGTTGCTTAATCTTCTGTGTCTGTAAATTAAAATGATAAAAAGTGTAACTAATCCTAAAGCCACAACACCAGCAGCAATGCCTGCGACCAGACCTGTCCTCTTATTTGTTGAAGCAGTAGGAATGAAGTCTGGACAGTAAATTCAAAAATAAGAAACAGATGTCTACATTTTGTCTGAATGTTAGCTATTGAATTTGAGTGTTTGTAATTACCAAAAGGATACACAGTGATAGCTGATATGGATGAGCCATAATGGTCAAAGCTTGCACACAGCAGGTACCCTTTCCAGCCCAAAAGAAATGAATTTCTAGAAAGTTATTTGTCACTGGTGCAGTGAACTCTTTCACAACAGCTCTAAGGAAGTACCCCCGGCTTCCTTTCTGATATCAAAGTCCTTCTCTTTTAGATTACCCTAAAATAATAGCAAATTTCACAAACTCAGATATCAATTTGTAATTTGTGTAACGATTCAGATCACAGACAGCTAATATCAAGACTTATAATCACTGAGGTCAATGAGCATTAGTTTTTATGACAGTTAAGCATAGATACTTGATAGGTTAATAGAAATTGGGTAATGCTATAAAATGATGTGCTGATGAATGAGAAAACTCCTTTGCCTTGTGGCGAATACATGTTTTGATCATCCGTATGCTTGAAGGATAACCATAATATAAGCCATGCTTCATAGAGCCATTTTTTGATCGAAGTGAACCATAACAGCCAGCGAAATGCATGATGAAAAATTTCATCTAACATACAGAAGTGACACTTGCAGAAAGGCTCACTCTTGCTAAATTAAGAACACATTAGCTTTGTTTTTCCCCTGGATCTATCAAACATTCATCCATCTGTGAAGACAACTAACTAGTATGATCACTATTCCTGCAAGGTTTTCATGATTTCATGGACATCACATTACCACGCTAAGCAGTAACACATATTGATGTGGCTAGTAGGGCCACGTTAAAGTTAATGGTTGAAACCGGCTGACGGAGGCATAACTCAATAGATGGTGGAAGCCATCAGATGGAGCTGATGTGTTCGTGTTCCAGAGTCAGCCTCAGTATCCAGTGTCGGCCTCGGCATCCTGAGTCGGCCTTGGCATCCTGAGCCGGCATCAGCCTCCTGATTTGTTCTCGGCCTCCGGAGTTGGCCTCGGCCTCCAGATTCGGCATCGACAATCGTTATTCGGAGTCAGCCTCGGCCTCCAGAGTCGGCCTCGGCTTCGACAAGGATGGCTCGAACGACCCTCATATGGCCCACCAACCTCTCTGCGGCCACCACGTCTGCAGGACCTGGCTCACCAACCTCTTTGCGGCCACCACGTCTGACATCTGACAAGGCCTGGCCCACCAACTAGTGATGACCATGTTTGACAAGACCTAGCCCACCAATCTCTCTGCGGCCACCATGTCTGATAAGACCTAGCCCACCAATCTCTCTGCGGCCATCACGTCTGACAAGACCTAGCCCTGCGGCAATCACGTCTGACAAGATCTGGCCTATCAACCTTGCTGCGGGGACCATGTCTAACATCTAACAAGGCCTGGCCCACTGACCAGCTATAGCTGCCCATGCTAGATGGGACAAGACCCGCCAACTCTGATGTACTACGGAAAGACGTCCCCCCACCACTAAACTCCACACCACTCATCCTCTGCCAGGTGGCGACACCTCAAAACTGAGGATTATCCATAAATCGGGTAAGAGGGACCCCAGAAGAGGTATGAACACTTAGCCGCTCACATAGAGTTTCTCCACTTAACTTCTCTCAAGTTCTCTCAAGCTTATGGCTGTTACCTAGATCACTTACTTGAGCATCGGAGGATCCCCGCTGGAATCATCGGCCCTTGGAACTTCTTGTAGGTCCCTAGTCAGAGCAAGGCCAACAGGGGATCCTGAGTCCGCTGGAGAAAGCAACCAGTACTCACCGACATTTGGAAGAAGTGATTTAGCATTAACAAATTGGTGCGCCAGGTAGGGCAACGAGAAACAAAGCAACAAGATCCACAACAACTAGTTGTAGATCTCTATACCTTCTAAAATGGCAATGATAGTGATGCGTGCCCAAGAAGCCTCCACCAGCCATGTGGGAGGACCTCCTCAGCGGATTGAGTAGCAAGAGCCCAGCCTCCCTGCTCCACCTTCACCACCACTTCTGACTACTCAACCTAACTAGCTTGTGACTCTCATCCAACAAGTTCAGGCATTCGTGGTAGCGGTCTCTGAACAACAGGAGCAGCATTCAGTGGCTACTCAGCAGCAGCCTAGGCCTCTCTCACAGCATGTGATGGCTGCACAGGTCAGCCAGCAATCAACCTGTGAGAGATCTCCTTAGTGAGAGACTTGCAGCCACCATGCATCACCAAGACATCATCGCCATGAGGCCCCCAGAAGGTCGTGATCTCTCACTCACCATTCAAGTAACCCCTCTCCCATGTGGCGACAAGGGAAGGAGCCTGAAAGGGATCATCGTCACCAGCACCACCTCTCCCCCTACTCATCCTTCGAATCTTTGAGGGAGGGGTCCATTGGTAACCATATTAGCCACAGAGCAGAGCGACCCCTCGATGAGTACAATTGACGGTTGAAAGAGCTCAACCGTAGGCTCAATAACCAGCTAGAGGTAGACTACGACACTCATCCTCTCCTCACTCGCTGCATTATGAAGGAGCCGATTCCTTTTCAATTTTATCTTCCTCAACTAGACCCATATGACGGTACCATGGATCCACTTGATCACCTTGAGAGCTACAAGGCTCTCATGCAAGTTTAAGGGGCAACTAATGCCCTCCTATGCATCACCTTCCCCGCCATCGTCTGGAAGGCTACATGCGCCTGGTACTCGCATCTTTCTTCACATAGCATCGACTCCTTTCGGCAGCTGAAGAGGACCTTCCTGGCACATTTTGATGCTTGTCGAAGGATCCATCGAGTGGCAGATAGTTTACTCTCCATCCGACAAAAGGATGGAGAATCTTTTAAAGATTTTGTAGCTCGCTTTAAGATGGCCACTCTCAAGGTCTACCACCTTGATGATTCTGTGGCCACTTTGGTCTTGAAGCAGGGACTTCGTCCCTTTCGCTTTGCCTATTTTCTTGACAAGAAACCCAGTAGCTCCTATATTGAGTTCCTAAGTCATGCGCAGAAGTATATCCGTGCTGACGAAGCTGACTCCATGCGGAGGAAAGCTAATGGAAGGTCCAATAAGATGCAGGTCCATGCAGAGCCAAGCGAACCTCGCCCTAAGAAGCTCAAGCCCCCATGCCGACTAGATAATCGGCATCAAAGCTTTGCCCCCCAAAAAGACAAACTCATCCCTCTTCTCGCCCCCAGATCATATTCTCATGAAGATCGAGGGTGAGCTGTATCTTCAGTGCCCTGCTCCTCTGAGGCCAGGAACTGCCCACGATAAGAGCCTCTATGTCGTTTCCATGGGACTATGGCCACGACATAGAGGATTGTCATAATCTAAAGCAAGCGATCGAGGAGCTCATTCAGCGATGCTACCTCAAAAAGTTCATCCAACGGCCCCCCCAACTATTCCAAGTCAAGTGGGACCTCCACCCATTCAGACCAACATCGACTTCACCAACCTCAATAAATCATGTCCAAAGAATAGCATTTTGCTGCCCAGAATAGACCAGCTGGTCGATGCTACATCTGACCATGAGTTCCTTAGCTTTATGGATGCTTTCTCAGGATACAATCAAATAAGGATGGTTCCAGAGGATGATGAGAATACCTCCTTTATAATCGAGAAAGGTGTTAATTGTTATAAGGTAATGCCCTTTGGCTTAAAAAATGTAGGGGCTACCTACCAAAGATTGATAAATAAGGTATTCAAAGACCAAATTGGATGGAACATGAAGGTATACGTGGATGACATACTAACCATAAGTACCTGCACTGCCAACCATGTTACCGACCTGGGGAAAACTTTCGGTAATCTCCGCTATCATCGGATGAAGTTGAACTCTTGCAAGTGCATTCAAAGTCACAACCAAAAAGTTTATAGGTTTCCTAGTGACCTAGGAGGAATCAAGGCAAACTCAGAAAAGATTCAAGCCATCCTCGACATGAGGCATCCCACCAATAAGAATGAGGTGTAGCGACTCACTGGAAGGGTGGTAGCCCTGAGCTGCTTTCTGTCAAAGTCAGCCAAAAGGTGCCTGCTCTTTTTCAAAGCTCTGCACAAAGTGAATGGCTTCGAATGGATGAAAGAGTGTCAGAAGGCCTTAAGAGTTGAAGGAGTTCCTATCTACCTCACCACTACTGTCTAAGCCAAAAGGAGGGAGAAGAGATCTTCCTCTACCTCGCTGCCTCCTTGGAGGTAGTCAGTTTTATCCTCATCCACATCGATCTCGATGGAATGCAGAAGCCTGTCTATTATATTAGCAAAGTATTTTATGATGCAAAAACTAGGTACTTCAAAATTAAAAGATTATTTTTGTGTTAATAGTTCTGCTCGGCATTTTAGGCCATACTTCCAAGCCCATCCGATTGTGGTGCTCACGGATCAACCTCTCAAAGCTATCCTAGCTCATCCTAACACCTCTGATCGACTGGCCAAATGAGTGGTCAAGCTGGAAGAGTTCAACATCTCGTTTCAATCAAGATCGACCATGAAATCCTAGGTCTTAGCAGATTTCCTGATCGAGTACACCTAGGTAGAGGAAGAGTTAGAGGAACCCCCCTTGGCGTGCCCAAACACTAAGCCCGAAGAAATAGCAGATACCTGGATCCTCCATATAGATGGTGCCTCAAACTCTCAGGAAAATGGGTCAGGCCTCATTCTTGCAAGCATGGAGGGAACTGTGGTGGAGTATGCCCTTTGATTCCTCTTTGAGGCCAGAAATAATCAAGATGAGTATAAAGTTGTATTGGTAGGAATAAGGCTCGCAAGGGAGTTCGGAGTAAAGCGCCTCAAAGCCTTCATCGACTCCCAGCTCATCTTCGGACAAATCATTGGAGAGTACGAAGCATGAGACCTTATTATGTCTTGATATCTGAATAAGATTCGATCACAGACCTCATCATTAATTTATTTTAGCATCAGCTATATCCCCAAAGACAAAAATGCCAGGGCTGATGCCCTATCTTGGCTGGCTACCTCGGCAGACAATGCCCTAAGAAGAACCTATATCGAGCACTGGAAGCTCCGAGCATCGACGCCATGGAAGAGGATCTGCCAGTCACATAAGAACCGACATGGATGGATGCTTACATCCGCTACGTCATCGATGGCACTCTTCCCACCGATCACGCAGAGGTCAAGTTGCTCAAATAAAGAGCCTCCAAGTTCATGGTATTAGATGGATAACTCTATAAGAGATCCTTCTTCTACCTTCTCCTTAAATGTGTTGGTCCCATAGATGCTGATTACGTCCTCTAAAAGATTCATGAAGGCATCTGCGAAAACCATATGGAGGGCAAACTGCTAGCGTATAAGGCCCTCTACCAGGGATACTACTGGCTCACCATGCAAGAAGACATTGCTGAGTTGGTCTGAAGTGCGACCGCTACCAACGATATGCCCATATCCAACGACAGCCCACTTTCCAACTAAGTTTGCTTTCGGCTTCATGGCCCTTCGTCCTATGGGGAATGAATATCCTCGGACCATTTCCTCCAGCTTCGGACCAAAGGAGATTTCTGCTCGTCGCCATCGATTACTTCATCAAATGGATCAAAGTTGAGGTGCTAGCATGGATAACCGAGAGTAAGGTGAAGTCTTTCTTCTAAAAATCCATTACCTTTTGCTTTGGGCTACCTCAAACTATCATCATCGACAAGAGCCGATAGTTCAACAATGCCATCTTTAAGGAATTATGTGCTGAGCTGAACATCTGCCATCGGTTCACCTCTATCGATCACCCATAGACCAATGAGAGGCTGAGGTTATGAACCAAACTATCCTCCAGGAGCTTAGGATCTGTCTAGATTAATTGCAAAGCAGATGGATGGAGGAGCTCTCGAGTGTGCTATGGGCATATCATACAATTCCAAGGACTTCAACTGGAGAGAATCCCTTCAACCTTGTCTTTGGATCAAAAGCAGTCATTCCTATGAAGATTGGCCTCTCAAGCCCCTGAGTGGAGTCATATAATGAAGAAGACATCCCGCTCAGCTGAGAGCCAACCTTGACTTCGTCGACGAGGTATATATGCGACCGAGTGCAGCTTAGGATGGCGGTATTTCATCAACAAGCTGCAAAATACTACAATGCCCATGTCCATCCCAAACATTCCATTCCAGAGACCTAGTCCTCAAGCGAGCCAAAGTTTCCAAGCCAATGGAGAGGGGCAAATTATCTTCAAACTAGGAAGGGCCCTTGCAAATCGTCGAAGCACAATATCGAGAAGCATATCTGATCGAAGGGCTTGATGGGAAGCCAGTCCACCGCACTTGGAACGTGGACAATCTCCGTTGGTACTATCAATAATGTATACATTTGGCTATGAGAATAAAAAAGAGCTTTAAATACTCTATCTCTTCATCCAATTCACTTTTAGAATCAACTTCTCAACAACACTCTTGGGTGCAAGAAACCCCCGAGTTGGTTCTCAAAGGCTCTCGAGTCGGTCCCAGCAACCCTCGAGTCAACCCTATCAAGCCGGCGCGAGAAACTCCCATGTTGGTTCTAAAAGGCTCTTGAGTCAGCCTCAATGACCCTCGAGTTAATCCTCTTGGGCCAGCACAAGAAACCTCTGAGTCCGTTCTAAAAGACTCTCGAGTCAGTCCCAACGACTCTCAAGTCAACCCTCTCGGGCTAGTACTAGAAACCCCCGAGTTGGTTCTAAAAGGCTCTTGAGTCGGCCTCAGCATCCCTCGAGTCAACCCTCTCGAGCTAATGTGAGAAACCCTCGAGTCGGTTCTCAAAGGCTCTCGAGTCGATCCTAGTGACCCTCGAGTCAACCCTCTTGGACCAGCACGAGAAACCCTAGAGTCGGTTCTCAAAGGCTCTCGAGTCGGTCCTAGCGATCCTTGAGTCAACCATCTTGGACTGGCACGAGAAACCCCTGAGTCAGTTCTAAAAGGCTCTTGAGTCGATCCTAGTGATCCTCGAGTCAACCCTCTCGGGCTGGTACGAGAAACCCTCAAGTCAGTTCTTAAAGGCTCTCAAGTCAGCCTTAGCGGCCCTCGAGTCAACCCTCTCAGGCCGGCGTAAGAAACCTCCAAATCGGTTCTAAAAGGCTCTCGAGTCAGCCTCAGTGGCCCTTGAGTCAACCCTCTCAAGTCAATGCAAGAAACCCCCGAGTCAGTACTAAAAGGCTCTCGAGTTGATCCTAGTGACCCTTGAGTCAACCCTCTTGGGTCGATGCGAGAAACCCCCGAGTCCATTCTCAAAGGCTCTCAAGTTAGTACTAGTGACCCTCGAGTCAACCCTCTCGGGCTAGCACGAGAAACCCTCGAGTTCGTTCTCAAAGGCTCTCGAGTCGGTCCCAGCGACCCTCTAGTCAACCCTCTCGGGCCGACGCTAGAAACCCTCAAGTTGGTTCTCAAAGGCTCTCGAGTCAATCCCAGTAACCCTCGAGTCAACCCTCTCAGGCCAATGCGAGAAACCCCCGAGTAAGTTCTCAAAGGCTCTCAAGTTGGTTCTCAAAGGCTCTCAAGTCGGCCCTCTCGAATCGGCATGAGAAACACTCGAGTCAGTTCAAAAGGTCTATGGAAGAGGTCTAGGTAGCACCCAGATCAATGGTAGTAAACCTGCCTTAGCGGCCCCTAGTCAGCCTTGGCGATCATAAACTTGCCTCAACAAACACCCGAAGCAACCCAAGGAGAGAGGCACACCTTACAAAACTAAAGGCTGAAACCAATACGTGAATGCAAAGAAGCAAGAACTCTACAAAAGCTAAGTGCTCATTACTTAGAAAAATTTTGCTTTCATTGATACTTAAATGAGTTACATTGGACCGAGTCAGGTTGTATTACAAAAATTTCAAAATAAAGTGAAAGATACAAGAGCCTACGGCTTGGCGGACCCAGGTCCATCGTCTGCAGCATCCCTCTCCGGCACTTCTTCCTTTAGATATTTGAGTTGAATATCTTCAAGGTCAGTAATGATAAAGGCCTAGGATACCTTTTCCCTACAGTGCTCAAAGCCTTTGAAATATGCATTGAGGGCCGCCTCCGTCACTTCCTTGGAAAAATCTGTGGAGCCCTTGAACTGCTCCATAGTGGCCCGAGCCTTTGCCTCTGCATTGCTAGTTCTCTTCCAGGTGGCTCGGGCATTCACCTTCGTGGTGGTAGATCTCCCTTTGGCGGCCTGAGCATCCACCTCTGCCTTCTCGGCATGGTCTTTGGCCTCGTTCACCTTGAGGTTGGCTGCCGCTAGTCATCCTCAGTGGGGCCCATCCTCGCCATGGCATCGGCCATCTTGGCCTCAGTGGCCTTTGCACACTTGAACTTAGGCCACCGCTTTGCTCTCCACCTCGACGAACCACGCTTCCTAGTTGCAGTTCTCTTCCTGGGTGGCTGAGAGTTCATCGGTCATAGTTTTCTCCCGAGCCCGAGCTGCGGCTAACTGGTTGGCCACATCGTCGACCTGAGCTCGGGCGGTAGCAATTTCTCTTCTAGCCAGACTGGAGCTATTGGCGTTCTGAAGATAGGCATCACGGAGGGTGAAGGTGTCGTTCACCACCAGCGAAGATCAGTAAGCAAATTAGAGCTCAGGTCGGATCAGCATGATTTAAAGGCAAGAACAGGGAAATCCATTTACCCGAAGTAAGGATATATACAAGTCATCAAGGATGTCGGCGATTGGCTAGCAACGGAGATCTTCTTGGAATTGTGGGAGATGAATGTGATCCAGTAGCCATTTCGCTAGTCAGCCATTGTTCATTGCTGAGAACCTCAATGGTGGTGCCCCAAGGAGGGCCCCCGTGGCTATGTCGGGGGCGGTCTCCCTCTTGGGTGCCATTGGCATTGCCTCACCCTTAGCCCCCGCCATCGACATTGCCTCACACCTGGCCTCCATAATGGCCTTCTCCACCCTCTTTTCTATGGTGGTCGGGTGCTCTTCCTTATTGGTTCTACTGGAGTCGGCCGATTTTCCCTCTCTGGCTCCACCTCAACCTCGGTAGAGGCCTTTTCCCCTCTGCTCAGCAATGCTTCTGATGGGGCACTTTCTCCTTTCGGCCCCAATACCACTTCCCTCCTTGGCTCCTCCATGGGAATGGTCTCGGTGGGAACCGCAGAGGCTGGGGTGGGTTCATTTTGGATTTTCCGATGAGGCCTCTTAGTCGTCGGCCTCGTTGTCTCGCTAGCCTCCTCCCTTCTCTTCTAGGTGGCCGCCTTTAGGTGCTCAGATGGAATTTTCATTGCTGCACAGGTGGAAGAAAGTTAGCCAAAAAAAAAAGAGGCCCCACGCTCACCGAGGGTCGGCACCATGCCAGCCACTGCAGGTTCTCCTCCAATAGTAACTCTCGACATGGTGGGATGTTGGAAGATATCAACTGGTTAAAGGTTTCCCTATCTCTCTCCTCCATGGCCGTGATCTTATTTGGGCTAACATCTAGACTCTCCCAACTCAATCTCACTCCGTCAATATGAGCAAAAAAGAAGCAAAATTTTCATCGTTTAATGGAGGTGGGGAGGTCGAGTTTTATTGCCCTATGGGGTCTGGGGGTGAAGATCCACCACCCAGTCTCATTATGATAGCAAAGATTACAAGGCCAAGAATAAAGAAACTTGAGCCACTAGACCATGGAAATGGAAAGGGACAATGAAGGCACATATGGTCTGAAACGAGTTCAGAGCCAACTATATCGTAATGAGCTCATACCTCTTTAGGAGGCTAAGGATGAAGGGGTGAAGGGGAAGATGGAGGCCGCTCTTGAAAAACTCCTCATACAGGGTGACCCCGCCAGCTCAACTAGCAGTCATCCTGTCGTTGGGCTCAGAGGAGGACAACTGAATGTCCTTAGGAATCGTATACCTAACCCTGAGGCTCTCTACGTCCTTAAGGGATATGGTCAAGGCGACCTCCTCCAGACCCGCCGAACTAGGGGTGGCGATCAAAGGAGGTGTCGGATGGACTGCTGGTGGTAAACGGGCTCTAGGCGATGGTCGGACCACGGTCGCTGAACAACCGCAGATGAAGATTTTGCCAACCGCCCGATGCTGAGCTAAGGAAAGCTCATCCTCAAAGGAGGATGAGGGGGAATACACTATGGGCATCTTACCCTTCCTAATGAGATAGGGGTCCATGGAGATAAGAAGAGGAGGAAGAGGAAGGCAGGGGGGACTGACCTAGAGTGAGAAATGAAGGGACGGAAGGCTCAGGGTTCAGGAAATGAAGAAGGAACAGAAGAATACTGGAAGCATGGGGAGCCCAGCGAAGGAGGCGGGGTAGTTTTTATGCTTGACTTTTAAATCATACTGCCCGATGCATTGCCATGATGATGCGTGACATGCAATGAAATTTTAACTTTAGACCTTAGCAAACTAAATTGAGCAATGACTCCTTCCAAATTCAAGTGTAAAAGGGAGTGAATAATTAAAATATTGGAGACTACTAGATGAAAGTTAGATTACCCACAATGTAGTTTTTCTTTAATCAAAAGTAGAGAGGACCTACTGGTCGAGAAACCATTCTGACTAGAACATGTACCTTCAAACAATCAGATCTAAAATTTAAGGAAGGATTCTCTTACCAACAATGAGTTCTCACCCTTGTAGTGAAGGTCTAATTTCAGAATTCCAAAGATTAGCGGTTGGACTTGAAGACTATCACTTCTCAGAAAGGAGACTTATGACATAGATGATTTAGAAGCAAGGCAAACCTTCTCTTTAGCTTGAAATCAAGGATAATCTTGCGGATGTCTAGATGGAGGGTTGAAGTCTGGATGGTGGTTGGTGCCTAGATGATGATTGCTTCTTGAGCGGATGCTTGGTGTCTATGAAAAAAAAGTTCGTGGCTTGGATGATGGTTGATTGGGCCTCACACCCTCTCCCTCATGGAGTGACAAATGCGCAAGCAAATGGAAGAAGATAAGAAATTTCTATTCATTCATAATAATCACTTATTACAAAAGGGCTTGGGTATTTACAGACTTTTCTAGCCTTTTTTCAAATTAAAAGTGGGCATCAAAAATTTTGAATTTTGAATTTTGAATGAAAGGGGAAAAAACATGTTTGAACTTTCATGGATCAAAGGGGGGGCATCATTAAGGAAGTTTGGCCCTTTTTTTGGATGGTTCAAAAAAAGAGGGGGCACTTAAATGGAGGGTAAGGTGGTTTCCATCTAGGCATAGGGAGCCCAAAGGGTGAGGTGATTTTCATCTAGGCATAGGGCATCCAAATGGAGGGTGAGATGGTTTCCATCTAGGCATAGAGTGCCTAAATGGTGGTGGATTGGTTTTCATCTAGTCATATGGCATCCAAATGGAAGGTGAAGTGTTTGCTCCATTCAATCTTCAAGCTTCATGGTCCTAATTTGAACCCTTCTTGACCCAACTTACAAGACTCAACTAATTACCAAACTAAATTAAACTAAAATTGACCAAGTTGAACCCAACAGACTCAATTGAACATAATAAGACTAAATTGAAAATATACTTGACTTGACTTAAATTAAATACAAGATATAAAGTGACTTAAGACCAAAATACATTGTCAGAATCCAAAACTTAAGTATTTGAAATCCATAATGAGTGTGGATTGGGTTGAATTGCTTGCATCCTTTTTCTGATCTTGGTGCTCGCACCAATTCTCCCAAGTTGGAAAGGACTCGACCTTGTCGAGTATGGGTCATTTTGACTTTGGTAGTGTTCTAATAAGTCTGGGATGATCCTTTGTAGATCCTCTTGAGTAATCAACGAGTCTTCAGATTCTAATCGACCTTGCCATTGAACTAAATAGCATTGATAGTCTTTGTTTTGTGTAGTGATACTCTTGTCATCTAGAATTCGCTCAATTCTATCTCGTCATTCTGGTAATATGGCTGGTGGACACTCAGAGATAGGTTCACTCTTAAAATGGGATCAGGTCCAAAAGACTCACTAGGTATCATTGTTGGTTTCTTATACTCTACCAGGTCTGAGATATTGAAAGCTAAACTAATACCTAAGTCAGATGGTAACTCAAGCACATAAGCATTAAGTCCAAATTTTTTTATTATTTTGAAAGGATCTGTACTGCGGGCATATAACTTTTTTATGGTTTCAGATGGGAACCATTCAGGTTTAAGCCTAATCATTACATAGTCTCCTTCATAAACTCTTTGACTCTCTTACGGGAATTAGCCATATGTTGTAAGTTTCATTGCTCAAATTAATTTTCTTACTAATTTCTTTGTGCAATTCTCTAATATGCTGTGCATATGATTCTGCAGACTCAGAAACTCGTGCATGTGTGGGTAGAAGAATAAGGTCTATGGGCTTCCTTGGTTTGTATCCATGGACAATCTCAAATGGGTTTTTTTCGATGGACCTATTGACTAAGCTATTGTAGGCAAATTTAGCACATGGTAACAAAAGGTCCCAATTTTTAGTATTCTCACCAACTAGGCATCTTAATAGATTTTCAAGACTTCTATTCACAGCTTCCATTTGGCCATCAGTTTGTGAGTGGTAGAAGGTTGAAAAATTTAGCTTGATTCCTAACATGTGTCATAGGGTTTTTCAGAAATAGCTAGTAAATCGGATATCCCTGTCAGACATGATGGTTTTGGGTAACACATGTAATCTAACCACTTCATTTAGGAATAGTTTAGCCACTTTTGAAGGATCAAAAGTTTGAGAACAAGGTAAGAAATGTGCCATCTTGGAAAAGCAATCGACCACAACATAGATGGAGTCATGTTTCCGCATGGTCTTTGGTAATCCTAACACAAAATTCATATTAATGTCTTACCATGAACCATCATGGATAGGCAAAGGGATATTTAGACCGGTATTTTATTTTTACTGTTTGGCAACAGCACAGGTTCGACATTGGGCCACCACTTGGGCTACATTTCGCTTGAGGTTAGGCCAAAAGAACTGGTCTTCAACTGCTAAAATGGTTTTGTTCCTACCAAAATGGCCATGTAAACCTCCTGCATGGGTTTTCCAAATCAAGAATTCTTGGATGGAAGTTTGAAGGATGCACAGCTTATTTCCTTTGAAAAGGAAACCATCATGGAGGGTATAGTCACTATACACACTTAGTAGGTCTTAATGAATAGATTCAAAAATCTTACTAAAGTTAGAACAATTTTTGTATTCTTCTTTCAATTTATCAAATCGTATAACTTCAGTACTCACAGAGGTTAAAAGCGTGGAACGACGGCTCAATGCATCGGTAACTCAAATTTTAGTGCCAATACGATGTTTCAAAACAAAGGTATAAGCTTGAATGTATTGTACCCACTTGTCGTGCCTAGGATTCAGTTTCTTTTGAGAACTAAGGAATCATAGTGCTTCATGGTCAGAATAAAGGACAAACTCCTGCGGTAAGAGATAGTGTCTCCAATACCTTAAGGATTGAATTACTGCATACAATTCCTTATCATAAGTTAAATATTTCAATCTTGTTTCATTAATTACTGCATACAATTCCTTATCATAAGTTAAATATTTCAATCTTGTTTCATTCAACTTCTAACTAAAGAAGGCTACGGGGTGGTTCTCTTGACTTAGAACTCCTCCAATTCTAAATCCGGAGGCATCGCAAGTGACCTCAAAATCTTTTGAAAAATCAGGTAGCCTTAAAATTGGAGCTTGGGTCATTTTCTCTTTGATCTCAAGGAAGGCTTTATTAGCATTCTTAGTCCATTAAAAAGTTTCCTTCTTAGGGTCTGTTTGGATGGGAGGG
Organism: Calamus simplicifolius; assembly: GCA_900491605.1. Taxonomy (NCBI): domain Eukaryota; kingdom Viridiplantae; phylum Streptophyta; class Magnoliopsida; order Arecales; family Arecaceae; genus Calamus; species Calamus simplicifolius. The sequence goes on from UESW01004452.1 coordinate 420,576, forward strand.
AATGAAGGGGAGGGAAAGGAAAAGGAGGTAAAAGGTCATAAGTTACCTTGTTTGGGAGGAGGGTGAAAGAAAGAGGGGGAAGGGAATGGGAGTAATCGGTTCCTCTCCTTTTCGTTTCAGCGAGCGTAAATTTGTTAACCCCCAAATCGAAGGGTAAGCTGGGAGAGGAAAAAAGTTTAAGTCATACTTTCTGGGAAGACCAAAATATCCCTTCATTTTCTTTTCTTCATTCTTTCACTCCCATGGTTTATTTCCTATTCTAAAGGATAAATTGTCACATAACTCTTCTCCTTCTTTTTCCCTCTCTATCCAAACAAGATAATGATATTACCCTTCATTTCCCTTTCATCCTTTCCAAACAAGAGAAGAAGAGCAACCATTCCTTCCCCTTCCTTTTCCTTCCATCCCTTCCTTCTTTTTATTCTCCCCTTCCTTCCCCTCCAAAGATCCAAACAAAGCCTTAATGTAGTTTGTGATTGGTGCAACAATTGTACTAAAACCTTAAATAAATCTCCTATAGAAGGTGGCAAGGCCAAGGAAGCTACGTACATCATGTACACTTTTGGGTACAGGCCACTCAACTATGGATTTAATCTTTTTTGTGTCAGTAGACACTCCTTCAAGTGTTATGACAAAACCAAAAAAAATGACTTAGGGGTTATGAAACTATACTTCTTAAGGTTACATAGAGGTTGTCATTTCTAAGAGCTTGACATACTTGTTGTAGATGGTTCAAGTGATTCTCCTTAGTCCGACTATATATGAAGATGTCATCGAAATAGACTACAATGAATTTTTTAATGAATGGTCTCAATACTTGGGTCATGACCCTCACAAAGGTACTAGGGGCATTTGAGAGGCCAAAGGGCATCACTAACCATTCATAAAGATCATCCTTAGTTTTAAAAGCTATCTTTCACTCATCCCTAGGTCTTATCCTAACTTGATGATAGCCACTCTTAAGGTCAATTTTAGAGAAAATAGTGGCTCCGACCATCATGTCTAACATATCATCAAGGCGAAAAATGGAAAAATGATATTTGATTGCTATTTTATTGATGCAAGACTATCTATACACATTCTTCAAGTGCCATCCTTCTTGGGAGTCAAAAGGGCAGGTACCGCACAAGGGCTCAAACTTTCTTTAATGAATCCCTTTTTGAGAAGATCTTTAACTTGTCTTTGTAACTTTGCAGATTCAGTGGGATTTAGTCTATAATGTGGGATGTATGGTAAAGTGGCTCCTAGAACCAAATCTATGGCATGTTGGATGTCCCTTAGTGGAGGAAGGTAATCAGGTAGGTCTTCTGAAAATACATCTTCAAAGTCCCTCAAGATGTCTACGACTTTCTAGGGTTGTTTCTTAGGGTTTTGTTCCTAGATTTCCTTCATGGTCAATATCCAAATGGGTGATCCTTCATTGATCTATTGTCCTAAATCCTTAGCATTGATTAAGTGTAATCCCACTTCCTTTTCTCTTAGATTACTATATCCTCTCTTTTGATTATCCTTATTTGATGATGAGTTTATAACTATCTTCTTTCTTTGGGAGGTGAATGAACAAGAATTGGATGGGTCATACAAGGTAGCATCATTGTCATACAACCAAGGTTTACCTAAAATGATACTGCTAATTCCCTTAGGAAGAACATCGCACCAAACTTTTTCCTGATAGGATTATATCTGAATCAAACCTTGACATTTTAACTTAATGGGTATAGAAGTCGAATCTATCCATGACACCTTATAGGGATTGGGATAAGAAATAGTAGTCCAGCCTAGATTCTTAATGCCTTAGTTGAAATAGCTCATGTTATCTATAATGATCTTATAAACCTTTTCCTTTATTTTGATAAAGTTTGAAATATGTTGGTCCTTCTCGAATACTCATGTTCTTTTGTTTGGGTCAGGATACATCTAACAACTCCTATTATTTCAGTGGAATCATTATCTCCTTCATCTCCCACATACTCATCCACTAGATGTGTCCTAGCTTCATAAACTTCTTCCTCAAGTTCTTCAAGGGTTTCTGGAGTTTCTTCCTCTAACTCTCCTATATGTAAGGCTTGGTAGGATATTGACTAACGTAGTGATCAACTTTATGACATCTAAAGCAATGTATATTTTGGTAATTATCTTTTTGAACTATAGGGGCCTTACCCTTATCATTTTTGTGAGCTAGCTGGGTAGTAGGATTGGGTCGATTCGAGGGAATTGGTTTTAAATTTGGCCTATTTCTAGGGGTACTAATCTTACTAGTTTTAGGTTGACGAACTAGGGTCCCCTCTAAAATCTCTCACAGTCCCTAGTGATTTGGTAAGCCTGCTCTAGGCCATTGACTTTCCTTAGAAATAATTTTCTTTGGATTTTTTCATGTAGACCCGCTCTAAATCTAGATAGGGTGACGACCTCCAACGCGGCCACACTACATCTCATGACAAATTCATCAAACTTGGAAATATATTCAGATACAGTTCTATTCCCTTGGCTCAGTCTTTGTCATTGATCTAAAAGCCTCTGCTCATAGGACAAGGGTAGGTACTTCTCTCTAAGTTTGATCTTCATGGCTCTTCATGTGTCTATGGGCATGTCTTCTCTCTGACGACTAAGGCGCTCAACATTTTTTCAGTATAGCCTGGCTTGTCGGACTAACCTAAGTTTGGCAAATTTGACCTTCCTCTCTTTCGACATCTCATACAACTCAAAGTATTGGTCCATGTCACTTTCTCAATCAACATACACTTTAGGGTCTAAATCTTTGTCAAAAGTGGTGCATCAAGTCGTATGTTCCTAAAGGCTCTTTCTTTCAAATCCACAAAGTCTTGGTGTGGGCGTCTAGGATTATGTTCAGGGGTGAGATCATGATGATGGGCTCTTGGACCAAGGAGAGTTGGTCTAGGTGATTCAGGTTCAGTATGGTTCAATCGATTCACTTCAAGGGTCCCGATTCACTCTTCTATTTGGTCAAACCTATTATTTAATTATCTAAATTGCTCAGTCATGATTCTCATTAAAGTTTCAAGATTGGGATCCATGGTGTAACTTGGTTGTGTTTGGGGATGTTGGTAATGTGCTCCTAGCCTTGTGGTCATGCAACACACAAATTTATTCTATAGCTTCTAGACCTAAAAGCTCAAGTAAAATGAATCAACTCAACTTACAATCAACTCAATAATTATCCTTTCCACTGGCCAGGTAAGAGGTGGGGTTGTGAGAGGCTCCCTCTGCTCTTGCAGGGACCTAATTAGAGAACCACAAGTCTGCTTAAGCCATTTGCCATTGGACCCCTAGCCTTGGACACCACTTTCAAGAAATAACTGAGGGATTGAGTGCACTAGTTTTATCACAATACTTGGAACTCGACTATATGGGTGTCCTTAGCTTTGCTTTAGATTTCTACTCAATTTTAATTAGGCTTGGGATCAAGATGAGGGTGGTTATTTTGGGCCCAAGGAAAGGTGATGAAATCCTTCCCTTACCTGAGATAGAGAAAATGACCCTTAAGTGAATTTAGTGATGCATGCACACATATAAAAAACCTAAGTAAGATATATAAATATAAGTATATATATATATTGGTATAGAGTTCCTGATCTATGGTTGGATGATTTTTTATATATATATATGTAGAAAATTTTAGCAACTATCATACTTGTCCAAGTTAACCTGGCTCTGATACAAAAAATTGATGCAGAACATGCAATGGGATTTTAACTTAAGAACTGAGAAAACTAAATTAAGCAATGACTCCTTCCAAATTCACACGTAAGAGAGAGTGAATAATTAAAATGTAGGAGTCTACTAGATGAAAGTTAGATTACCCGCAATGTAGTTTTCCTTCAATCAAGAGTAGAAAGGACATAATGGTTGAGAAACCATTCTAACTAGGATATGTACCTTCAAACAATCAGATCTAGAAGTTAAGGAAGGGTTCTCTTACCAACAATGAGTTCTCGCCCTTGTAGTGAGGTCTAATTTCAGCATTCCAAAAATTAGCGGTTGGACTTGAAGACTATCACTCCTCGGAAAGGAGACTTCTAACATATATTATTTAGAAGCAAGACAAACCTCCTCTTCAGCTTAAAATCAAGGATAATCTTGTGGACGTCTAAATGGAGGGTTAAAGTCTGGATAGTGGTTGGTGCCTATATGATAGTTGCTTCTTGGATAGATGCTTGACATCTATGAAAAAAAAAGGTGGTGACTTAGATGATGGTTGATTGGGCCTCACACCCTCTTCCTCACGAAGTGACAAATGTGCAAGCTAATAGAAGAAGATAAGAAATTTTTATTCATTCATAATAATCCCCTATTACAAGAGGGCTTGGGTATTTATAGACTTTCCTAGCCTTTTTCCTAATTAAAAGTGGGCACAAAAATTTTAAATTTTGAAAAGAGTGGGAAAAAAACATGTTTGAACTTTCATGAATCAAAGAGGGGTATCATTAAGGAAGTTTGGCCCTCTTTTTGGATAGTTCAAAAAAGGAGGGGCGCTCAAATGGAGGATGAGGTGGTTTTCAACTAGGCATAGGGTGCCCAAATGGAGGGTGAGGTGGTTTTCATCTAGGTATAGGAGGCCCAAATGGAAGGTGAAGTAGTTTGCTCCATTTAATCTTCAAGCTTAATAGTCCTAATTTGAATCTTTCTTGACCCAACTTACAAGACTCAACTAATTGCCAAATCAAATTGAATTAAAATTGATCGAGTTGAGCCCAACAGACTCAATTGAACATAATAATACTAAATTGAAAATAGATTTGACTTAAATTAAATACATGACATAAAGTGACTCAAGACCAAAATATATTGTCAGAACCCAAAACTTAAGTATCTGAAATCCATAATGAGTGTGGATTGGGTTGAATTGCATGCATCCTCTTTCTGATCCTGATGCCCGCACCACATGAGGATGCCCATGAAGGGAGGCAACATCCCAGCTATCAAGCGACCCTTCACCGCCCGAGATACAACGCCCTGGCGATGCCTAGAAAGGCGCGATCTGCGGCTAATGATAGGACATTAGTAATGGCAATCCAATAATGGTGCCCAGCTTTTTTTTTTATCATCCGAGAAGTGTCTCCTCGACCTCACCACGGCAACGTCTCCCCCTGTACCTATCCTTAAATGAGAGAAGACTATGAAAGGACCTCACCTTCCGAGAAGCACGTGCTCGCCTCCGATGATTAATGGCGCACGAGGCTCAATGGCGGTAAAAGCTTTATGCTTCTTTCGCTTGGCGAGTATGGGACACATGGCCGCATAAGCTTAGGAGCGGGGGTGGGGGCATCTGATGTGGCTGGTAGGGCCATGTTAAAGTTAACGGCTGAAATCGGCTAATGGAGCCATAACTTAATAGACGACGAAAGCCATCGGATGAGGCTGACATATCCGTGTTCCAGAGTCGGCCTCGGCATCCAGCGTCGGCATCGGCATCCTAAGTCAGCCTCGGCATCTAGCATCGGCCTCTGCATCCAGCGTCGGCCTCGGCCTCGGCCTTCAGATTCAGCATTGGCAATTGGCATCCGGAGTCAGCCTCGGCCTCCAGATTTGGCCTCGGCTTCGACAAGGATGGCTCATATGGCCCATCAACCTCTCTGCGGCCACCACGTCTAACAATACCTAGCCCACCAACCTCTCCGCAGCCACCACGTTTGACTTTGACAAAGCCTAGCCCACCAACCAGCGGCCACCATGACTGACAAGACCTAGCCCACCAACCTCTTTGCGGCTACCTCATCTGACAAGACCTGACCCACTAACCTCTCTGCGGCCACCACGTATAATATTTGATAAGGCCTGGCCCATCAACCAACTGTTGCCGCTCATGCTAGATGGGACAAAACCCACCAATTCTGATGTACTACAGGGAAGACTCCCTCCACCACTGAACTCCACACCACTCATCCTCTGCCAGGTGGCGAGACCTCGAAACTAAAGATTATCCATAAATAGGGTAAGAGGGACCCCAGACGAGGTATGAACACTTAGATGCTCACATAGAGTTTCTCCACTTAACTTCTCTCAAGTTCTCTCAAGCTTATAAATGTTACTCAGATCACTTCCTTGAGCATTGGAGGGTTCCCACCAGAATCACCGGCCCCTGGGACTTCTTGCAGGTCTTTAGTCGGAGCGAGGCCAACAAGGGATCCCGAGTCCGTTGGAGAAAGCAGCCAATGCTCACCGACATTCAAAAGAAGTGATTTGGCGTCAACACATATAAAGTTTATTGTTGTTGTTGTTTTCTTATATTTAAATCATGCCATGATTTTCTTATGACATTCATTATTAGCATTTGAAATGCAAAAGATTTGTGCACACTTACCTGTATATAGATATCAAAAATTCTTCTTCCACCACTTTGCCAATTAGGTGGATTGAGGATTTGTATCTCGGCAAAATGCAACTTTATAGTGTAATTTCCATTCTGAAGCCCAAGACCATAGTATCTTAGTGATGATGTAGATAGCCTTGCGGTTTGGTACAGCTTTGGGTCAAGAGTATTTGTGACTGGAGTTGTACTATACACTATGTTCTCAGGACTCGTTTTGTCCATAAGAATTCCGATGCTGCTAACTGCCCATTTGTTTGGATCAGTCACATAATAAGCTGCAGGTGCGATAGATTTGCTGTCACTTTCATACACAGTTCCATCAGAGGATGTTATGCCTTGATCACCACCGCAATTTATAGCAAAGGAATAATCTGCAGATTAGAGGATGAAAAAACAATTATTTTAAAAGAAAAAACTAATGAAAAAAAATATAAGGGCAACTTACAAATTGGTGATCCACGGTTGCAAGGTATATCTCGCTGAAGACAATTCAATCCAGAAGGCAAAACACTGTAGACATAACAATGCAATGACAACATTTTAGAAGAAAAAGACTGGGTGCTGTACAAGTTTTATTGGTTATTTTTATCAATGACAAGTACCTGCTATTAGAACTGTCGACCACAAAGTTGTTGGCTACTAAGTTCCTGTACAATACAATAAAGGGAGTTCACAAACAGCAGTACTAGGGCATGTCAAAAAATTATTCTAGGAAAATAGAAGGTAGTGCCTCAGTTGCGGCCTAAGAGATGGTTAAATCAATTTAGTTAAATGCCATCTCTCGGTGATGAAGTAAGACAATATTTGTATTTGTATAATTCCAGCCAAAGAAAGAAACAATGAAGGGATTTGTGGAGAACATGGAGCTCACAATTGCAAGATTTTTGGGCTAACAGAAATCATTATTTTAAATAGATTCAGTTGTTCCAAATTCAACAAGATTGAGGGGATTAACAGGCATCCTTACGCTCCAACTTCTTTATGTTGCCCCTTTAAACTGCAACTCCAATCAGTGAGGCAAGTATCGCCAAGATGGGATATTTTGGCATCCTTAGTTGGTCTAGAACAGAATGAAGATGTTTCTATATACAGAAGAATGATCTTGGCGATCAGAAATCATAGTTCTACTATGAAATTTTATATTGTGAGACCACGCATACGGAGCCAAATTTAAAACTATACTCTCAATGTTTTGCCAGGTTGTTCATGTCATTATAGTTCCACTCTTCACAATATAGTTGACAATATCAGATACCATGTATAGAAATAGAAACTATCCTGGTTCTTTGAGAAGGATTGAGCTGTAGTAAATACTTCCAAACATTGCATTATGGCAAGATAGTAATACAGAGAGTTCTCTGCTTTTTCAACATACAGTTTCAAAGCTGATTGGCTAACCCAAGAAGGAAAGCTTCCCGATAGTTGATTATATGATAGGTCTCTGCAAGGAAGCAAAGATCATATGTAGTCAGCAGCATGAAAACAGCAGAAAGGAAAGCAAGCTGATTGTAAAGTCATCAAGTGACATTAGGCTAAATTATTAAAAGGAATCATAGAAGAAGCCGATCAGATGAACATTCTTGCATACATAACTCTGTGAACAATTTAAATGAAAGAAAAGGATTTGAAATAGGATGAGAACCATCAAAATATTATGATATCATCAGATTTGTATGTAAATCAGGAAGAATTAGATGAACATACATATTAAGAAGCGATGTGCTTTTGCTAGTAGGCAAGCTACCAAAGAGGCTATTGTTCCCAAGAAACCTGCACGCATTATAAGAAAAAAAACAAAACTTTTTTGTTAGAAATGAGCATGGGAAAAGAAACCCTCCAAAGTGTAAGCATTTCCCATTTCAGAAAAAGTGTTTAGTATATATCATTGATAAATGAAGACTGCTATATTTCTTACAAGTACTTGAGTGAACTCAAATCGAAGAGAGATTGAGGAAGTGTGCCTGTTATATTGTTAAAGCTCAGATCCCTGTAGAGGTGAATTTACAAAAGAACAAATATATTTGTTATTAGTGCACAGGCTGAATTCTGTGAACTCATACATGGAAGATACTAACAATCTAACAGAAGTCATCAGCATGAATAACAAGTGACTGTGGCTGACTTACAATCTCTCCAAACTAGTGTGGCGTGAAAAGTCTGGAACGGCATCGGATATTCTGCTATTCCTTAAGCTTCTGTAAACATTACATGATGATGTTAATTGACAAATGGCATTGAAAGAGCCAAATGAAACATGATGGCAAATATTGTGGTTGAGAAGCAAGGGACTTACAAGACGATTAAAGATGTTAAATTGCTAATAAATGCCAAATTTGAGCTTCCATTTGATATTTCGCCTATCCGTCTGCATTGCCATATATGTAGATCATGAATTAAGTAAGCATTTTTCAACAAAGGTGCGTATGCATATCAACTTGATCAATGTCTAATGATTATATGTTCTTGGCATAGTTTAACTGCATTTTGAGAGTGCTGCAACTAAGACATCACTCAGCTTAATACTATGGGTCACAGAATAACCTAATATATTGCTAATAGTCAATTGAACTAAAAATAGATGAACAAACTTACAAGTCTTGCAAACTGGTGACACTAGAAAGACTTGAAGGGATTGGGCCTTCAAAAGAGTTTCCATACATCATCCTATAATGAAGACTCATGGAATTAGCAGACTAAAAGGGAATTTTATGGTATTCCAAGGAAAAGATTTGGTTTCATAGGTAATGTCACTTCCTGCAGCTTCCAAATATCAAAGCAATAACAAATGTGAAATCCAATGTGTTTTTTTTTTTTTTTCTTTTTACCAATGAAGCATAAAAAATTTCTCATGATCCTTTTCACAATTTAACAGTGCATCTAAATATGCAATACATGATTTGTTATTTAATGAAAATCATTTAGTTTATTTTCAGGCCACCTGTGCTAAGCATCAATGAACTTTTATCTCAATAGAAACCCAATTGAAGAATATATATATATATGTGTGTGTGTGTGTGTGTGTGTGTGTGTGTTTTGATGAATATAGTTACTTGTCTAGTGAACAAACATAAAATTTATCTTCCTTTTGCCTCCTCGAGGCTTGCCGGGTGGCTAGGTAGGTTCTGTCCTTCCTACCTCTCTCAACTCAACTCCAATCGATTAACAAAAAAAAAAGATAAGAAAACAAAAGAAAGGTGGACTACCAACATCACAAGAAATATGATATAGGCATCAAATAAAACAAATTAACATATTCATATTAGATTTCAAAGGGTATCCAATGAAATTTTAATTTCTCAATCATACAAAACCGTCAACATGTCTCACTGCTGAAGTCTGGTATTTTGCCTGTGAAATAATTGTCCATTGCGAACCTGAAATTATAATAAAATTAGCCTAGGCTATTTTGAATTTATGTACCCAAATTTTGCAAACAAAATATATAGGACTTACAAAGACCGCAAGTTTGTGAGATTTGATACAATTGATGGAAACTCACCTCCAATCCAATACTATCAATGTGCCTATTCAAGAAATCATGAAGTGGTAAATTATAAGGCCCATGTTACTCATTTTTTATCTACAAACATAAAACATGGTGTTTAGAGGTAATGGAAAGCTAACAATTCTTGAAGATTGGTCAAGTTCCCAAGCTCAGAGGGGAGTGAACCACTAAAGTTATTGAAACTTATGCCCCTGCAAAAGTTCAAGAAAAATCAAATCAGTCTTTCCACCTTATCATGACACCCCTCCACTTGTTTGTTATTATTTGTCCATATCCTAATTTGCTTATTGTTATTCTTCTTATAGATATTATATGAAGCATGTTATTCTACCTCATAATTTAGGATTAATTGAAACATCAAAGTTCAAACATCTCAATAAACAAAAGAAAGATCTAAATGCAACAAAATTATTAAGACTGGATACTAGTAACTTGCCATTTGACCAGCATAAGTTGAACCACAATAAAAGCATGAAAAAATTGTCATTCTTACAGATAGTTGAGATTTTGAAGCTTTCCAAGCTCCTTTGGGATGGTTCCTGATAATGCATTTATATAAAAAGTCCTAGAAGAAATGGAAATGAATTATGACAAGGACAACAAAGAAAGCATAGATATTTTAAGAAATCACTTTGTTAAATGAGCTTCTCACTAATCTTACAGGTATTGCAACATCGTCAAATTCCCAATAAATGCTGGCAATGGACCGATTAAGTTGTTCCTAGACAACATCCTGCAAAAAATTATTGTCATTTTATCAAAATCACTAGAGTCAGCATAAATGTGAACTAAATATTTTCTTATGATTCTCTAGGTATTTCAATTTTGTGTTCTCATTGTGGCATAACACTGGATCATCTAAATAGAGTTTTAACATCCTCATATTTAGAACTTGATTTTAGGAATGGCAATGGGGTGGGTCAAGTTAGTTTTGGCCACCCTCATCTCCATCCCTAACTTCCAATATCCCATCTCATACTCCATCGAGGTAATAATTTTATTCCCCATCCCTGATCCTATTGACAACAGGATCCCCAACCTTGCTTATACTCTTTTTTTTTTTAAATTATCTTTAAAATATATTTAAAAATATATTTTTAATATTTAAAAATTTTAAATATTTTAAATATAGATTTAGAATGGCTTATAGGGTAGGGTATATTTATGCTATCCTTGCTTTAAACCCAACAATAAAGTTTTTGGTTTCCTTGATATTTGTTTCAAATATAGTCCGAGCTTAAAAATTCCATCTTAATCATGATAGTTTCTTGTCAGGTTGGAATAAAATTGCCATCCTATTTGCTTTCAAATAATTTTATAATTTTAGATTTATTTAACAAATAAGGGCACTAGACGAATGCTAGAACATGACATATGATGCATGCCTACTATGTCCAGATTTTTCTGTGAAGCCACATGAAATTGACGAAGTCATTGGCCTTTTGGATGCAGCTAGCACAACTAACGTGCATGTTATTAAAAAAATAATTTGATGTTCATATTATAAGATAAATTTTTAGCTACACTAACTTGTGCATCTATAATTCTTTAAAAGAAACAAAAACACCTCTTTAATTTGATTGGAAGTTTGAGATAGTGAGTGGCCATACAACTTGTCAAGGTATGTCAGGTTTTGCAGCTCCTCCGGGATTGTTCCTACAACTTCAAGGTCAGATACTTTCCTACACACAAACATATTAACAAAAATAAGCATAGAAGAGCATCATAACAAAAACAACTCAAGTTGTTAATTCTAAGGGTGGAACAAATATTTTTTCTCATGCATCTAATTCAAAGTCTATATATATATAAATATATATAAGTCAATATGCCAGATTCTTTTGATGCAAACTAATTAAATGTTGTATATCAACATAATCCAATTTGATTAGTAAGTTCACCATCAGCCATATTTATGAATAGAAGATGAGATTTGAACTGGCAAATAGCCAAATGTTCACATATATCCCTTGTCCAAATCTTCGTGGCATATATATATATATATATATATATATATATATATATATATATATATATAGTCAATATGCCGGATTCTTTTGATGCAAACTAATTAAATGTTGTATATCAACATAATCCAATTTGATTAGTAAGTTCACCATCAGCCATATTTATGAATAGAAGATGAGATTTGAACTGGCAAATAGCCAAATGTTCACATATATCCCTTGTCCAAATCTTCATGGCATATATATATATATATATATATATATATATATATATATATAAGTCAATATGCCAGATTCTTTGATGCAAACTAATTAAATGTTGTGTATCAACATAATCTAATTTGATTAGTAAGTTCACCATCAGCCATATTTATGAATAGAAGATGAGATTTGAACCAGCAAATAGCCAAATGTTCACATATATCCCTTGTCCAAATCTTCATGGCCTCCTCCAAATGGGGGAGTTTTATCAAGGAATATTGATTGATCAGGCAACATTTAGGAATAAGTGTCAGGCTTGAAGGATCATTAAGTGATTTCAAGCTTGACTTCAACTAGCACTAATACACACTTGCTTGACTCAGCCCATGCTTGACCCCACCTAACCCTACTCAGACCCAACCCATCTTGTTGTAGATGCAGACAATCCAAGGCATTTTGACCACTCACTTGCCCTTAGGAAACATGATTAGAAATCTTGATTTTTAATATATGAGTATTTTAAAATATTATATCCTAACAACTGAAACCATTATATATAATTTTATTTTATTTTATTATGAATGAGACCTTCTTTTTCATCCAACTAGCAACTAATATCGTTAATCATGTTGGCTAATCATTGCTTTTGTATTATGATACATATAGGGAGTAAAAATTAATAATTAATTGAATTGCAGGGACTAGCATCATGGAATCTAAAAATTATATTATTTGACATAAAAAATTAACTCAACTTTTCCTGCAAATTAAAATCAACAATATTGAAATGAATGCTCGATGCAAAATCTCCGCGTTTTAACACTGAATTGCAATAGCCAGGGTAATATCTTAAAAGCCTTGGGGTCAAACTAAATTAGATCCAGCGAGAGATGTTTGGGCATACAATTTGGTGATGTGGCAGGTGGTCTGATTGTCGTAGGTGCAGTCACATTGATGCCGGGGTTGAAGGCGTCGTCGTCGATGTTGGTGGAGTCGATGGCGGCCCCGCTGCATGGATCACCGCCGCTGGTGTTCCACGCTAACGCCGCCGGCGGCGAAATCGCCTTCAGCCCCCACCTTCCCATCATTGCGTTCAACGCGTTCACTGCAATGTCCCGAGAAAAACAAAAGTCATATCAGCAAGGCGCATAACTACCGTCTGATATTCGTGACACGCATTTCCCGTGCGCGACCAAAATTTTTTATTTGTTTACTTTAGTGGCCTGTCAGGTGATTTGCGGCAAGCGTCTGAGAAAAGGCGCCCAATTATTCACCGGCGGTACAATTCCACGTGGCATAATCGGACTGGATAGATCCAGATTCAACCAGCATTGGACCATCCGCGAATCGCCACGTCGAATTGCAATGATTTGGTGAAATATTTGAGCCGGGTTAATATTTGGGTATTTAAGCCGAAACGCATATGTTGCTTTAAGGTATTTACTTTCTAAAAAAAATTCTAAACCATCAAAAGATTTAAAAGACCATCTGCTTCTACATATATCATCATTATATTAAAAATAATAATATTTTTGAATAATACATATGAAAAATATAACGCATGTTGTTTTTTTTTTTTTTTTTGTAGCTATTTCTTATATCGCATGAGTATGCCAGATAAACTAAAGTTAACCTTTTAATTATTTAACATGAAAATTTTAAACTTTTTTTTTTCTGAGTTGCTCAGCGTTTCTGAAGTGTTAGCTAAAAAGGAGAGAACTATTAGGTCGACCTTAGTTTTCTTTGAGTTGGTAGGCATACCTTCCGATGGGTCGGTCGTCGCTTGCGCTCCAGATCTCTCAACAAGGAGGAAGAGATGTAGAAAGCTCAGAACAAAAGCCCATGAAGAAAATATTGAAGGTTTTCTTTAGCACCGTCACCGCCATATCTCTCTGCTCAGAGGATTCTTAGCTCCTTGATTTGTCCTCGTAGCACCCTCTTCACCTTATAACGCTGGGGAGGATGGTAGGTGGGGGACCATCACGTCTAATCTCATTTGAAGTGAGATTATTATTATTATTATTAGTAATAGAATCAAAGGTTGACACAAAGTTTATTTTTATGTTAGATGAGAATAGGTATAGAGATAAATATCTCCATCCTATCCACGCTTCATTTCATTCCAATCTTGCCAATTATGTTCAATGAGTCCTATAGAGTGTTTATATATATATACTTTTAATAATTTTTATTAAAAAATTATATTATTTAAAAAAGTATAGATGAGACGAAGATGAGAATTTATTTTTCTTGGAGATAAAATAAAAAATATCTTTATTTATGAAATAAAATATAATAGAAATTATTTTTTAGCATAAATATAGACAGAGACTAAGGTTTTCGGTCCCCCTGAATCATTGTCCATTCCTATCAGAGATGCAGACTAAGGATGCTTCGATGCTTGAAGACACAAACTAAAAATACCTGGCTCGAGTAAAACTCTTAAATCAGTCCCTTAATTTTGCATCTATGTATGGCTGGATTTAGTTTCTAAATTACAGTTTTAACCCCCACTTGCTTTCCTCTCAACATCATCACATTAACTTTGCCCGAAACATTTCTCAACTCGATGTAACCCTCACCTAAAGCAAGCTGACATGGTCCAAGTTGATACGATCGAGTTTGATTAAGCATCACTTAACCACATGATTCGATCCAACTTGATTGGTGAAGGCAATGTCTGGATCAGATCATGTAGAATCTATTCAAGTTCAATTGGAATGCTGATCAGATTATTGGGCTGTATTAGATTAGCTACTCTAGAAATTAAATAGGACATGAATAACTTTATTGTGATCTCATTAACCTAAATGGCAGGTCTGGCCTTTTCTTTTAGGAGTATTTCATTTGCACACTACAAGAAAATAATGAAATAGTGATGCAAATTTAGCGACGCATTCTTCGTCGCTAAATTGCGATCAAATTGCGACGCCTCCGACAACAAAAAATTGCGACTCAATTAGCGATGCATAGCGACTCAATAAACCAGATAATCAAAAAATTAATTTTTTAATTTAGCGACGAAAATAATGCATCGCAATATTTTTAAAATTAAATTTTATAAAATATAATTATGAAATAAAAATATTGCGACGCAACCAAATGCGTCGCAATGTTTTCAAAAAAAATAATTATGTTAAATAGCGACGCAATAAATCAGAAAATTAAAAAAATAATTTTTAATTTAGCGACGCAAGTATTGAGTCGTAATTATTTTAAATTAAATTAATTTTTGTAAAATATAATTATGAAATAAAAATATTACGATGCAATTCAGTGTGTCGCAATGTTTTAAAAAATCGATTATGTTAAATAGCGATGCAATAAAACAAAAAATTAATAAAAAAATTTTTTATTTAGTGACGCAAGTATTGCATCGCAATATTTTTTAAAAAATAAATTTTATAAAAAAATTAAAAGTAATTATGAAATAAAAATATTGCGACACATTTGATTGCGTCGTAATATTTTAAAAAATTAATTATGTTAAGTAGCGACGCATTAGCGATGCAATAAATCAAAAAATTAAAAAATTAATTTTTAATTTAGCGACGCAAATAATGCATTGCAATGTTTTTTTAAAAAAATTAATTTTATAAAATATAATTAAAATATAAAAAAATTAAAAATAAAACATTGCGACGCAATGAAATGCATCGCTGTTTTAAAAATTATTTTTGGTACATGCGTCAGATCGGTCGTTGCCGATCGGGATTATGGCTTGGATTGATCGCAACCGTCGGATCGTCGTCGATCGGATCGATCGCGACAGTCCGAGATTGATCGTCGCCGATTGGGATCACGGCTTGAATCGATCGCAACTGTCGGATCATCGCCGATCGGACTGATCGCAACGGTCCAAGATCGGTCGTTGCCGACCGGGATCATGGCTTGGATCGATCGCAACCATCGGATCATAGCCGATCTGATCGATTGCAACGGTCCAAGATCGATCGTCGCCGATCGGGATCATGGCTTGGATTGATTGCAACCGTCGGATCGTTGCCGATCGGAGCGATCGCAACGGCTCGAGATCGATCGTCGTCGATCGGGATTAGGGCTTGAATCGATCGCAACCGTCGGATTGTCGCCGATCGAACCGATCGCAATGGTCCAAGATCGATCGTCGCCGATCGGGATCATGGCTTGGATCTATCGCAACCGTCGGATCGTTGCCGATCAGATCGATCGCGACGGTCCGAGATCGATCATCGCTGATCGGGATCACGGCTTGGATCGATCGCAACCGTCGGATCATTGCCGATTGGATCGATCGCGCGGTCCGAGATCGATCGTCGCCGATCGGGATCACGGCTTAGATCGATCGCAACAGTCGGATCGTCACCGATCGGACCGATCGCAACGGTCCAAGATCGGTCGTTGCCGATCGGGATCACGGCTTGGATCGATTGCAACCGTCGGATCGTCGCCGATCAGATCGATCGCGATGGTCCGAGATCGATCATCGCCGATCGGGATCACGGCTTGGATCGATCGCAACCATCGGATCATCACCGATCGGATTGATCGCAACGGTCGGAGATCGGTCGTCGCCGATCGGGATCAGGGCTTGGATCGATCACAACCATTAGATCATCGCCGATCGGACCGATCATAATGGTTCGAGATCGGTCGTCGCCGACCGAGATCATGGGGCTTGGATCGATCGCAACCGTCGGATCATCGCCGATCGGATCGATCACGACGGTTCGAGATCGATCATCGTCGATCAGGATCACGGCTTGGATCGATTGCAACCGTCAGATCGTTGCCGATCGGATCGATCGCAACGGCCCGAGATCGATCATCGCCAATTGGGATCAAGGCTTGGATCAATCGCAACTGTCGGATCGTCGCCGATCGGACCGATCGCAATGGCCCGAGATTGGTCATCGCCGATCGAGATCAGGGCTTGGATCGATCGCAATTGTCGGATCTTCGTCGATCGGATCGATCGCAATGGTCCGAGATCGATCGTCGCCGATCGGGATCACGGCTTGGATTGATCGCAACCATCGGATCGTCGCTGATCGGACTGATTGCAACGGTTCGAGATCGGTCATCATCGACCGGGATCATGGCTTGGATCGATCGGAACCATCAGATCCTAGCCGATCGGATCGATCGCAACGGTCCGAGATCGATCATCGCCGATCGGGATCATGGCTTGGATCGATCGCAAGACATGTTTGGTTAATTTTTTGACATTTCATTAAGACATGTTGACATTTCAAATATTATTTCATTGTGAGAAAATTGGTTAATTTTTTGTCTCAACTTTACATATAGGTACCTTAAGAAGTTAAAAAATAATGTGCGTAATAAGGCATGGGTTGAAGGTTCTATATGCAATGCATACTTGGTCGAAGAAGTTTCAGCTTTTGCCTCGCATTACTTTGAGGGTCACGTCCACACGAGGAGCCGAAATCTTGATCGTAACGATGACGTATGTGTGGACGAAGGAGAGCCTAATGACGGCAGAATATCAATTTTTAAAGGTATCGGCCATTCATTTGGGGGGCAGAAGTCAAGAAATCTTAGCAATATGGAGTATAATGTAGCACTTATTACATCCTAATGAACTGTAGAGAAGTCGATCCATATATTGAGCAAGTGTATACTTCAATGCTTAATTGGAACTTCTAATTTAAATTACAATATACCATACACTACATTAAATTTCAATTTAACGACGCTTTTAAGTTATTTACCGACGCTTTTTTAGCGCCGGAATACGGTTTTTCGACGCTTTCTAAAGCATTGGTAGAAAGGGGGTGGTTACGAAATTTGCCGACGCTTTAAGGAAGCGTCGGTAAAAATAAAAATGCCGACGCTTTAAATAGCGTCGGCAATTTCGTTTTCGACGCTTTTTAAAGCGTTGGCATATAAATCTGCCGACGCTTTTTGAAGCGTCGGATTTTAAACAAGCCGATGCATTTTGAAGCGTCGGCTTTTAAACAAGCCGACGCTTTTTGAAGCGTCGGCTTTTAAACAAGCCGACGCTTTTTGAAGCGTCGGCTTTTATATAACCTACCGACGCTATTAAAAGCGTCGGCATATTAACAGTCAATTTTTTTAAAAAAACTAAATTTACAAACATATGATCTGAGGATATATAAGCATACTGAAGATGTATATTGATGTATAGACCATAATGCTAAATATTAATTTGTGTACTAATTAATTATCTTAAACAGGGAATATAGGTGAAGGAAAGTTGATTCAGTTCACTGCAGAGCACATCGAATCATAGGTCACATCCTATAGATAAGCTTCATCATATTAACATCACAGTAAGTAATAACAGAGCTTGAAGGTATAAAATAACATATCATCAAATAGGTATGCACTCACTCTCTATAAATATGGTGCCCATCTCAAATTGTCCATATAAAATGACTAAAGGAATAAATGTCAAAACATGATAAGGATACGTCAAGAATCACCGGCAGATTATTTCATCTAACCAAACTTGGACACTATTTATTTGTCTATATTCTTGGAGAAGTGCTCATCCTATGCATTCAAGTGAAGGAAGAAGGAAGCACAGAAGACTCAAAATCAAAATAAATACCTGCTCAAAAGAACAAATGAGTAGTCCTCCAAGCCAATTTCACATAGACGCCACTGCAAGACAGTAATTTTTGAATACCATGTGGTAGAACAATGCAAATAAATAAATAACTAAATATACATTATCAAATGCTTGTAAACTACCTTTTGACGCATTGCTATAGCAGCATCTGGAGCATCATTTCTAAGACCACTTTCAAGACCTCTCACGAGCTGTGACCTTACAGTAGTCAAAGATTGCAGGGTTTTCATTAACAATTCAACCCCACCATTTCCAAGGAAATTATCTGCTTCCTCCAGCTTTTCCAAACTCTGTGACAGTCAAAAAAAATTATGTTCATTTACACGAGAAGAAAGCATCATCTTTAGCCCATGCATCTCATCTAGAGACTCCCATGATAAGAAACTGTATCTAAAGGCACTTTCAAGAGTCACACATACTTGTCATTGCATATAAATTCTGCCCATATTTGATTAGAATCATCTCATACATTTCACTTGTAGCAGGCAATGCAATTTGAACTTGACTCCACATGCTTCAGTATGATCCGTATTATATGCTCATGAAGACATGAAGCACATGGGGCATAAATGGTCACTATTAGAGGAAGAAGCATGCCACCAGAAATGTGGAGACATTGAAGAACAAAACTGGTGAGTGAAGTTCCAACTTTGCATTCAAAAACTGAATACAAGAAAACTCTCTCACCAGTACGTATGACCAATTACGTATGACCAATTTGGTTGCAAGACTCATGCATTTGAACAGTGTCATAGGAATAATGAATGCAAACTCCAAATTTCCTCACCCTCAGGTTTCCGTCCATGGTTCTCAAATCCATCTACAAGGAAATATTACATTTTTTAAAACTAAATTTTATATTGATAAAACTAAGTTGTCCGTTCATGCATTTATACCTACATACACACATTGTTCATGTCAATGTAAAAACATATGAAACATTGCTAAAGATTGGAGAAGACGGAGACTAAACTGAAAATTACATCAAAATTAATCCTGTCTTTCCCATTCTTTTCATCAGTTTCATTTATATGAGCTGCTTAGTTAAGTGTAAAATGTTGGTGCTTGTATCATGAAGTGCTTGTTATGAAGACAAGTTTTGATGCCACTTTTCCCCTCTTGAAGTGCCATTTTCATTTTTAACTCTCATGTGTTTTCCTATCATTCATAAGCTGGAGTTGCTGGGGCCTAATTGTCTTGCTCTCTTATGTGTTACCAGCAAGAATGTGAGGAGCTGGCAAGGAAGGTGGCTGAACTGAACAGTGAAAATAGTGCACTAACCATAGAACTTGAAAATCTCAAGAAATTCTGCAGGGATCTTAAAGCAGAAAATGAATCATTAGAGGTTAGCTAATTTTCTTTTTGGTCTTCTTTTACTTTTTTGATGTCAGACTAGATTATTATTTCCATTTATCACTATCTGTTATCTCTTGGAAAGAATTCTTTAGTCTGCAGGACTATTATCATGCTTTAGTATTGCTGTAATATTAACTGCAGTGAATAATTGAAATCTTATCTTAATGCCACTGGAAGAATTGTCAAAATGTCTCTGCATCTCTTCTAAATGTGGATCATGACATGCTGGTCATTCTTTCAAACTCAGCTGTCCCACTATAATTTTTCTTTAGAAAACCATGCTTCTTCTGGTTTCCCTTGTTATGATTTCTTGTGTTGGAATCATCCAATCTCGCCTCCTCATTGTCATTATTTTAACAGAATTTTCACTGCTTTTTAGAATAATTTGTTAATCTAAACCTATTTATTGCAATAGGCAGGCTTGACTCGCTTCTATGGGGCTGGTGTGGCTTCTGCTTTAGGCATCAAAGTTGAGTCATCAACAATGACACCAATTGATGGCGACAGCGGTGGCCAGTTTCATCAAAGTCCAGTTGATTCCAATCAGAACACTGGGAAGTGATAAACTGGCCCTGGCAATCCTAAATCAACTTCGAGATGAATTTAAACCTTTTATTCCTTAACCATCATCCTACGAGACTTGACACTTTTTTGGGCAAGGAGGATGTTTGTAAAGCTGCCAACATAAATAGGTAAAAGAAACTTGAGCTTTCAAGTCTATCAAGTCTATTGCAAGTCGTTGGGGGGAGGAAGCTTTTCTGCTTGTTTTGTGGTTCTCTTTTGTTGTAAGGAAATCTTGTATCTAATCTTGCCTATGCTTTTGTTTGAACCGGCGTTGCTCCCAGTTTTTTGGTACAAACAACTAGGAGGCATGGCCAACAGAGTAGTTGGCACTGTGGTAGTTGTCTGAAAATGTGTAATTTTTCTTTTATCTTATAATCTTAATGAAGACAGATGCATATATTTTTATTTAAAAAAAATAAAAAATGCAGCAGATATATTGATTTTGCAGAATCATCCCTTCAACTTAGCATCCAACAGATCATAAGGAGATGTAAATGATATCAAACAAAAGCACATAGAATTTGACTGCAATCAAACAAGATGTACTATAGCAATGTGGCTGACCTTAAAGCACCATTCAACATTGAGCCATGAAAACACAGCATTCAACAAGAAAGGGCAAAAGTGACACACAATGACCCTGCCTGACTGTTTCTGATTTCATTACCAGTGCTAGTCCTGACACATGAGGAGGAATCACTATGTGCACTGCTTAATCACGACAAATAAAGACTCTAATAGAAAAGATCATTCTCAACAAGCAGTTGTCAACTAACAAATAGAAAGGAGAGCAAGCAACAATAACAACTAATAACAAACAAAAACCAGATCACTCTCAATTGAGATGTTGTACCGTTAATGTCAATCTAAAGCTATATACATAGAATGAATATGCTGAGTAATGTGTTAACTATCATGAATCCTGAATTTTATAGTTTCTGAATTTTATAGTTTCTGAAACAAGTAAATGATTTGATATAAAAAATATAAATTTTTAGTTTAAGGAACATACGAACTCTTGTCTGACTCGCGCATAACTCTTGGATCCCGATGTATGGGGAACAGACAGAGATGCTCGTGCAGCTTTACCAATATTAGAATATGTCTGCAAAATTAAATAAATATACTTATTATATTTAAAAAAAAAATATTTTAAAGTATCTTAAATTATTAAATAACAACATACCTGTCCCCTCTCGGAGAACCAGTAATGAACCAACTCCATCCACTGATGAGGGGGTACATCAGGAGGACAAGTACCAACTACTTGCTCCTCGGTCATACCCGGCAACTTGTACTTCATCTTCAAATATGCCTTATATTCTTTCCATTTTCGGTTTAGAGACTTCAATACAAAATCATGAGTGGATGGAGGTAGTACAAACTTAGACTGCAAAACAATTTAATTGTTAAGTCTAATAATTGACTTAATTAAAATAAAATAAGCTGTTTGTAAATTAAAAAAATATAAAACAAAGCATAATATAACAAGTATACAAAATAAGAAATGTTTAGATTCAAATTTTTACCTGCACAACTCGTATAATCTCAACTTTATACGTTGGAAGCATGTCATTCCATTTTGCATAACTTAATGGACATAGCTGATGCCTCCGTGCAACTGACCCTAAAAAGGAACTCAATAAGCTAGCGGCTTTTTTAATTGGTTGCCCCAGCTGATTGCACTCAACCACTATCTGCTCACCCTCACGCATCTGCCATACATCCCGAACTAACATGGATCCGCGTCTGCGTGTAACCCTCCCAGATTCGTCTGCATAAAAATAGATATGCATGTGTAAACTATAGTAAAAGGTGTAAAGATATTTTATCAAACTAAATAAAAAAATAAATTACCCTGAATGTGTAGCTCATCATCTCCTACACCGACAATAGGATCATGATGCTCAGAAGATGGACCTCCTACACCAACAATAGGATCATGATGCCCAGAAGATGATGGACCTGCTGAAGAACCAGCATGAACCTGCTGTGATGAAGCAGAAGTGCGACCCTCTGTCCGTGAGCGCGGCATAATGTCACCTATCATTTACATCAGAGTAAGAGTTAGTGAAAATAAATATTAAATATATATATATTAAACAAAGGGGTAAGAGTGAGTTTTTTTTTTATTGAATCCTAAGTAAGAAAAAGGAGAAAGATGAAGATTAAAGAGTGCAAATTTATATGTATGTGCTGGTGTCTAGAATGTGTGAATGGAGTAACCTAGAGTAGCCAAGCGTCTTCACTGCTTGTGAGCTGGGGGCATTTCCGCTTGATCAGTGAGCTTAGTAACTTGACAACTGATAAAAAGTTTTCAATAGCCCATTGACCAAATGATTCTCCTCATTTTACTCTATTAATCAAACTAATTGGGAATTATTTGGTGTCAAAATTCATTCACAGATTATATTCATCCTTTATTTCTTATTTTAATCATCCAAACTAACTTATGCTATTGAAGTGAAGGGCATGGCTATGTGGCCACCAGCTAATGACCCCTCTGGCAAGTGTGCACTCACTGCGTTCCGGGGGTTACCGTTGAGGTCTAAAATTGACTAATCAAGAAATCAGCCACTGCTTGAATGACAGGACGTTCTTCAATCAAGAAAATCAGCCTTCTTCAATCTCAGCCACTTTTTGGGTTAGGCCATAGGTTTGTGGGAAACAAACTCATTAGATACAAAACAAGGCTTGTGGGAAACAAAACAAGAATTTTATGGACAGAGAAAATACGTACCTGTATTAAATGTTGAAATGGGATACTTGCCAATTTCAACATTTAAGGTCTCAAACAAAAATGAGAAAATACGTACCTGTATCCCAGATTGCAAGCTTCAATCGTTTCCCCCCAATGTCAACAATATTTACCTTAAAATCAACACCTAATGGAAGAAATGGAATGACAGAAGAATCTAAGTCCATTCACCAAACAAAGTTTAATTCTAGAATGAAACTTACCAATCATGCTTATTAAAAGTAAATCCAGACAGGTAGAAAGAAGGCTGAAACAAAAGAGTTTTTATAAGCCAGAAGAAATCTGGATATTGAGAGTACGGCCGAGGTGCATCACAAAATTTCTAAGAAAGTCCATTATAGTACAAAATTTAATACCAACAATAAGAATCAAGCATTATCATTTCCTTCAAATTCTGTCCTAACCAAGGATACCGTCGCATGTATGTCATCAACCGGTACAAAATTGAATGGCATTGAATGCGTATAAGTGTCATCATCTTCATCATCTTCCAACTGCTTTCCCATATCATATAAGTCCCTCGGTTTTGTTTTAATAACAGTAGCCCAATCTTTATCTTTTGCATCTTGTACAAAAAATACTTGACGAGCTTGAGAAGAAAAAATGAATGGATCATCCTTCAATAAGGCACCAGTATGTATCAACCTTGTAAAATTTACAAGTGTAAATCCATTTGTATCCTTCTTTAAACCCCTTGATGAGTTTATATCTACCCAGTCACATCTAAATAATATGACTTTAAAGATTCCGTAGTAATCTAACTCATAAATATCTTTTAGTGCACCATAATAAGTTTTTCCATCTGCTTCCACCATAACACCGCTATTTGTGTTCTTCTAAATTTCTCACGATCTTTAGTATGGAATTTAAAACCATTGATTATGAAACCATTATATCTATTGACAACTTTGTTAGGTCCTCGAGCCAAGGCTATTAATTCAGCTGAAAAATTTCTCTCCATCATCATTGATACCTAGAAAATAAAAAGGAATGTTAACAGGTTATTTGATACTAAATCTATACATATATTCTCTAAGTATATATCAAACCTGTTTTGAAAGCCATTCAGGAAATAACTCGACTAACCATCGCTGTTCAATCCTTGGATTAGGTCGAGTGCCATGATTAGCTTGTCGTTGAGACATTAAAAATTCGCTGCATAAAATTTACTTTATTCATTTAGAACAAAAAATAAGATATGATATTTAAACGTGAAATGCAATAGATCATACTGACCTACGATAGTCAGATATTATTTCACTATGGAGTAACACATAACGATGTGCTTGTGCCATTGATTTAGGATCCAATACAATAGTTTCAGTTTTTCCCAAGACTCTACCTGCAGTTGAAAACTTATACAATTCTGCATTATGTACGAAATCACTATACCGTTGAGGTCTATTAAATGTTGTCTCTACATCTTGAAGATATCTTGAACAAAATGTCAAACACTCTTCAGCAATATATCCTTCTGCAATCGAACCCTCTGGATAGGCTCTGTTTCGTACATAATCTTTCAATCGCACAAGGTACCTACAACATAAATTAATTTTTAAATATAGCATAATTATGATGCTACTTTTATTAAAAATTATAGTGGATCGATCAGTAGGATACATCAGCCTATATGTCGTACCTCTCAATAGGATACATCCATCTATAATGTACCGGTCCACCAAGCTTAACTTCCGAAGCTAAGTGAATGAGTAAATGTATCATAATAGTAAAAAATCCAGGAGGAAAAATCTTTTCCATCTGACAAAGTGTAATAGTAACATCAGACTCCAACTGATCAAGCTCTCCAGGATCAATAACTTTTGAACATAATGCCTTAAAGAATGATGATAGCCGAATTATAACTGCAAGAACTTGTTTAGGCACTGATGATCTTGCCGCTATTGGTAAGATATCTTGCATCAATATGTGACCATCATGACTTTTGAGATTAGAAATTTTCATATCTTTAAGATGCACACACCTTGAAATGTTTGATGCATATCCATCAGGTACTTTAATATTTTTCAATACTGCAAGAAAATAATTTTTTTCTTGAGGAGACATTGTATAAGATGCAGGAGGCAAATAAGTTCTATCATTAGCAAGCATAATGGGATGAAGCTCCGATCGGATACCCAATTCTTTTAAATCCAATCGTGCCTTCATGTTATCTTTGGTCTTTCCATCAACATTCAACAATGTTCCAAGTAGATTATCACAAACATTCTTCTCTATGTGCATGACATCAAGATTATGCCGAATAAGATTATGTTCCCAATAAGGTAAGTCAAAGAAGATACTCCTTTTCTTCCATAAATGCTTGCTAGGCTGATTTGTACATGTTATCTGTACATCTTCCTCATTTTCTTTTTCAAAAAAATTATCTGAATCTTCAAATACTTGTGCATCCATATTACTAATAGTCACTTCTTCTGACAATCCTTCTTGATCATTCCTTCCTCTTTTTGTAGAAGACTTTGAGAATTTACCATATATGTAATTAATGGAATCCATTTGTATACGAACATTAGTTCCAGAAGGTGGAATTGGTGCACATCCCAATTCTATGGTACCATCAAATAAATCTTTCTGAAAACGAAACGGATGATTTGGTTCTAACCATCGACGATGACCCATATAACAAAATTTTCCTCCATGTTTTAACCAAATTGAATGTGTCGAATCTGCACAACAAGGACATGCAACCCTTCCCTTTGTACTCCAGCCAGATAAATTGGCATATGCTGGAAAATCACTAATAGTCCACAACAAAGCTGCCCGTAGTTTAAATGTTTCACCATTTGAAGCATCAATTGCATCGACACCTTCCCATAACTGTTTCAATTCCTCTATTAAAGGTTGTAGAAAAATATCAATATCATTTCCTGGACCCTTATCACCTGGAATAACCATTGACAAGATAAGTGAGGATTGTTTCATGCACAACCATGGTGGCAAATTGTATGGTATTAGAACAACTGGCCAAGTGCTATATGTAGAATTTAGAGTCCGAAAAGGATTGAAGCCATCTGAAGCTAAACCCAACCGAACATTACGAATATCAGAGGCAAAATCAGAATGCCTAGTATCAAATGCTTTCCATGCTAGACTATCTGCTGGATGTCTCAACATTCCATCCTTCGTACGCCCTTCATCATGCCATCTCATTAATGAAGCTATTTTCGAGGATGAATATAGCCTTTTCAATCGAGGAATTAGAGGAAAGTAACGCAATACCTTCACCGGTTTTTTTGTTTTGTTCGTTACATCATCCTCATCCTCTTCATGAGTTGTCCATCGTGAAGATCCACAAACATTACATGACTCTCGATCAGCATTTTCACCATGATATAACATACAGTCTTTCGGACAACTATGGATCTTTTGATATCCAAGATCCAATTTGTTAACAACTTTCTTTGCTTCATAATAAGAGGATGGTAAACCGGAGCCTTCTGGAAATGCATCCTTTAGTAATTTGAGGAGCATGGTAAAACTCTTTCCGGACCATCCATTCATATATTTTATATGAAATAAATGTATAAGAAAAGAGATCTTAGAAAATTTCAAACAACCCGGATATAATTGTTCATCTGCGTCTTTAATCAAATTATGATACCAAGCTGACTCAGTAGTTGATGATTGCATCTGCTCCTCAACAAATGTTTGTTCCATAAATGTAGAACCATCACATATTCCACCTGTTTCATGTATATTAGATGAACCTCTAAAGTTTTGAACACCATGTCGAAAAGCATCTGTGATCAAACCTGTCATATCATCTCCTGCAAGGTTATCTTTCATATTACCAGATCCAATATCAGACGAGGAGGGTTGATTACTTAATATTGGCAACATACATTCTCCATGAAAAACCCACCGAGTATAACCTCTAGCAAAACCATTCCATATCAAATGTTCTTCAATGATTTGTGGATCTAGATAAGAACTGTTAACACATCGCCGACACGGACATGAGATCTTTCCATTCAAACTACTTTTATCCATACCAAATTTAATGAAATCACGAACTCCATCTAAATATTCTTTAGTATTTCTTGGTTTATTTATCCAACTTTTATCCATTTTAGGATAAATGATCGATAAACAACCAACTTTTATCCAATATCCTGCACGTATTTCATCATCATTAGTGTTCAACATTTAGTAGCAGGCATATAGAAACACCAACAGATAAGCATACATTGCTTGAAGATGGACAATGAAATTTGTCTCAAATGAATCATCAGACAAAAGCAAAATATAAATTCACAGCTAGAGACCCCAATAATTCGAAACTCTTATAGATTTTCCATGAAAGCTGGTATTAATTTTGCAAAATCTTCATATGTTCTAGAGGAACACTTTTTTAAATGTTTTCTTTATATTTTTCGATGGAATTTTTATTTTTAGGATGAATTTGTAAGGCTTGTCCATTTAAGAGTTAAATTTACAACTGACTTGTCTTGATTGATTAGTAGAAACTTGTGAAGTTTTCTTCCACTGTTACATTTCTTGTTTTTTGTGTCTACGCTCTCCCAGGTATGTGGTTTAAGGTTTGTGTCACTGTTACAAGAAGCCAAAAGAAAAGAAAAACAAGGGAAGGAAAAACTCATGCAAGACAGAAACATAGTGAGAAAAGTAGGCATTAAGACAGGCTATGTAGGAGCAGATTGGCATTGAGTCTTCAAACAAATTTCTGGATCACAAAGAAAGTTGAGAATTAAGGTGGAACAAGTTCATGCTCATGAAGAATTTAGCATATGACTACAAGTTTGTATCACCATTAAGCAAAGGATAGATCAACGTATTGTTCAAAATTTTTACTGCATATGTGAGAGAAGGCCATCTGAGTTAAGATCAACAAGCATTAACCAGTAGATCAATAGTTCTCCATGAAAAGGACGAGAATATTTTGAGAATAAAGCAAATATCCTAGATGTGAAACAAAAAACAACATTTCATAAAGGGCAAAAGTTAGAAAATCTAATGTTGGACCAAACAGATCTTAAAAACCTACCAAGTTCAAGAATGCACCTAACCAAATGGAATAGATCCAGCTGAAGAGGCTTCAGGACAACAGGAACACAAGAAGGGTGGTTTAGCTAAACATGAAATTACCGAGCCAGTTAAATAGGGAATGATGTTAAATGTGGTTGCATTGCTTTAATTAAAGACTAAATGTGGTTGCATTGCTTTAATTAATGATGTTAAATGTTAAATTTTAATTAACGATAATGATAATGATAACATTAAAATTTAACATTAAAATTATCCAATCAACTTAGATTTTCAAATTATCCCAATCAAGCCTGTATAATTGTCACCCTAATTAAATCATGTCTTGCAGATGAAATAATGCATGTGTATAGCCTCTCGAACACACTGTACTCAGAACAGCGCTAAAAGTTCTAGGGGAGACGCCATAGTACCACCAGAGGTATTATGTGTTTAAGGTCTGAACTATTATAGATTCCGATATTTTCTTATTGGTAGGAAGTTGGCAAGTTCCAAGCATCGCTATGCACCAAATGTTTAAGGTCTGAATGTGAGCCACAACCATGCATGTCAAGGTCATCCTTATCCATTGGAAATTGATGGGTTCCAAGCATAGCCATGTGCCAAGTGTTCAAGGGCTCATCAAAGGATGTGAGCGACGAATAAGTCAAGGTCATCCTTTTTTGGCTTTAATTGGCTGCAATTTCCAGTCTCCTCTTAGTCCTAAGTAACATAATGATACGCATGACTTATGAGCAACCACAATCTAGGATGACCATGACTCGGTCGTCGGTCCAAGTCCACCGCAGTGAATGACATTTGTTTGTTCTTATTTTTTCTAAACAGCATACCATGTTGTTTCCCTACACCCAATCTTTACATTGATTTGTGCTTGGACACCATTTAATAAGATGTTATCTATTATTGATATTGTGATCCTTAATGTTTCATCAACAAAAAAAAAAAATTTGGATGTTTTTGGCAACAGTTGCCAATATGAAATTGTGTTAAAATCAGGTCACTTTAACTTAATTATTCCATTTTCTCTGATACACCAGAAACATGTTCAAAATATAACCATCCTTGCCTACAAACACTAGTAATTCAGCAAGAAGTAACACATATTATGTTGCAAATGTGCCAAAATTGCACTCTTGTAATTTCAATCTTTTACGGGTGTTTTTTTTTCCTTTTTGGTTCCTTGTTTCTGCAAGGAAAATGATTCCACATTGGTTCTCTATTAACTCAACATATACATGCATCCTAATTATATATTAAGCAAGGTTTATTGTACTAGTATGTACCATCCTATATCTGGCACATTATACTTTATCGAAGCCAAACTGAGACTTATTATAAGGTCGTACTAAGTCTTGGTACATGGAACTGACCCCCTTGGTATCAGTATGATATTTGGTTTTAAGAATGCAAACGTTGGTATTAAGTTATTCAGAATGTGGAGCAGTTATTCCAGACATCTAATTTGTTGTCATAACAATTGGATAAATGCTGAATCTAAGTTAATCTACATTTAGCTGATATATATTGCAATTCTGTGACAGTAAAAACATAATTTCTGTGACAGTAAAAACCAAGTGCAACAACTTGAGGGAACCCATGAAGATACAATTTCTAGGCTCTGTCTGGTGACAGTAAAAACACAAGTGTATACACATAAGGATTAAACCATCCAAACTTCAGTCATGACTAGATTTTATGGAACAAATGTATAAATGTAAGGAATAATTATGCAGGAAACAAACCCATATATAAATATCACTGGATGCACATCAATGTGTGTAAATGAGGCACACAACAACTCTGCTGATGTAGAAGTATTAAGATATATGTGGAGATCAAAGCCATAAAAATGTTTAACAGAAAACACATTCAGTTCAGTGAATCCATATATAAAATACTTCCATCAAAACAAAAATTCTTATAGACAAGTAATCATAATCCTGTTCTAAGGAGAAAACAAGTGTGAAAATTACATGAGTACTTATAAAAACAAAAGTGCACATAACAGAACAAGATCATATAAACAAGATAATTCTTCAAAGATGACAAAACTTCATCAATGAGAAATCTCTAAGAAATTTGTTTCACAAAATCTCTAAGAAAGATGGTTCCTTTTGCAATATTAGGATTGGCTGCAAAAATTGGCAAAGAAACACTATTAAGATTAGGAGTTCTTGTAATCAAATGCAGAGACACCTTGGCAAAGAAACACTATTAAGACACTTGTAATTAAATACATCATTATTCATTGGTCAATAATAAAATGTTATTTTGGAAGTGTAGTGAAGGGCAGAACTTATTCATCGATTCATGTTTTTAGGTGCAATTGCAGTGGAAAACTCACCCAGGATGTTTGTAGTTGGCTATCCCTTATGGTAGGTGTCCTAAAAGTTCAACCAGAAATGTCTTTGTCAAGCAGCTCAGACAAACTGGAGATGGCAAACCTTGTTCTGCTGCCCTGCCTCTTAATGTAAAATCAAACAGGATGCCAAAGCCTTTTTTGAACCAGTCAAGCTAGCACATAGTTATAATATGAAGAACGTGTCTAGCAATCTAAATGGCCAGCCAGGAAAGAGCCTGGAGGAGGGCTACCCCCTAATCTTCATCTCATTGCATACTGGTCTCTTTTACCAAAAGAAAAGGGCACATAGATGCTAAAAGAGCACCTTTTCGGAAATGCTATTGAGAAACTAAAACAAGGAAGATTGGATTGTCTGACTGTGTTAGGTTTTTATAAGACTAGGTTCTGATGCTTGCTAGCAAAACCAATTTGATAGAATTTTTGTTTTTTACTTACTGAAACCAAGATCATCTCCAATTTGTCGAGAAACTGATGCATGATCACTAAAAGTCAAGGAGAAATGTAACAACCATAAATGAAATATAATGGATGCTCACAGACAACCATGCCCCCCATCCTTTTCCCACAGCCCTCTCAAGCTCACAATGGTTCTCAATTTGAAAGCAATGCCTAGATTTAGCCAGTAAAATATTAAAGTAAAGGAACAATAATAGAACAGTGGTGATTAATTTTAATACTAGTGCAATGTCATAATTGTGATCCAGAGATGATAAGCATTAGTTGCAAGGTGTATTATGCCAAAGGAGGGTCAAGGATCCCAAATTACAAGTTCTAGCTAGCCTTTTGAGGAAGGCCCTGAGCTATTACCCCATGATATGGGGTGACATGTTTTTCTTGTTGATCATTCATGATAAATTATTAACAATTTGTAATTTGATTAATAGAATTTGGCGTTTGGCAATAGGACAAGCTTGTCATCTTTGGTGGGAAGTCAAGTATTAAAAAATGGATTAATAGAGTATCAAATATGTTGCTACGATCAAAGGATCAAGCTAGAAATATCCTATTGATGCTTATCCCTAGTGTTGAGACCTTCCTAGGACTTAACTTTTATTACAACTTTTTTACTTGAAAGAAAGATATCAGGAATATTCTAGAGATATGCCATCTTTGTCCTGTTAAAGTTTCAGAAGAAGCTTTCATTACTGGATATATAGCTTGAAAGTTGGGCAAGAGATACTGTATATGACTTGAAAGAGTATTCAAAAACAAAATCAGTACAGGAATTACGCTTCCTCTTCCTTATTCAAAGAGCTCTAGCTGTAGCATAAATTGCAAATTTAGAATGTGATTTTTATGGCTTGTTTCCAAAAACTATCGAATATCTTGTGTTTTATATACTTATTTGTCTCAGCCTCTAAGATCCTGCATGATTGTAAACCATCCAATAATGGTTCTTTCCTACCAACCACTGATTGATGAAATTATTGGTGTTACTTACATTCTCTCAACAAATGAATTCTTATTACAATTGACTCAATGCAACGATAGGAAGTCTCAGACCAGGGATTGAAATAACCATCCATACCCACCACATCTATTATACAATTCACATTAGCTAGTTATCTGCATGATAGGGAGGTATGTGCATTTGTATCATGCATTGATAATATCATGTTGATACACACTGAAATAGATATAGTAGAATGGGCCTATAACTTACTTTTTCACTTTAGCATGTTCCTTACCATCCTGAATAGCTTCTTTTTCGGTAAAAAATGTATGCAACCATTCCCAACTAATCTTTTTCCGTACACTTATTTATCATAAAGGTTTCTCCTCACCCAGGACATCAAATGACCTTGCGCTAGATCCATAAATCTAGTACAACCAGCAAGCCTTGATTGTCCCATGTAAACTTAGAACAGACTAGAAAATATGCAATAATTGGAGTTACTAGATCATGACCCAGCAAGACTAGAAAACTTAGAACGAATACACTTACCAGTCAAACAAATACACTTACCAGTCAAATAAGCTCAGGCTAATTCAATTTGGTTCAGCCTAGTTTGATTAGGCTCTTCAACAGAGGCCGCTGGTAGCACTGGTTGAAGAGGGTGGCTGCACGGAGACGGCCGGGGCCGTGGCAGCAACAAACAACGATCACTTGGTGGCCGGCCACAATGAGGAAGGACTGGCCACAAGCACAAGCCAACAGGATAGAGCTTTGGCTTGCCTCTTGGTGGCGCCGATCAACAGCGGCCGCTGGAGTGAGGTTGAGCGCGATGCTCGAATGGTCGATCGGTCGTCTCTTGATCAGTAAACCAAAGCAACAGATTCCAACGGCTTACCTGGTTGCAGGTGTCGATCGTCGGAGAGGGAGGAAACGGGCGGCTACAGTATTTTCCAGTGGCTCTCCACTAGGTGGCGTCCCCAGGTGCAGTTCTGATCATCGGCAGCAGCGAGCAGAGTGAGTGCGATAGGGGATCTAGGAAGGAGAGGAAGACTCGGCAGCTACAGTGCTTTGGCCGGAGGCTCTCGGGCTAGGGCTCTGGTGAGGAGGAGGGGGGAGAGGGGCTGCGGGTGGGGAGGATCTCGGGCTAGGGCTCTGGTGGGGAGGAGGTGGGGAGAGGGGCTGCCACGGTTAGAAGAAATATAGGGCGGCGAGTGATGAGGATCTCGGGCTAGGGCTCCGGTGGGGAGGAGGAGAGGAGGGGGGCTGCGGCGGTTCCGTGATTAGGGCTAGGGCAATCTAAGGCTAAGGAGGCGGGGGAGGGGGGGGGAAGGATAAATCCCGAGAGAGAGAGAGAGAGAGAGAGGGGGGGGGGCCATGACAAATGTAATTAGGGTAAATCGTTCCGACGCTTTAAAAAGCATCGGCAGGCTTAAATCCCGAGAGAGAGAGAGAGAGAGAGAGAGGGGGGGCCGTGACTAATTTAATTAGGGTAAATCATTCCGACGCTTTAAAAAGCGTCGGCAGGCTTAAATCCTGAGAGAGAGAGAGAGAGAGAGAGGGGGGGGGGGGCGTGACTAATTTAATTAGGGCAAATCGTTCCGACGCTTTAAAAAGCATCGGCAGGCTTACTAAATTCCCCACGCTTTCCCCAAGCATCGGCAAAAAAGGGTTGCTATATTTAAATTTTAAAGTAGTGCATAATATTTAATTGCTAACATAAGTTTTAATCCTTATCATCCCATAAGGATGTATTGTGATAGACAACGACAGATGAATCCCGACATCAGTCAAGTTGCAATTGGGCAGAAGTTAAAAACGGAGTTCGCTTACTGGTTTTATGAATTTGTGAGTAGTATCACTCAATCAATTTCAATAATGGCTTTTATTTTTCGAATTGGTTGTGAATAACTTATTAATTTATAGGTAAACGGTTCATGGTCCATAACCGACAATATTTTCATTAAATGTCTATCGCAATGACCATTGAAGACCGTAACAACCTCTACTGGCTATTTTGTTAATGGGTACAAATTTCAAATTGAACAATTAGCAGCTTCAAGAGTCACGCAGAATTGGGGCGTGTGTGTTAAAGGAGAAAGTTTTGGAGCAAATATGCAGGATTATTACGGAAAGTTAGTAGAGGTGGTTGAAGTTGAATATCCCGGTTGGCCTATGAAACGAACTGTATTGTTTCGTTGCGATTGGTTCGATCCGACAGTTCCTATGGACAAAAGGGTTCATAATGACTACAATTTGGTTGAAGTGAACCATTGATGAAGATTGCAGAAATATGAACCATTCATCCTTGCATCCCAAGCTCAGCAAGTGTTTTACTGTGGATATCCAAGTTTGCGCAACGATAAGCGAGATTGGTGGGCTGTTTCTAAAATTGTCCCATATTCAACAATCGTATTAGAGGAGAGTTCATCAAGTCAATCAGCTGAGTGCCCTGCATTTCAAGAGGATGAGATGGAAATGTATGCAATTGAGGACGACACAAGGGCTCCTGAAACATCACTTAGAGATCCAAATGGTGATGTCCAAGAAATTACGGATGCAAATGTTTGGTTTCCTTTCGATGATAATGAAACTGAATCGCAGTTCGATACGGCATCGGATGTTGAACCAACATTTCATTAAACAAATGACACCGATTAAACATAGAGGTTTTTTTAATTCAACTTTATTTTATAAGTGTTAAATTTTTACATAGTCAATCATTAATCATAATTTAATTGCATGAATCTTTAGTATTTTAGTATGACGGGCAGAGGTAGATCTACCGATGACATACGGAGTGAGCAGGGACATAGCCCTGCTGCATCAGATCACATGAGCTTTGGAGATGGAGAGTTTGGATCTCCATACGTCGCACAGCCTTCGATCTCTCCAGCAGTCGGCGGTGATCCTGCATTGGTATTACCATCCAGCCGATCGGCACATATCTTCGAGAGTTCTTCCACCATCGGCAGCACCGTACTTCAACTGGATGCTCATGGGCTGTAAGTATATACTAATTAAAAATATATGTTTATCTTTTTAAGTCAATTACTTATAAACATGCATTTTTTTAATAGATTTATTGAGCAGCATCATGTATCGAGCCACATCAGGTCCGTATTTCAGAGGCATGCAGATCCCAGTGGCTACGATTGGCGCCACGTATCTGCAGCCACGAGGGAGTTTTATTTTTTGAGTTTCAGGTAAACTTATTAAATACAATTTATCACTGATATAAAATTTCTTAATCTTAATAAATTTTGAAACTAACTATTTATTTTAATGCAGAAAAAGTTTACGTGAGACCCTGCCAGCCATGATGTTATTAGGGCAGCATGGGAGGCTCTTACGGGATGTCGATACTCCGACATGCTTCATCGTTGAAGGTCATCGGGTCACCATCCTACGCATGTGCCAGAGGGTATTTGGCACGAGTGGCAGCAGGCCTGGCAGTCCGTTGGCTGGCGCAGGAGGTCCGCATCAGCCAGCATGAACCACCGATCCGAGAGGGGCGGTCCTGGCACGGGTCTCTCCCGCCACACTTCGGGCTTCATTTCGATTCAGGAGCACGGACGCCGTATGGTAAGAAAACATAAATAATTTAATTACTAATTTAGTTATTTACAAATATTGCATTAATATCAATTTTTTATTGTTATAGTCTGAGCAGGAGGGCGGAGATCCTGGTGAGTTTCGTCTATTCAGGGCGACACACACCAGGAGGGACGGTTCCTGGGTCGATACGCGATCGCGGAAGGTTGCGGTAAGAAATTAGCTTTATGTAGTATATGTTTAATTTCTAAAATTTTATTTAGAGAAATTTATTGATTCATTTATTGTTGATTTTATAATTCAAAGACACGAGTCGAGGAGCTTCACTCCCAGGCATCGCAGGTCGACTCCACTGATGGGAGACGCCCGTCGAACTCTCAGCAGAGGAGAGTCGATGTGTGTTTTTGGAGGCTGTTGGTGCCCAGCCGCGAGACCGCAGGGTCTATGGTCTAGGCACTAGAGCTTCTGCATATTTTCTCCATCAGGCCTCCAGCTCGCGATATTCTGGTGATATTCCTGCCGAGCGTTTAGACGACATTCGGAGATCTATTACGGAGGAGGTTCGGCAGGACTTTCGTAAAGAGGTTCGGTAGGAGGTTCAGCAGGAGTTCGAGCATGAGTTCGAGCAGCGTATGCGAGGCCATCAGCAGGAGCTTGCAGACGTGCGAGATCAGATGCGTCAGTTGCAGAATATGGTTAGCCGCATGTCGCAGGATTTCCAGCCTCCACGTGATCGCACGGATTCTTGATGTATTTTTTTTTTACTTTTTATATTTTGTACATGAAAACTTCAAAATTTTAATATATTAATTATTTTTGGAAATTGAATGATTATTGTTTGGATCAATATGAGTGAAGAATGTTTCGATCAATATTTAAATGTAACGAAATTGTATTAACCGTTTAATTTTTAATATTTTATTTTTTAAAAAAAAATTAATTAGCAACTCATTAGCGGCTGAAATTGCATCGCTAATATTTTTAAAATATTATTATTAAATATTGCGACGCAATAACCTGACGTCGTAATTTTTTAAAAAAATTTAATTAGCGACGCATTAGCGACTGAAATTGCGTCGCTAATATATCTAAAATATATATTATTAAATATTGCGACGCAACTAAATGCATCACAATATTTAATAATAATAATTTAGAAATATTAGCAATGCAATTTAAGTCTCTAATGCGTCACTAATTAATTTTTTAAAAATAAATTAATTAATTAGCGACTCAATTGCGACGAGATTTTTCATCGCAAATATTTTAAAAAAAATATTTTAAAATTAGCGATGCATGTATGTTGCGTCGCAATATTTGCGATGCATTTATTGCGTCGCAGAGAGTCGCTGTTAAGCGATGCAATTGCGATAAATTAAGATTGCGACGACCATCGTAGCGACGCCGCAATTGCGTCGCTAATGCGTCGCTATAGGGTGTTTAGCGACGCATTAGTGACGCATTTGGGCGTTGCTATATTTAAATTTTCTTGTAGTGGCAGCTGTTAAAAAGATGGGATTATAACCTTTTAGTCATTGTTAACTAATTTTATGAGTCTCGGTCCCTGTACTTGCTATCAGTATAAATGCTTATATTTTCAATGTATATACATATTCATTCATTATATATATTTTATTAATATACATACTTATTCACTCATAATACATATTTGTCAGATACTATTTTATAAGGAAAAATAACATAGAAGCTTTCATTAAAGCATCATCTGCGAAAGAATCGTTCGTCATGTCTTCCGTTTTTTCTAATGATGCGAGTTCCATCGTTCTCACTGGTCAACATTTATAAGGGCAAGGACTTGTGGTGATGATGCGCGATGGGTAGATAAAGTCTTCATGTTCTTAATTGTTGTGGAATGATCCTTTCTATTGAATAGTCCTCGCACGTTCTCATCAAATACGTATGTCAAAGAATGTCCTTATCAATCATGGTCCAAGGCTACCATCATCTGCTAGACTCTAAAACCAAGACGCAGAGAGATATCTTGGCCAAGGGCAAATTCATCCTGGCATGGTAATATATATATATATATATATATATATATATATATATATATATATATATATATATATATATATATTGCATGGCTCAAAACCTCCTTCCACTCGACTACATGATGTCTTTTAATTTTAAGAGATGATCAAATATCAGGTTAAAAAGATTTACACACCGATAGTTAGGCCCAATGATCAAACCTAAGCCTCACTCGATCAGGCCATTAGGTCTATATTGACCATACTTAATCTAATCTCAAAGATATATAAATTATTTTATATAGTTAACATATAAAATTATATGTAATTATATAATATACATGTGTAAATGGTTGGATTGTTTTTTATACTTTTTAGGATTAATTTGATTTTTTAGATTAAGCTTACTTTTTACAAAGTGCCCAAGCTCTCAAATTTTAAGAATAAGCATGTGATTAGTTCTAAACCCTTTCTTTCTCTTCAATTTAAGTTCATGCACCATAAACTTTTTCACTATTCTCATTCACCAATGCTTTCCTTCACATTATTTGTAATACCCAAAAATAGTTTTACATTCGATGAAAAAAGTTTGAAGAGCTGATAACTCAAATTTATTAGCTAGCAATTAATTTACGCTTGAGCTTTTAGTATCATGTGGTTTCAGTATGCTAATAGGTTAAGTAGACTGGTAGTTGGGCTTAGTCCGCTAACAAGTTAATTAAATCAAGAGGTGTAGAGTATTAAAATGATATTAAAGTCAATCTAAGTGTACTAAAGTTGGTAGACAAAAGAAAAAGGCTACATATGCAATGGTAGTAGAGTCTCGCCATAGTATGGAGCCATCCTTGCGATACTAACAACCTAGCTCATAATATTTTGACTAGTTGATTGAGAAAGGAGATTGTAATTAATTAGCGACTTAATTGCGATGAGGTTTTTCATCGCAAATATTTTAAAAAATTATTTTTAAAATTAGCGATGCATGTATGTTGCGTCGCAATATTGCGATGCATTTAATTGCGTCGCAATATATTGCGATGCATTTATTACGTCGCAGAGAGTCGCTGTTAAGCGATGCAATTGCGATAAATTAAGATTGCGACGACCATCGTAGCGACGCCGCAATTGCGTCGCTAATGCATCGCTATAGGGTGTTTAGCGACGCATTAGTGACGCATTTGGGCATTGCTATATTTAAATTTTCTTGTAGTGGCAGCTGTTAAAAAGATGGGATTATAACCTTTTAGTCATTGTTAACTAATTTTATGAGTCTCAGTCCCTGTACTTGCTATCAATATAAATGCTTATATTTTCAATGTATATACATATTCATTCATTATATATGTATTTTATTAATATACATACTTATATCATAATACATATTTGTCAGATACTATTTTATAAGGAAAAATAACATAGAAGCTTTCATTAAAGCATCATCTGCGAAAGAATCGTTCGTCATGTCTTCCGTTTTTTCTAATGATGCGAGTTCCATCGTTCTCACTGGTCAACATTTATGAGGGCAAGGACTTGTGGTGATGATGCGCGATGGGTAGATAAAGTCTTCATGTTCTTAATTGTTGTGGAATGATCTTTTCTTTTGAATAGTCCTCGCACGTTCTCATCAAATACGTATGTCAAAGAATGTCCTTATCAATCATGGTCCAAGGCTACCATCATCTGCTAGACTCTAAAACCAAGACGCAGAGAGAATCTTGGCCAAGGGCAAATTCATCCTGGCATGGTAATATATATATATTGCATGGCTCAAAACCTCCTCCCACTCGACTACATGATGTCTTTTAATTTTAAGAGATGATCAAATATCAGGTTAAAAAGATTTACACACCGATAGTTAGGCCCAATGATCAAACCTAAGCCTCACTCGATCAGGCCATTAGGTCTATATTTGACCATACTTAATCTAATCTCAAAGATATATAATTATTTTTATATAGTTAACATATAAAATTATATGTAATTATATAATATACATGTGTAAATGGTTGGATTGTTTTTTATACTTTTTAGGATTAATTTGATTTTTTAGATTAAGCTTACTTTTTACAAAGTGCCCAAGCTCTCAAATTTTAAGAATAAGCATGTGATTAGTTCTAAACCCTTTCTTTCTCTTCAATTTAAGTTCATGCACCATAAACTTTTCACTATTCTCATTCACCATTGCTTTCCTTCACATTATTTGTAATACCCAAAAATAGTTTTACATTCGATGAAAAAAGTTTGAAGAGCTGGTAACTCAAATTTATTAGCTAGCAATTAATTTACGCTTGAGCTTTTAGTATCATGTGGTTTCAGTATGCTAATAGGTTAAGTAGACTGGTAGTTGGGCTTAGTCCGCTAACAAGTTAATTAAATCAAGAGGTGTAGAGTATTATAAATGATATTAAAGTCAATCTAAGTGTACTAAAGTTGGTAGACAAAAGAAAAAGGCTACTTATGCAATGATAGTAGAGTCTCGCCATAGTATGGAGTCATCCTTGCGATACTAACAACCTAGCTCATAATATATTTTGACTAGTTGATTGGGAAAGGAGATTGTAATACTCAAAAATAATCCCACATCAAATGAAAAAGAAAAGTTATGATCATGGCACGGTGCCACCCTTATAGCAATAACAACCCAGCTCTACATAGATTCTAACTAGTTGACAAAGGATTGTAATATCTCAAAAATAGTTTCATATCAGATGGAAAAAAAAAAGTCTAACAAGCTTATAACTCAAATTCATTTACTAACAATTAACTTATACTTGAGTTTTAGGGCCATGTGATTTTTGTAGCTAATAGGTTAATTGAATCAGTAGATGGGTTCGGAGCGTTATATTACCCCTTTCACTATATTCTTGTTGGTTTAGTTGTTAAAATTATAATTTATTTATTCATAATAACGAACTTATAGTTTATTTAATTTTTGTTTGATAATCATAGCTAATCTTTTTACTTGAGAAGGACAACACACATACCGAATGCAAATTATATAAGTCAGTTTCAGTTAAAAGTCAAATATTTGATTAAAAAAATCAACAACTTAGAAATTAAAGATGGCAAGAGTTCTTTCTCTTAATAATAAAAAGAAGCCCGATGCGGCCAGCCAGTATTATCGTCCAAAATGTCTACAGTTTTGGGAAAAAAATAGTGATAGTTCTAAGTTTTACGGATCCTTTTTTGTGTCATTATATTACATGCATAATCTTTGGCAACTAAAGAAATAAGGCTAACAAATACTGAATTCTCAATTTGATAATCCCCTAGTGACTTAGTATCATTTCTGGAGATTTTATCTTGTCATGGAGGGGTGGAAAATGATATATGCACTTTTAGTCAATTATAT
This sequence comes from Calamus simplicifolius, assembly GCA_900491605.1. NCBI lineage: Eukaryota > Viridiplantae > Streptophyta > Magnoliopsida > Arecales > Arecaceae > Calamus > Calamus simplicifolius. Next base: position 461,525 of record UESW01004452.1, read on the forward strand.
AGAAAAATTGCATTAGATATCCAACATTTTACTAAAGAAAAATTTAAAACTATATAGAAAAAAATTTAGTTGAACATAATTAATGTGGGTAGACGCAAAATGTCTATTATTTTTAAAATATCCAGTATATAGAATCAATTAACTAACCAAGTAGGTCCCTCTAAGATTATTCTCAAGGGATCTATCAATTAACTCCAGCATCGGCCTCTTCCAACCATCCCCAGCGTCGACCTCACCGACCCCAACATCGGCTTCATTGACTCCAGCGTCGGCCTTTTCCAATCGACCCCAATGTCGGTCCCAGTACCGATTCTAGAGTCGGCCTCGCCGCATTTGCAACATATGGCAATAAGTCACTCTCAGCAAGCCAAGAAGAAGCCCCAAGTCAACTCACAGTTGAAAGAGATCAACTCCACAGCTCACAGTTTATAGGCATCCACCTCCAAATTTCATATCAAAATAAAATCCAAAAATAGCTCACAGCTGGAAGAAACCAACTCCCCAGGTCACAACTGACATTGATGGCCACTCTCGACTAGCCAAGAAGATAAGATCAGCTCACAGTTGGAAGAAACCAACTCCCCAGCTCATAGCTAACGTTGCTGGCCACTCTTGGCCAGCCAAGAAGACAAAGTCAACTCACAGCTAGGAGGGACCAACTCCCTAGCTCGCAGTTGATAGTGCTGGCCACTCTCAGTCGGCCATGAAGATCCAACCAGCTCACAACCGGGAGAGATCAACTCCCCAGCTCAGTTGATGGGCATCCACTTTAAGACTTCGCATCGGAAGAGGAATACTGGTTGTCCCAGCCAGTTAAAGGTAATCAACTTACCTCGAACATTGCTTAAAGTTTTTTGAGTAGACAAATGCACAGCTTCAAAAAGCATGCAGATGAGGTTACAAGTTCGCACAAGGACAAACCAAAATTGCAAAAAAAGAAGAAGATCCCTCCACTTGGAAGGAATCAGAGCCCAAAGCTAGCATGAAATGATTAGTGTAAAGATAAAGAGTTCTACACTCCTTTTGCATGACAAATACAAGGCACGCAGTCGCACAAGCTTAGGAACATGGGGGGCATCTGATGGGGCTAATTGACCCCTTTTGGTCAATGGTGATCGCACCTGGGTCAAACCCCCACTTGGCCCTAAAGTTGGCCTCAAGGCAGCCCCAGCCTTCCTAAGGCGGTCCCAAATCCAACTCGGCCCCAGCCTTCCCAAGGCAGCCCCAACCCCAAGGCAGTCCCAGATCCAAGTCGGCCTCGGCCATCCCAAGGTGGTCCTGGCTCCAAGTTAGCAAAAAACTGAATGGAGCAAAGTTGAGATATTCCACCTATGACAATGAGTTATATGCAGTAGTTCAGGCTTTGAAATATTGGAGACATTACTTGTTGCCGGAGGAGTTTGTTCTATTTTCCGATCACGAAGCCCTCCGATTCCTTAGCTCCGAAAAGAAGTTAAACCCTAGGCATGAAAAATGGGTAGAGTACATCCAAGCTTACACCTTTATTCTAAAACACCATGCCGGTTCTGACAATAAGGTTGCCGATGTTTTAAGTCGACGTTCTATGCTTTTGACATCTGTAAGTACTAAAGTCACAGGATTTGATAAGTTGAAAGAAGAATATAAAAGTTGCCCTGACTTTAGTGAGATTTTTGAATCCGTCAGTCTAAGGTCATCCAGAGAATACAAAGACTTTATTCTTCATGATGGGTTCCTTTTTAAAGGAGATAAGTTGTGTATTTCCCGAACCTCAATTAGGGAATTCTTGATTTGGGAGATCCATGCTGAAGGTCTAGCAGGCCATTTCAAAAGGAATAAAACTATTATAGCATTGGAGGAATAATTCTTTTGGCCCAGCTTGAAACGAAAAGTTTCCCAAGTTGTAGCCCAGTGTAGGACATGTGCCGTTGCTAAAATGTAAAAATAAAACACTGGACTATACACCCCTTTACCCGTCCCTCATCGATCTTGGCAAGACATCAGTATGGACTTTGTGTTGGGACTATCAGACTACCAAAGACCTTAAGGAGACACGATTCCATCTTTGTAGTAGTCGATAGATTTTCTAAAATGGCACATTTTTTGCCTTGTTCTCGGACCTTCGATGCATCAAAAGTGGTCAAATTATTTCTGGATGAAGTGGTTAGGTTACACAGGTTACCTAAAACCATCGTGTCTGGTAGGGATGTTAAATTTACTAATTACTTTTGAAAAACCCTATGGCATATGTTAGGAACCAGGTTAAACTTTTTCATGACTTATCACCCCCAAACTGATGGACAAACAGAAGTTATAAATAGAAGTCTTGAAAATATGTTGAGATGTCTAGTGAGAAAACATACTGGAATTGGGACCTTTTACTACCACATATAGAGTTTTCCTATAATAGCTCAGTTAACAGATCCATTGAAAAAAGTCCTTTTGAGATTTTTTATGGGTACAAACCAAGAAAGCCAATCGATCTCATTCCATTGCCCATGCATGTATGAACATCAGAGTCTGCTGAGTCATATGCACAACACATTAGGGATTTACACAAAGAAATTAGCAAGAAAATTCATATGAGCAATGAGAGTTACAAGCATATGGTTGATTCCCATAGAACAGCCAAAGAATTTCATGTAGGAGACTTTGTCATGATAAGGCTCAGACCTAAATAGTTTCCAAAGGGAACTATGAAGAAATTACACGCCTGTGATGTAGGTCCTTTCAAAATAATAAAAGAATTGGACCTAATGCTTATGTACTGGACCTACCATCTAACTTTGATATTAGTTTCACCTTTAATATTTCAGATCTAGTAGGATACAAGGAACCAACAATGACTCCCAATGAGTTTTTAGGACCTAATCCATCCTTTTAGAGTGAACCAATCCCAGTGTGTCCACCAGCCACAAAGCGAGAAAGAATTGAACGGATATTAGATGACAAGATTGTCACTACCCGAAATAAAGACTATCAATGCTACTTGGTCAATTGGCAAGGTAGACCTGATTCTGAAGATTCATGGATCACTCAAGAAGAATTGCAAAGGATCAATCCAGATCTTCTTGAATATTATCAAAGCCAAAATGATCCATACTCGTCAGGACCGCATTTTTTTCATCCGGGGAGGATTGATAGGGACATCAGCAAGAAGAAAAGGTTATAGACTGACAATCTTTGGTTTTGTAGTTAGTCCACTCTCCATGGGTTCCACTTAATTACTTGAGCCAATTCATGAAAGAAGAGTTTTAATTTTTCAAGTGGCAACTCATGCTTCAAAATTTCAAGTGTCGACTCATACCAAAGTATCAACGCCTGCCAAGTTTCAAAATGTCGACACTTCCTGCCCTTGAGCCGACACTGCTGTCAAGCCTTCAAATTTTCTTTTTGTTTACTTGAAAGTTAAATCTTGGAGGACACATGGAGGTATCTGGTGATGACACATGGCAAACCAAGGAGGTGCCACATGGAAGCTTGTGCAACTGAATTTGTTAGGGATTGTAATTAGTTAGCTATATCATAATTAATCCTTTGATTAGTTATGCTCTTTTGTAATTAGTTATGATCTCTTTTGGCTGAAATTTTTGAAAGTCTTTTGGCCTATAAATAGGGCCAAGCTTCTCCTCTTGTGAGGAGGGAGTTTGATAAATAAAATCAAGTTTATTTAGGTTTTTTTGTAAAGTGCCTTGTTTCTCTTCGAGTATGGAGAGGGTGAGATGCCCTTAGTTTTAGTTGAGGCACTTGTTTCCCTAGTCTTAGAGCTAGGTCACTCCTTGAGGAAGAGGGTGAGAGGCCCAATTTGCTACTCTAATCCATTCTACCATGGATCCATAAGAGTTTCAGGAAGAAGGACAAGTACTAGTGCTACCCAAGTTTCAGCAATTTTTGTTCAAACCCTTCCTTTCCTTGTTTGATTTTTTTTTTATTTCCTTTAATTCCTTTGCCTCCACAACCTTAATTCTGATCACTTGCAGGTTCTCTTGGGGATTTTGGAGTTGAGGTTTATTGTTCCATGCAAGGATCAAGTGCCAAGGTGCGTTCCTAAGTAAGGAGTGTAGTCAACCAACCCTCAGTTCTTTGAGTGTTGAGTGCATCCCTTCCACTTCAAGCTCTTACTTTATTGTTTGAAAGAAAAACCTCTTGATCCTTTGATCTAAGGTCTTTAAAGATGACTTGACCTAGTTTGAAGGTTTCCATACCTTTAAATCCTGTTTTATTTTTATTTTTTTGAAAGAAGCTTGCACAAGGGTGTTCAGATTTTTGCTTCTGGCTTAATGTTCTTCATCCCTTCCATGCATGAATTCAGCCATAGCTTGGGTTCAAATGCTCATTAAAGGTGGTTAATCACTTAGAACACATCATCATCCCCTCATTCTACCATTTTTTTCTTTTCTTCCCCCATTAGCTTTGGTATCAGAGCTTAGGTTTCTAGGTTAAGCTTGTAAGTACTGGAATTCCTGTTCTAGTTTCAGTCTGAGATGTCCATAATTTTTTTTTATATTTTTAAGGGTAAAAAAAATTATTTGCTGCACTTTAGGACTTTAGGTTCTGAATCTAAATTTTTTTTAAAAAAATATTTTTAGGATTTTGGAGTTAAAAATTTGAGTTCTTAGGTTGTTTTCTGGAAGACTATTTCAGTTCCTCCATTAAATTTGATTTTAAATAATTCAAAAAATGTTTTTCTAATTTGAGATCTAAGATTTAGACTTTTAATTCTATTGTTTTTCACTTAAATTTTAAATTTTAGAGGGATTTTTAAATTTAAAATTTAAGTTTTGAAATAGGTAGTGGAGAGTTTGTTAAGCTGTTAGAATCTTCTAGCAACTACTTTCATAACAACTTCCTCAACCAAATTTCAAAAATTTTGAATTCAAATTTTAAAATCTAGGATTTTCACTCTAAGATCTAACTAATTCAATTTTTATTTTGAATTTTTGAAAATTTAAACTTTAAATTTTAAAATTTCAAAACCGGGTTAGTTGGAGGTTAGCTAGAGGCTGAAATTTTATTTAACCACTTTTACCTCCAAGGATGAAATTTTAATTTAAATTTTAAAATTTAAAATTTTTTAAAAAATTGGCTTTGGAATCTAGACTTCAAGATTTGAATTTTTTAATTTAAATTTGCATTTGCTGAATTTTAAAATTGGGTTAAATTTCACATATTTGCTAAATCTAATTGATTGTGCTAGTTAATTGTTAAATTATGTGCATCCATATATAAAACCATCTTAAGAGCATTCAATATAACATAAGGGAAGGAGTTAATAACCTTTCCTTAGCCCACAACAACCATCCTCATTATGCATTGACCTAAGCCTTAATTAAAATCAAGTATACACCTAAACTAGGGACACCCAAGTCGGGTTCAAGTGCTAGAGGAGGCAAAGTGCTATTTGAGTTTGTACTTATTCCTAGAAATTGGTGTCTAAGACTAGAGGTCTAATGGTAAATGCCTTAAGCGGACTTGCAGCTTTTTAATTGGGTCCTTGCGAAAGCAAGGGGTACCTCCCGCATTCCCACCTCTTATTGGCCAGTGAAAAGGGTAATTGCATCCTTAACTAGTACCTAGTCAATTCCTGTATTTTGAACTTCTAGGTCTAGGAGCCCTAGAAGCTAGGTTTGTACTACTTGTCTTATAGGTCAAAAGCTTTATATGCCCTATGCTCAGCTTGGTTTACCCATGGATCCTAATCTTGAACTCTTTATGAGGACCCTGGCTAAAAAGTTTGACACTGTAACTGAGCAATTAGGGCAAATCAACAAAGAATAAATCAAGTAAAAGATAGAGTTGGGACCCTTGAAGAGCCCCAAAGGATCCCCATCGAACTGAATCATCTAGGTCAATTCCTCGAGGTCCAAGAGTCCAATATCATGTGCACACCCCTGAGTACAATCCAAGGAGACTTGACCTGATTTCATGGAAGAAGCCCATCGAGTCCATCGGCCTGACTTCACTCTTGATCGTATCCCTAGGCGACCTCACCAGGATTACTTACATCAAGATGAAAGAGCCATGAGGAACATTTGATTAAAGGCTCCTATCTTTGATGGAAGCCTAGACCCTAAGGCTTATATTGACTGGGAGGGAGAAATGGATCAATATTTTGATGAGATGATCGAGAAGAGAAAGTATAAGTTTGCCAAACTGAGGTTAGTCCGCCAGGCTAGGTTATACTGGGAGAATATCGAGCGAATGCTTAGGCAAAGAGAAGACATGCCCATAACCACTTGGAGAGCTATGAAAGTCAAGCTTAGGGAAAAGTATCTCCCTATGTCCTATCACCAAAGACTATTAGATCAGTGGCAAAGATTATACCAGGGCAATAAGACTGTGTCTGAATATATTGCCAAGTTTGATGAGTTTGCGATGAGGTGTAACATTGATGAATCAGAAGCTGTAACATTGTCTAGGTTTAGAGCCGGTTTGCATGAAGAAATTCAAAGGAAATTATTTCTAAGAGAAATCACTGACCTAGACCAAGCCTATCAATAGCCAGAGATTGTGAAAGGTTTCAAAGGGACCGATAGTCAGAAGACCCAAACTAAGTAAGATTAGCACCCCTACTCAGAAACCAGGGTTCAACCAATGCGACCAAATCACCCACTCCTACTATCCCATCCGGTCAAACGAGTGACAAGGGTAAGGCCCCTGTAGTTCAAAAGAGTAACACCCGAATGTCCATGTTTTAAATGTAACAAGAAGGGACACTATGCCAACCAATGCCCTGCCGTTCTCTACACATAGGAGAACTAGCTAAAGAGGACCCTGAAGACACTAAAGAGTTGAAAAAAGGTATATGAGGCTGAATCCAATTGATCAATGAGTATGATGATGAGGAAGAAGAGGTTGATTATGATGAGACTTTGGGTGTTGTTAGAATTTTGACCCAAACAAAGGAAAAGGAGGATTGGAGAAGAACTAATATACTCCAAACATTTGTCAAGATAGGGGAGAAGGTTTATAAAATTATTATAGACAATGGGAGTTATGTGAATGCTATTTCCACTAAAGCCATTAAGAATTTAGGCTTGACCCCTGTTCCCCATCCCAATCCATACAAAGTTTCATGGATAGATTCAACATCCATTCCCATTAAATCCAGATGTCAAGTTCCCATTCAAATCCAATCCTATCATGAACAAGTCTGGTGCGATGTACTACCCATGGGGTAAGTAGCATCATTTTGGGTAGACCTTGGTTGTATGACCACGATGCAACTTTATATGGTCAATCCAATTCTTGTACTTTCAATCATCTGAGAAAAAGCTTGTCATTAACTCGACCCCACCTAAAGACAATATCAAGAAAGGGTCTAGTGATTTGAAAGAGAAGAAACAAGATCTAAATTTGATTAGTGTCAAGAAATAGAGAAAGAAATCAATAAAGGATCACCTATGTGGATTTTGGCACTTAAGAAAGTCGGAAGAAGATCCTAAGGAACCACCTTAGGAAGTCACAAAGATCTTAGAATACTTTAAGAATGTCTTCCCAGAAGACCTACCCGATTACCTACCCCCGCTTAGGAATATTCAGTATACAATGATCTAGTCCCAGGAGCCACCTTACCTAACCTACCTCACTATAGGATGAATCCTACTGAGCATGCTGAGTGACAAAGACAAGTTGGAGATCTCCTCCAAAAAGGGTTTATTAGGGAGAGTTTAAGTCCTTGTGCAGTACTTGCCCTACTGATCCCTAAGAAGGATGGCACTTGGAGAATGTGCATCGATAGTCATGTCATTAATAAAATCATAGTCAAGTATCAATTTCAATCCCTCGCCTTGATGATATGCTTGATATGATGACCAGAGCCACTATTTTTTCAAGATTGATCTTAATAGTAGTTATCACCAGGTTAGGATCAAACCTAGAGATGAGTGAAAAATTGCATTCAAAACTAAGGATGGTCTTTATGAATGGTTGGTTATGCCCTTTGGTCTATCAAATGCCCCTAGTACATTTATGAGAATCATGACTCAAGTTTTAGACCTTTCATGAAAAAATTTGTTGCAGTATATTTTGATGACATCCTCATCTATAGTAAGACTAGGGAAGACCATTTAGATTACCTTAGACAAGTCTGTTACACCCTTAGAAAGGAAAATCTATATGCCAATCTGAAGAAGTGCGAATTCATGACTAATAGAGTGACCTTTCTAGGTTAATTGTTACTACTGATGGTGTTTCTGCTGATCCTGAGAAATTAAGTCATAGTTGAGTGGCCCGAACCCAAGAATGTATATGACGTCCATAGCTTCCACGGTCTTGCCACTTTATATAGGAGATTCATCTGAGAGTTTGGCACCATTGTTGCTCAATCACGGATTGTCTTAAGAAAGAAGATTTTGAATGGACCAAACAAGCCAATAAAGCCTTCCTTAAGATTAAAGAAGAATGACACAAGCACCAATCTTAAGGTTACCTGACTTCTCTAAAGTTTTTGAGGTTGCTTGTGATGCCTTCGAGATTGAAATTGGTGGAGTTTTAAGTCAGGAGAACCATCCGGTAGCTTTTTTTAGCAAAAAACTAAATGGAGCAAAGTTGAGATATTCCACCTATGACAAGGAGTTATATGCAGCAGTTCAGGCTTTTAAATATTGGAGACATTACTTGTTACCATAGGAGTTTGTTCTATTTTCTGATCATGAAGCCCTCCGATTCCTTAGCTCCTAAAAGAAGTTAAACCCTAGGCACAAAAAATGGATAGACTATATCCAATCTACACTTTTGTTCTAAACACCGTGTCGGTTCTGACAATAAGGTTGCCGATGCTTTAAGTTGACGTTCTATGCTCTTGACGTCTGTAAGTACTGAAGTCACAGGATTTGATAAGTTGAAGGAAGAATATAAAAGTTGCCTTGACTTTAGTGAGATTTTTGAATCTGTCAGTCTAAGGCCATCTAGAGAATACAAAGACTTTATTCTTCATGATGGGTTCCTTTTTAAAGGAGATAAGTTGTGTATTCCCCGAACCTCAATTAGGAAATTCTTGATTTGGGAGATCCATGCTGGAGGTTTAGCGGCCATTTCGGAAGGAATAAAACTATTCTAGCTTTGGAGGAACAATTCTTTTGGCCCAGCTTGAAACGAAATATTGCCCAAGTTGTAGTCCAGTGTAGGACATGTGTTGTTGCTAAAATGCAAAAGCAAAACTGGACTATACACTTGTTTACCCGACCCTGATCGATCTTGGCAAGACATCAGTATGTACTTTATGTTGGGACTACCAAAGACCTTAAGGAGACATGATTCCATCTTTGTGGTAGTCGATAGATTTTCTAAAATGGCACATTTTCTGTCTTGTTCTCAGACCTTGAATGCATCAAAAGTGGCGAAGTTATTTCTGGATGAAGTGGTTAGGTTACACAGGTTACCTAAAACCATCGTGTCTAATAGGAATGCTAAATTCACCAGTTACTTTTGGAAAACCCTATGGCACCTGTTAGGAACCAAGTTAAACTTTTTCACCACTTATCATCCCCAAACTGATGGACAAACAGAAGTTATAAATAGAAGTCTTGGAAATATGTTGAGATGTCTAGTGGAAAAATATACTAGAAATTGGGACCTTTTACTGCCATGTATAGAGTTTGTCTATAATAGCTCAGTTAATAGATCCACTAGAAAAAGTCCTTTTGAGATTATTCATGGGTACAAACCAAGAAAGCCAATCGACCTCATTCCATTGCCCATGCATGTACGAACATCAGAGTATGCTGAGTCATATGCACAACACATTAGGGATTTACACAAAGAAATTAGCAAGAAAATCTATATAAGCAATGAGAGTTACAAGCATATGGCTGATTCCCATAAAAGAGCCAAATAATTTCATGTAGGAGACTTTGTCATGATAAGGCTCAGACCTAAGTAGTTTACAAAGGAAACTATGAATAAAATACGCGCCCATGGTGTAGGTCCTTTCAAAATAATAAAAAGAATTGAACCGAATGCTTATGTGGACCTACCTTCTAACTTTGGTATTAGTTTCATCTTTAATATTTCAGATCTGGTAGGATACAAGGAACCAACAGTGACTCCCAGTGAATTTTTAGGATCTGATCCATCCTTTGAGAGGGAACCAATCCCAGAGTGTCCACCAGCCACAAAGCGAGAAAGAATTGAACGATATTAGATGACAAGACTGTCACTACCTAAAATAAAGACTATCAATGCTACTTGGTCTATTGGTAAGGTAGATCTGATTCTGAAGATTTATGAATCACTCAAAAGAACTACAAAGGATCAATCCAGTTCTGCTTGAATATTACCAAAGCCAAAATGATCCATACTCATCAGGACCGAGTTTTTTCCACCAAAGGAGGATTGATGAGGACATTAGCAAGAAGAAAAGGTTGCAGACTGACAATCTTTAGTTTTGTAGTTAGTCCACTTTCCATTGGTTCTACTTACTTGAGCCAATTCATGAAAGAAGAGTTTCAATTTTTCAAGTAGCAACTCATGCTTCAAAATTTTAAGTATCGACTCATACCAAAGTATCAACACCTGCCAAGTTCAAAGTGTCGACACTTCCTGCCCTTGAGCTGACACTGCTATCAAGCCATCAAGTCTTCTCTTTGTTTACTTGGAAGTCAAATCTTGGAGGACACATAGAGGTATCTAGTGATGACACATGACAAACCAAGGAGGTGCCACATGGAAGCTTGTGCAACTAAATTTGTTAGGAATTGTAATTAGTTAGCTATATCATAATTAATCCTTAAATTAGTTATGCTCTTTTGTAATTAGATATGATCTCTTTTGGCTGAAATTTCTGAAAGCCTTTTGGCCTATAAATAGGGCCAAGCTTCTCCTCTTGTGAGGAGGGAGTTTGATAAATAAAATCAAGTTTATTTGGGTTTTTTTTGCAAAGTGCCTTGTTTCTCTTTGAGTATGGAGAGGGTAAGATGCTTTTAGTTTTAGTTGAAGCTCTTGTTTTCCTAGTCTTAGAGCTAGGTCACTCCTTGAGGGAGAGGATGAGAGGCCCAATTTGCTACTCAAATCCATTCTGCCAAGGATACATAAGAGTTTCAGGAAGAAGGATAAGTGCTACCCAAGTTTCAGCAAATTTTTTTAAACCCTTCCTTTCCTTGTTTGAAATTTTTTTTTTTTTTTTCCTTCAATTCCTTTGCTTCCACGGCCTTACTTCTGATCACTTGCAGGTTTTCTTAAGGATTTTGGAGTTGAGGATGATGGTTCCACATCAAGGATCAAGTACCAAGGTGAGTTCCTAAGTAAGGAGTGTAGATCTTGTCAACCAACCCTTAGTTCTTTGAGTGTTGAGTGCATCCCTTCCACTTCAAGCTCTTACTTCATTGTTGGAAAGAAAAACCCTCTTGATCCTTTGGATCTGAGGTCTTTAAAGGTGACTTGACCTAGTTTGAAGGTTTGTATACCTTTAGATCCTAGTTTATTTTTATTTCTTTGAAAGAAGCTTGCACAAGGGTGTTTAGATTTCTGCTTCTGGCTTAATATTTTTCATCCCTTCCATGCATAAATTCAGCCATAGCTTGGGTTCAAATGCTCATTAAAAGTGGTTAATCACTTAGAACACATCATCGTCCCCTCATTTCACCATTTTTTTCTTTTCGTCCCCTATCACTGCAGCTCTGATAAGTCACAAAGAGGCAAGCCCCACTATGTTGTCCCTATTATCAATGCTATGACTGATAGTTACACCTCAAGTCTCACAGACTTCAGGCATCAATAAAATGGATAAGAGGGACCCTCGACCAGATAACTCAACACAACTCCTAAACGCTCAAATGCTCACACAGAGAGCTTTTCTCTAAGCCTCTCTCTCTCATTTGAGCTTCTTCAAGCTCATGGGTGTTGCCCAAAGCACTAACTTAAGCATTGGAGGGTTTCCGCCGGAATCTTCGGTCCTTAAAACTTTTGCAGGCTTCCAAGTGCAAGAAACTCATCAGAAAAGGTGACCAGATGCTTGCGTATGTTTGAGGAGAGTGATTTGGCTTCAACAAAAACCTACAAACCTTGAGTTGAGTTTAAGTCGTATTCATGGATCGTATTCCTATCAATGGACTATTTGCCCACTATATATCAATAGGTAGAGCCAACAATGGTGCAATGGCTTGGAGTGTTCAAGGTGGGGTCATGTTGAGGAGAATGGGTTTGGTGGGTGGAGGGTGGATGGGTTCAGGAAATGGAGGAAGTAGGAATTAGCCAATGCACAACAAAACTAGAAGCCATTTTTCTCAAAAAGACACCAACAAGGATGAGGAGCGATGGCACTAGCATCAATAGGGTGTATGGGTTCTTGATGGGAAACGGCAACATTGGCTCTCATGTGTGGGTAGCATGGTGAAGCTAAAGTGTAAACCAAAAGTGTTTTTCCTTTAAAAGGGAAACTAGGAAAGATTTTTTAGTTGTGTGGATCCTAGGTTAAGAAAATCAAGGGCTACATGGTTTTTTCATATCTCTCTAGTTAACTTAATTAGAGATCATAATTAGCATGTGTTGAAAAACTACTGAAACAGTCATCTTGCCAATAAAGTTGATTTAATTTGAGTTACTTTATAAATAAAGATAAGGAGATAAGCAAAAACTTTAAAATATATAGAAGCGATATCAAAGAAATTTTCTTGTTTTAAGGGAAAGGGAGGGCCAGTGGCCCACCAATTTACCCCTTCTTTCTTGATGACTATTTCAAAGATGGATTGCAAGTAAAACCAATGTGGAAATTATTTTAGCAGTGAAGTCAATTGACAATTACGTGAATCTTCAAATTACATAATTTTTAGTGTATAAACAACTTAAGGATAGCATATCATATTCAATGACTTAGAACACCAATGCAAAACTTTTATTATTCAATTCAAAATAATGTAATTCTCTTAAAATTATACTAGGCATAACTTAAACTTGTTCCAATCAACTAGAGAACAGTCAAACTGTAAATCACTTTGTTTCACCATTTATTTTTGTGTCCTATCTAGTTATAGTTAGTAGATATTACAAATAAATTAGTATTTGGTGTAATTTAATTTGCATGTCGAGCTTGATTCCTGTAAAGGTTTTCTTTATCATTTAGTTGTTGTATGGGTACATATTTATTAAAAATAATAGCCGAATGCATGCCCTCTTTTGGGTTCAATTTTTACATTGCTTTATATTATTATTTTTGTGTGTTTCTCTGTTAACAGTATATATAGTACTTTGGATCTCTATTAAATATCTTAACAAATGATTCAAAATTATAGCAAAATATGCCAAATACCTGATTTCTACATGAAGCCCAACCTGATAAACAATCATTTCGAGTTCAGATTTAGATTAATTAGTTTTGGTTCTAATAGGTATAGTTAGCCAAACCCGACCCATATATGGGCATCCCTAGCTTTCATGCCCATGATCAATGTGCCAAAAATATTGGATCTAGTTACAAATTTAAATCATGGAAGGGAGTCCCCTGCGCTTTTCCTCAAAACCTTTTGGGTGTTGCCATGACATTATGGATGTTCTTTTTGTTTCATGTGATTCATACGCGCAAGTCAACCCGATATCATGAATCTTTATTATTCGCAATTACATTGTCTCCAATGGTTCCTAGAAATTTATCATGATGCAATCTTTTTTTACCATGCATGCCAGTTCACTCTTTTGATTGGCAAGTAATAACAGTCTTGAATGCATTTAGATCCAACCTACTCATCCTAACAACCCCAAACATAATTCACCTACCCATAATGATGGTTGCACATGCTGCTGCTTTCCTTTTTCCTGTTACTGGGGGCGATTTCGTGTCACGTAGTCAAGAACCTATTTGGACAGCCATCATGAATGTGTCCATTCTAGTATTAATACATGAAGGGAACATCCCAATTAAGATAGTGTTTGAAATAGGAGATAAGAAAGGATATCCTTTGGATATCCTCTCTTATTCCTAAAAGCCATAACTACAAGGGATAGCTTGGAATAAAGTTAACCAAAGGGATAATTCATAGTTAACCATGAGATATCCCCTCAATTTATTTCCTAGAAAATGCAGGAATAGCTGGTTATCCCTCCAATAAGAGTAAAAAAAAAAAGTTATCCTATGAATTTACCTTTTTGCATTTGATATAATCAATGGGATAGCTAAGGGATATCCCTAGGAATAGCCAGGGAATAAACTCTATCCCGTACATTTATCCATAAATTTTTTTTTCTATCAAACACTAAAATAGGCAAATCAAATATTATTATCTTTTTGAATTAGTCAAAATTTCTAAAGCATCATCGCTTTGAATTAGTCAAATCACTAAAGCATGAGACCAAACAGTGACAAATGAAATGCCCGCTATTAATATATGAAGGGGTCATCGCCACTGAAAGAACGGATTAATTGAATCAACACTCACAAATGAAAAACACATGAAAACGACTGGCACTGAAATATGATGGGACATTCTTGACAAAAGAATTTTTGAGGAACAGATTTTGCGTTGTTTAGGCTAGGATTTTAGCATCCCTTACTGCTGCCAGCGTTGGTGTTATAGAAAGCCAGCATTCTAATAATATAATTACAAGAACCTTTTTGTTTTCCCTTATTTGAACTTTGAACACTGATCAACAATAAAGTATGATCAGTTATTACCAAAAAAAAAAAGTTGTATGAGTGTGAGAATAGGAAAACAATTAGGAAAACTTTTACATGATAATAAATTTTATATATTAGCCTTTTGTTTAGTAAAATATTGAACTAAGTCCAATTAAATCCACTCACGAAACGAGTTCACCAACAAACGACTAAGCCTACCAAGGCAGGCTCTAAAACAACGTGATTAAACTTTAGCTAACATCAGACCGATATATTACGGGTTCTTTTTGCTAACACCCTTGATCCAATAAGAACTTTCCAAATTTCCATTAGCCATAACCTATCGTTAGGAAAATCATTTCTATCAAACAATCTCTCTTGTTTCTCCCAAATTATCCAAGAAATCACCACCACTGCTAAAGCCCATCCTCTTGTCCATCTCGGTTGAAGATTCTTTACACTTTATCTGGCCTAAAAAGTTTGAAGATCTTCGGATCTCAATAAATTTGTAATAAATATGGTTTTTAATGATTAGATCATTTTTTTTGTTCAAACTAAAGTGGATCAAATGTTGACCATCTAGGGCATCGGCCAAATTCCATCCCTCCCCTCCTCACGGAATTGTTTACATCATGCGGCAAGGAATCTATCCCTTATCATCAGTAAGCAATTCCTCACCCTCTTTACTGTTTGGATGGAATAAGCATCCAAATAATTTGCTTATTCCATCCCTATTCCACCATCCAAACAAAGCATGGAAGATCGCTATTCTATTTAGGTTAATGGTACAATTGTTAAGTAGTGACTGCCGTATTATTGCATCTCATGTTATTTTATAACTTTGTCATTTTTTTTAACACAATGCTCTTAATGATGTAACCTGAATTCACTTGAAAACAACCATCGTCGATTGATGAAGCTTCTCTTTTCTCGAAAAGATGAAATGATATTCTCGAAGAGCATTTGGTTGCTCACTTTTCTCTTCGGATGTGTTTGATGCACAGGGTTACAGGAGGGATAGAAATTTTTTTAATTTTTTTAAGTTGTTTTATAAAAATACAATAATATTTGCCGCGAAGTTGGGTCAAAGAATCGCGTGGCTGAGTTCGGTTAGCCATAAAGGCCAATCGCATTGAGAGCTCGAGCGCATCCAGTTGAAGACAACGTCGTCTTCTCTTGAGGTCGGGGTAGGCCTTCGCCCTCGCCATGCTATCTTTGGTTTGCTTCACCAGTCCTCACATTGTCCCTTGGGGCCACTTGGGCTCCGGCTGGCCATGGAGATCATGGGATTGGAGAAGGCATCAATCAGGCCTTCAATCGATCATGTAAACCTCAAATGTTGGCGGACCGGTTGAGTGCTACCCAAGAAAAGTCTCGCTACACCGTATGCAAGGCAGGAACTTCTGCACCATAGGCATTGTAATTTGCTCATGGGTCTGCCCCAAAGGATCTGCTCATGGGTTTCCCACCGCAGATATGCAGATGAATCACCATGCAGTGCAGCAAGACTTTTTCACTCAAAATTCATTCCGGTCCAACCCAATGGACATTAGGTTGGTGAGCCTAAAATCCAAGGTCCCAAGCCACCAAGCATTGTGTCAGCCTACTCACGTAGGCCTCGACCCAAAGCTAGTTCTTGCAATGAGGCCCTCACTGCTGGTCCAAGTTCTCCACTAGGCCAATTTGTCTCGGCTCAAATCATTCAAGGGCTTAAAAATTGGTTCCGGGGGCGGCAAGTTTTGGGCTGGCTTGGCTGCTTCCAGATGATTAGGACCAGGCCACTTGTATTGATTCAGTTGAAATTAATTGATTGAAGCCACAATGCTGTAAGCTCAATTAGTTGTAGGCCCAACCTGAGCCGGCTCAAGCCGGTTAAGCCTACATGATGTGGGCGTAAGTCTAAATTCATTGATTGTCGGTCCATTAGGAACCTATTTAGCCAGGTTAAATTTTAAGTAATCAAATCAAAACTGGGCCAAAGGTTTATTTAAATAAATTTGCCTAAGTCAGTTTATGACCATTAAGGCTAAGTTGATATATGGTCTAGGTAATTGGAGTTAGCATCTGGAATTACTTGAGCCTAAATTTAGCTCACTTAAGCCTAAGTATGAGGGGTGCAATGTAATTTTGGCAACTTGATTAGTAAGGATTAAATTGATTATGGTAATAATTGTAGCTGATCCCATTAGTGATTAATTGATATTGAGCAAGTTTGGTAGCATCGATTGATCCTTCCAGATTCATGCTAGAGGCCAGTGATGGAATGTAAGTAGTGGATTTTGGATTAAAGATTGAGATAATTTCTTAATTACGGTAATACATGACTCACATAGAGAAAAAGGCACATTATTTGCTTATGTTTATAAATGAGTGACACTTTCTAAATCTCTAAGGAAATGTTGAAAACGTTTATTTTCCCTCCATTACCAATTGCTTTTATTGCCCTCGTTAGTAAATATCTACTACTTGCTTTTTGATTTTACTAAATGATACGTTAAAGGAAACACCAGGAAATAGTAACTAAGATAATTGTCCCAAGGAACAAGTTTGAGGAAGCCTCAAGGATTAATTTATTGGGAGATTGTTCAAATTATTAGCATTGATATGTTTTATCTCTATTATGTAATATTTATTAACTTCTTTTTATTATTATTATCAAACATCTTTGAATGGTTACTCTCACAAAATATCAGAACATATCCCCAGTGCACTTATGTTGGGATGCTCTTGTGTTCTCATCATATAAATTATTAGAAATGTGAAAATGACATCTTGAACTTTTATTATGAGATATGATATCATATCCACACTTTTTATTGTCATTTTAATTTTTGTTGATTAATGGCATATCACCTATTTATATTGCACTCATAAGTAATTGTCAAGATTTATGCTTTTCCTCGTATAAGACTTCAAGGGAGATTGATGCAAGTGAAAGAAACTTTTGATTGTATCTATGAATCACCAATTTAAGAAAGTTCCCACAACTTAAAGGGGCATGATTATCCAGGATGAGAATGTGATATGTCTTTTTCTTTTTTTAGAGGGAAGATTGGAGGCGTTAGTTAGATTCTTCTGGATAAGTACACAGAGAAATAAAAGAGAGGAAATAGAGAAACAGAGAAGGAATTTATAAGGAGAACTAAAAGAGAGAGATAGGGGAAGGTAAGGTTCTAATACAGCCTATAGATTCTTTTTCAGTTGACTACTCCTTTAGAATAATTCTTTCCCAATGCCTGTGCAAGAAAAGCTAGTCTTGAGATTGAACTAGCCACAAAGCTCCATGAAAAGAGTGATCCACAATAATTTAGGGGATTTATATATTAACATGAGATTGCTTTGCAGAGTAACATTTGATTTACATATATTTGACCATGATTTGGCTATGAAAACAGATTAAGCATAATAGAGTTTACTGGTGATCTCTTAATCGGATATATGCTAGCATTCCTTTTAGTTCAGATTTTGGCCACAAACTGCTCTAATTAGTTGGCCCAAACCTTTTTAATTTAGCAGGCTATCGAAGCAATATGATATATCCATCGAAGCAATACGTAAGACCCTATAAGGCTATAACATAGGCTACCCAACTAAAGATAAGATCATATGCACACCTAAAAGGCTAAAACTTTGTAGCCAGACCCTTGAGGCCCCAATGCTAACCAAAAGATATTAGGCACCGTATGATAGTTGTTTCGCCTACTCTATGCTATATATTTAGTAAGAAAAACTAATTTTTTTAGAATGGGCCCAGTACACTACCTATGGATTTTTGAAACTAAACATGAGTGAAATATAATGTGTGCCTTTAAATTTATGATTTTAAGTTTAGATTTAAATTAATAAAAATATATTATTATAAATTGAAATCAATGTTATTAGTGTAGGTTGGCATCCATCAAAGCCCAAAAGAAGTAAGCCCAAGTATGTTGCGAAACCATCGCTTGTATTTTTTTTTTTAGTTGATAGCATATGGATGAGCAATTTGAAAACAAAAAAATTAATAGATCATATTTGATACTGCACGTTAGTTGATAGCATATGGATGAACAATTTGAAAAAAAAAAAAATTTAATAGATCATATTTGATACTACATGACTTATATGTGGTAGCATGACATCATGAAAATTTTATATGATTTATAGGTTTATGTACAAAATGAATATGTTACAGTACAACATAGATGAGTTTGAACAATTTAATAAGGCACAAACATGTTTGGCATGGTGTAACAAGGCATGATTTGTATTTTGAAAAAAACTATGGATTTAATGCATAATCGACATGATGTGGCATAATATAAAGTTAAAATTTGAATGAACAATGGATTTAATATCGAATTGTTGGACTACCCACATATTGTGAATTGCTCACTTAGATCGAAAGTCTAACACTATGAATGACCTAAAATAGAATAAAGTGTGATATTATGGATTGCTCATTATAGGCTGGAGTATAGCACTATAGATTGCTTCACCATGAACCGAAGTGTGATATTATGCATTACCTGTTATAAGCTAAAGTGTAGCACTATAGATTGTCTCACTATAGGGCAAAGCATGGTCATGGATGGTTCAAAGTTCAATTGCATAGATTGGATAAATGATATTTGTTCTAACATGTGCTTATTCTTTTGGGATTTATATATGGAAAATGCAATATAGATGGTTTTATTTTATGATGCATATGTTACTTTTGATCATACCAATTTTGCATTTTTGGGCTTCTTACTGAGCTTCTTTAGCTCACTATATTTCTTGAAATTTTGATGTTTTTGGAGCCTACAAACAACTAGCGGCAGGATTGGATAGTGTAGTGGTGATAGAATAAGCCAACTTTGATATTGTTAAAATAAAAACAGAAATGATGTAGCTAACTTTTATTTTAAGAATGTTTGTTTAGTATTTATTTTAAATCAATAAAAATGTTATTGTTATTGCTTCTAGAGTATTTTGAATTGAATGTTCTAGGAGGTCTGATATATTTCTTCGATGTTTACTCTAGGAAATATGGAATATATAACCATATTAGGAACTAACATATGTATGAGGCTTGTGTTGTGACATATAAATGCTTATATTGCTTGGTTAGAGAAGGTACAACACTTAGGTTTTGAGGTTTAGCTACTATTCTTTTTTAATGTTATTTTTTTAGAAAACTAAGTTTTAGTCTCACCATTCAAGGCCACCATTCAATGCTTCGAGCTTTTCTTGAATGCCCTTATGTCTTTAGATTTTTCATTATTTATAGCACAACCCACGTACAGCCATAAGCATTGTTAAAAAAGCATAGGTTTTGGTCATAAAACCACTCTAACCATGATGAAAAAATTAACTAGGATCTACAAGCAATATGTACATGTACTGCATCCAAAATTTTGAGTACTAAAACTTGGAGTAGTCATAACTTCTAATTTCAAAAGAATTAGATGATGCAACTAAAGATAGTGTTGATAGAGAGCCAGGATCTAGCTTCTTTTCAAATTTAAAATTTTTTAATGTTTATTTTTTTGCAATTTGATTCATCTTTTAATTGGAAAAGGAATTTAAACCAATTTAAATTGGAATTTACTAGCATATATAGAAGGAAATTTCATCATCTTCTAATTAGAAAATGTGTCTTAACTCAAAGAGTTGAAAGCAAACCTTTACATAATATTATAGCAAATTTGTACCTTATCCTCTTTAGTGAGAAAAAAGTCCATTTCCGATAAAGAGAAGCTCAATAGTATAAATAGATGATGTATATCATGGTATAGAAAAAGGGGATTAAAAAGAGTAAAAAAAAAAAAAGAGATAGACTTTCCATTTATTAAAACCACAACTAAAGGGATGAAATAAAAATAAGAAGTGATGCTACTTATCACCTACTAGAATCAAAAAGTATGGATTCCAATTTTTACCCATAATTGTAGCTCATTAAAGATCAACAACAAAAGAAAAGAGGACCTAGCTAGACTACATTCTAACAAATTCTCTAATCTTCTTATTTTTTTCTTGATATATTTGAGCTGAGTGGGCAGACCTTTTTCCACTTGATTTAACATTTAAGCATTAGAATTCAGACAACTTTTCATTCTCAAAAATGGAATGACATATAAAATTAACTAAGTAGATTAATGTATGTATTGACAAAGCAAGATCATTAGATATTAAGATGAGCATTGTTCAAAACACATACATCTTATACTGCCCAAAAGGAAAAGAAATAAAGAAATAAAGAAAGAAAACCTCTCCTATAGCAGTTCATTAACATTATAGATTTCTATATCAATAAAATATAACCATGCATAATGTATTACTGCAACATAAAAAGTGGCCCAATGGAACTTAGTGATGGACCTATGGACCAATGGCTATCACCCTCCTTCAATTGTGACCTCATCTAACATGGGCTTAATGGGTGAAGGCATGTACCCTATATCAATTATCATGGTTGTCTGTGATGGTATGTTAGATTAGATATTTTTAGATTTTACAGTTCAGCGCTTTGAAAGTCTACTACTTACAAAATTTCTACTGACATCGTTGAACTGCCAATCCACCAAATAACCAAGTCTTGTTGTGACTTCACTCACCTCAATATCATCTGATAGCATGCCCACCACCCTTGACATGGGTGGCTGCAGCATTGGTGATGCTTGAGTGCATATAAGAGCTACATTGAAAGTGCAAATGGCCTCTTCTATATTAAATGATAATAAACTTTAGTCTACCATTTTCAGTTCATGCCTACTCTCTCGTAGATTCCAAGCCTATGGACATGAGAAAATAAGAAGAATTATATGATGATATCAATTCATGCATGGAGTTATTTGATCTTTTATATGTACAGATGAAAAAATGATTTCTAATTATTCTCATAGTTAAACAAAGAATTAAATTTTAATATATCTTTTGTTAAAAATAGATTGATGTAAGAATTACATAGAGCACTACTAAATCGTTAATACTAACAAATCTGACAATTATTTTCTTGCGCATAACCAATCAATTGAGTATGCCATTAAAGAAAAATTATCTAAGTTAGTGTACGAACTAATTATAATCATTGATGGAGTGCTATTAAAATTATTGGGTAAAAGATCAAACCTACGAATCACCTCAAAATTAACAATTTTAGATGATATTTTGACAAGTAACGTGAAATTGTCAACCTACCCATTCAAGGAGATAAACTTTCTCTGCTTCAAGACTTTGATCTGTATTTGGCCTTCCAGAAAGAACCTCCAAAGATGTTGACTTTTTCTTTGAGATGCCCTCTCATGGCATACTCCGGTGCAAGATAACCACTTAAAAAGAATGAAAATAGTCACCTTGGCAATAAATCATGTTAAAAATGATATACAAACAAAATGTTATGTTGGTGTACTTAATTAAGTAGGTAGCAACCATATAACAAGTGAATGCAAATAAAATTGTACAATTTAAGTGGTAAATGATATAGGCATCCTTACATTGTACCAGCAACTCTTGTGCTAATATGAGTCTTATTATCATCATAAAGCTTGGCAAGACCAAAATCTGATATTTTTGGGTTAAGATTAGCATCAAGAAGAATATTACTATCTTTGACATCTCTATGTACAATTCACACTCTCGACTCCTCATGAGGATATGCTAGGCCTCTTACTATATCCAAACATATTTCAAAGAGAGTGGACCAGTTAAGTTGCAAGTTGTTCTCACCTGTAATGTGGCAATAATCGCATGCATGACTTAGTTGGTCAGTATAGACTTGCTAATAAAAATTATTAACCTTATTGCTTGAATATTTTAAGGACTCTATATCTAAAAAATAGTTGAAGTTTTAGTGTCTGCTAAGTTGTACCAAAGAGTGCTTGATCCAGCTCTTGTTTTTTAAGTATTCATAAACCAGAAGCCGCTTACTTCCCTCGATACAACATTCATATAACTTCACAAGGTTTCCATGCTGCACTATAGATATAGTTGCAATTTCTGTCATGAATTGGTGCTTTCCTTGGTGGGATGCTACTGATAATTGCTTCATAGCCACAATTCTTTCATCAAAAGTTTACCCTGAAAAGTAGTATATAATTTTTTGAGGAAAAAAACATCAAGTTTAATGTTGCAATGGTAGATGTAGTTTAACTTACTTATCCCTGCTTGATTATTATGATGATATACTACCAATTTAGAAATGTATTACTATCACTTTACTAGTCAATGATGTTATTATTCTTGAAGAGGTTTCAAAGAGATCCATATATTTCTACAAAGGAGCAGCAATGCAACTTTGGAAAGAAATATGAAAACTAGTGGGATACAAAAAATCTGACAAGTTCTGTCTGAAAAGGAAAGATATTTGCCTTTATATAGAAGGATTTATGAAACTACTAAATTAGAAGTCTAAATGCTTCCAAATGCTTCCTGTGATAATTTATTGATCAGGCATCAAGACCCATAAAGTTATATATGTATAATTCCCCTGTGTACATGTATGATTCTTGTATCAAAATATGCATTCATATGTTAGGGTCAAAATATAAATAACATTATTTCAAACAAACTAATTAAACCATATTGAAAGAATCAAGAAAAGGAGCCTTAACTTTTAATATGTTTTTATATTATTTATAGGTTTATGTACAAAATCAATATGTTATCGTATAACATAGATGAGTTTGAACAATTTAATAAGTCACATACTTTTAGGCATGGTGTAGCAAGGCATGATTTGAATTTTGAAAGAAAAAACTATGAATTTTATTGATTATCGATATGATGTGGCATAATGTAAAGTTGAAATTTGAATGAACAATAAATTTAATATCGAATTGTTGAACTAGCCACATATTGTGAATTGCTCACTATAGAATGAAAGTGTAACACTATGGATTGCTTAATATAGAATGAAGTGTTATATTATGGTTTGCCCATTATAGGCCTGAGTATAGCACTATGGATTGCTTCACCATGGACCAAAGTGTGATATTATGGATTACCCACCATAAGCTGAAGTGTAGCACCATGGATTGTCTCACCATAGGGCAAAGTATGGTCCTGAATAGTTCAAAGTTAAGTTGCATAGATTTGATGAATGATAATTTTGTTCTAACACGTGCCTTTTCTTTTAGGATTTATATACAGAAAATGCAATATAGATGTTTTTGTTTTATAATGCATATGTTACTTTTGATCATATCGATTTTGCATTTTTGGGATTCTTACTGAGCCTCTTTAGCTCACTATATTTCTTGAAATTTTGATGTTTTTGGAGCCTACAACAACTAGTGGTAGGATTGGATAGTGTAGTGATGATAGAATAAGCCAACTTTGATATTGTTAAAATAAAAACAAAAATTATGTAGCTTAACTTTTATTTTAAAAATGTATGTTTAGTATTTATTTTAAATCAATAAAAATGTTATTGTTATCGCTTCTAGTATCTTAAATTGCATGTTCTAGGAGGTCTAATATATTTCTTCGATGTTTACTGTAGGAAATATGAAATATGTAACCATATGAGGAACTAGCTTATGTGCGAGGCTTGCATTGTGACACATAAAATGTTCATATTGATTGGTTGGAGAAGGTACAAAACATAGGTTTTGAAGTTTAGCTACTATTCTTTTTTAATATTATTTTTGTAGAAAACTAATTTTTAATCCCACTATTCAAGGCCACCATTCAACGCTTCAAGCCTTTCCTGAATGCCCTTATGCCTTTAGATTTTTCATTATTTATAGCATCACCCACGTACAACCATAGGCATTGTTAAAAAAACGTAGGTTTAGGTGATAAAACCACTCTAACTATGATGAGAAAATTAAATAGGATCTACAAGCTATATGTACATGTACTACATCCAAATTTTTGAGTACTAAAACTAGAAGTAGTCATAACTTCTAATTTGAAAAGAATATAATGATGCAACTAAAGATAGTGTTAATAGAGAGCCGGGTTCTAGCTTCTTTTCAAGTTTGAACATTTTAAATGTTTATTTTTTTATAATTTGTTTCATCTTTTAATTGGAAAAGGAATTTAATCCAATTTAAATTAGAATTTACTAGAATAAATAGAAGGAAATTTCATCATCCTCTAATTAGAAAATGTATCTAACTCAAAGAATTGAAAGCAAACCTTTATAATATTATAGCAAATTTGTACCTTATCCTCTTTAGTGAGAAAAAAAGTCCTATTCAGGTAAAGAGAAGCTCAATAGTATATATATCATGGTATGGAAAAAGGGGATTAAAGAGAGTAAAAAAAAAAGGTAGACTTTCCATCTATTAAAACCACAACTAAAAGGATGAAATGAAAATAAGAAGCGATGCTACTTATCATCTACTAGAATCCCCATAGTGAGAGTGATAAAAAGTATATATTCTAAGTTTTTCCCATAATTGTAGCTCATTAAAAATAAACAACAAAAGAAAAGAGGACCTAGACTACATTGTAGCTTTTCTCTAATCTTCTTATTTTTCTCTAATATATTTGAGCTTAGTGGACAGGTCTTTTCCCCATTGATTTAACATTTAAGCATTAGAATTCAGACAACTTTTCATTCTAAAAAAGGGAATGACATATAAAATTAACAAAATATACTAATGTATGTATTGACAATATGAGCATAGTTAAAAACACAAACATCTTATACCGCCTAGAAGGAAAAGAAATAAAGAAAAGAAAACCTCTCCTATAGCAGTTCATTAGAATTATAGATTTTTGTATCAATAAAATATAACAATAATGCATTACTACAACTTGAAAAGTGGCCCATTGGAACTTAGTGATGGACCTGTGGACCAATGGCTATCACCCTCCTTCACTTGTGACCTCATCCAACATGGGCTCAATGGGTGAAGGCATGTACCCTATATCAGTTATCATTGTTGTTTGTGATGGTATATTGGATTGGATATTTTCAGATTTTACGGTTGAGCGCTTTGAAAGGCCACTGCTTGCAAAATTACTACTGACATCGTTGAATTGCCAATCCACAAATAACCAGGTTTTGTTGTGACTTCACTCACTTCAATATCACCTGATAACATACCCACCACCCTTGACATGGGTGGGCGTAGCGTTGGCGATGCTTGAGTGCATAGAAGAGCTACATTGAAAATGCAAATGGCCTCTGTTGCATTGAATGATAATAAACTTGAGTCTACCATTTCCAGCTCACGCCTATTCTCCCGTAGATTCCAAGCCTATGGAAATGAGAAAATGAGAAGAATTATATGATGATATTAATTCATGTATGGAGTTATTTGATATTTTATATGTACATATGGGAAAATGATTCCTAATTATGCTCATGGTTAAACAAGGCATTAATTTTTAATATATCTTTGGTTAAAAATAGATTGATGTAAAGAATTACATAGAGCACTACTAAATCATTAATACTAACAAAACTAATAATTATTTTCTTTTGCATAACCAATCAATTTGAGTATACCATTAAAGAAAAATTATTTAAGTTAGTGTACGAACTAATTTTAATCATTGATGGAGTACTATGAAAATTAGTGGATAAAAGATCAGAGCTATGAATCACCTTGAAATTAACAACTTTAGATGATATTTTGACAAGTAATGTGAAATTGTCAACCTACCCATTCAAGGAGATAAACTTTCTCTGCTTCAAGACTCTAATCTGTATTTGGCCTTCCAGAAAGAACCTCTAAAGCTACAACTCCAAATCCAAAGATGTCAACTTTTTCTGTGAGATGCCCTCTCATGGCATACTCTGGTGCAAGATAACCACTTAAAAAGAATGAAAATAGTCACCTTGGCAATAAAGCATGTTAAAAATGATATACAAATAAAATATTTTGTTGGTGCACTTAATTAAGTAGGTAGCAATCATACAGCAAGTGAATGCAAATGAAATTCTACAATTTAAGTGGTAAATGATATAGGCATGCTTACATTGTACCAGCAACTCTTATGCTAATATGAGTCTTCTTATCATCATAAAGCTTGGCAAACCAAAATTTGATATTTTTGGGTTAAGATTAGCATCAAGAAGAATATTACTGGCTTTGACATCTCTATGTACAATTCGCACTCTGGACTCCTCATGAAGATATGCTAGGCCTCTTGCTGTATCCAAACATATTTCAAAGCGAGTGGACCAGTCACGATGCAAGTTGTTCTCACCTGTAATATGGCAATAATCGCATGCATGACGTAGTTGGTCAACATAGCCTTGCTAATAAAAATTATTAACCTTATTGCTTGAATATTTTAAGGACTCTATATCTAAAAAAATAGTTGAATTTTTAGTGTCTGCTAAGTTGTACCAAAGAGTGCTTGATCTAGGCTCTTGTTTTCTAAGTATGCATAGACCATAAGCCGTTTGCCTTCCTTGATACAACATCCATATAACTTCACAAGGTTTCGGTGCTGCATTGCAGAGTAGTTACAATTTCTTTCTTTGGTGGGATGCTATTGGTAATTGCTTCACAGTCACAATTCTTCCATCGGAAAGTTTACCCTGAAAAATATTATGTAATTTTTTGAGGAAAAAAATATCAAGTTTAATGTTGCGATAGTAGATGTGCTTTAACTTACTTATCTCTTCTTGATTGTTATAATGATATACCATCAATTTAGAAATGTATTACTATCACTTTACTAGTTTATTTTCTAGAAACAAGAGGTTTCAAAGAGATCCATATATTCCTACAAAGGAGCAGCAATACAACTTTGGAAAGCATTATGTAAACTAGTGGGATACAAAAAACCTAACAAGTTTTGTCTAATAAGGAAAGATATTTGCCTTCATATAGAAGGTTTCATGAAATTACTAAATTAAAAGTCTAAATATTTTTAGTGATAATTTATTGATCTGGCATCAAGGCCTAATGAAGTTATATATGTATAATTCCCATGCTGTACATGTATGATTCTTGTATTAAAATATGCATTCATATGTTAGGCTCAATATATAAATAACAAATTATTTCAAACAAATTGGTTAAATGATATTGAAAGAATCAAGAAAAGGAGCCATAACTTTAAATATCAAATTGTGAGATAGTTTCAAAATATTACTATTGCTTATTTTACACTAGGCCATTCATAGAATAAGGATCTTTGATCATAATGTTTATGGTTAACTTTGTAGATATCCTGATATCATCTCTTTGAGTTGGAAAGTTGTTGGCCATGTCCACATCACCATACATATTCCCTCTTGTCAAAATAGATAATGCTATTTGACATGCAATATTTGTAGAGTAACATGGAGCCATGGAAGCAAATTGGTCTATAATATATTTAGTCCTACATCAGCTGTATGTTTGGAAGATCTTGGGTACCTAATCAAGGCCAAAGATCTTGATAGGAAATTTCTAGCTAAACTTTTTTTGTGAAACCCTCAATCATTAGAAGTGGTATTAAAGTCAAGTGACCCCAAAGCCCACCCATGACTAGTGGACAACAATATGGACCCATGCTAGTGAAGCCTTTCTCATTGTAGTGGTGCTTAACATCAGTGAAGGTAGAGGTCAAGGCAATGGGTATGCAATGAGATCCAACAACTAGAGGAGGCATCACCAATGGTATTGCTAGGGTTCCATGATGATATGGTACCCTAAATTGTGCCTCATAAATCAAAATTTTAGTTTACCATGGAGATAATGCCACAGCTTCATCAATGTAACAATATCACTTTTTTCACCAGCAGCCTCTAAACCCACAGATCGACCAACTTAATTACTTGATCCCCACTCCTCTTCCATGGCCTCAATACTAATGCTAAATGGCATCAGGCCAATGATGCAATATAGAAAACTAGGAATAAAAAGAATTTTGATCAAAATATATAACTTTATTAATTATCTCTTTAGAAATCTTATTAAGATTCTTATTCTCTTTAAGAGTCTTATTTTTATAAATATTTAATAACTCTATGATTATTAGTTTCTTATTTTTGAAAATATTTAGTTCTAGTCTAATTTCTTTTAGACTAATTTTATTCGATAAATAGACTTCTAGTGTGCTCTATTGAATCAATGAATTGAGTAATAAAATTATGAAAGTTTTTTCTTTTTCTTTTCCTAGTTAGAGTGATTTCTTGCTTGATTCGTGTAAGACTACAAATTTCTTTAGGATGGTTTGAAATGTGGAATTAAAGACTTTCAAGGAGATGGTATGAAATTAGTAGTTATCTCTCACTATAGCTCACCTATCTTAAATTTGATGGCAAAGTGGCTTGCCTGCACTAGCCAACGATCCTGATTGGCTTGGTAGCATGGTTATGGTTAAAAAAATCCAATAGAATATAAAGGATGTGTGTAGATTTTACTAATTTAAACAAAGGATGACCAAAAAATAATTTCTCATTACCAAAGATAGATCAATTGGCAGATGCTACTATTGGATATGAGTTGTTAAGTATTATGGATGCTTTTTTGGGATATAATCAAATCATAATGTGTGAACTATATGAAGAAAAGATAGCCTTTATTATTGAAAAAGGATTATATTTACTACAAAGTTATGCCTTTTGGATTGAAAAATACAGGAGCTACCTATCAAAAACTGGTGAATAAAATGTTCAAGCCACTATTCTAAATGAAGGTAGAAGCCTACATGAATGATACTTTGGTTAAAAGTAGAAAGATTGAGGAACATGTTGCAGATTTAGAAGTCTTCTCAATATTAAAACAATAAAAAATGAAGCTTAATTAATTCTGTTAAATGCATTTTTGGTGTAAATTTTACAAAGTTTCCTAGATTTAATCGAAGAATTGAAGCTAAACTGAAGAAGATTTGAGCACTTCTTAATATGAGTCTACCCTAATCAATAAAAGATGTTCAGCAACCTACCACTTATGTAGCAGTGCTTAGCCATTACATTTCAAAGTCTATAGAGAAGTATTTGCCTTTCTTTAAGGCAATAAAACAAACAAGAAGTGGCAAAAATCAATTGAAGAATTGAAGAGATATTTAAGTTCTCCTCTACTTACTAGTCCTCATAATGGGGAAGAGTTATTGTTGTATCTAATTATTTCATAGAAAATTATAAGCTTGGTGATCGCTGTCGTTGGCGGTCAAAAATAAAACCTAATCACTACTATAGCTAGTGGTGAGTCGGGATCATATCCTCAGGGATCAAGGATAATTATTTCATAAAAAAAGAATATATATATATAGGATTATATTAAGAATAGCGATTATTAAAAGATAATAACTAATTAATTAACAAAATTAAAACAAAAGAGAAGCAACTCAGGAATCTGAATCCAACATGCAAATAGGTTTTATCTTCTTTTTGTTAATGTTGCAATAGTAATAATTTTTATAAATTTAAAATTAGAATAATTTATCTCTTGTTAGGCATGGACCGTATCAGAAGATCATGGCATGTTCGCTTAGAGTATAAACTATCTAATAATTGCAAGGTTAAGGGTCTAATCTATCATACTATGATCTATCTCTCTTAGGCACATACCGTATCCTGAGATCATGATACATCGATAGAGGGTATAGGCCGTGTATGCCAGATTAAAACCTTGATCAAAAAAATAACTCAAAAGATATATGAAAGAAGAGCATATTTTTATTGCATAGAAATCAAGAACAAAAAGAAAAATAAAACCTGATTACAGGCTTCATCATCATCCCAAGTTGAAGGAATCTAGTCATGCATTGCTACCACTAGTACACTACTACAAAAAGTTAAATAGACTACAGTAGGTTTTAGGAAAAAGACTACATTTTTCATAAAAAAATGTAGTCTTATACTTTCATAAATTAAAAGACTACATCTTTTATTTAAAATGTAGTCTTATATTATCTGATAATATAAAAAGACTATGTTTTTAAATAAGACATAGTCTTATATATAAAAAGACTACGTTTTTAATTAAGACAGTCTTATATTATATGATAATATAAAAAGACTATTTTTTAAATAAGACAGTCTTATATTATCTGATAATATATTTTAGACTACATTTTTAATTAAGACGTAGTGTTATATTATATGATATATATAAAAAGTCTACATTTTTAATATCTTATAATATAAAAGACTGCATTTTTAATTAAGATGTAGTCTTATATTATCTGATAATATAAAAAGACTACGTTTTTAATATTTTATAATATAAAAGACTATATTTTTAATCAAGACGTAGTCTAATATATTTTTAATTAAGATGTAGTCTAATATAATTTTCCTTCTCCTAATTCACTTTCCCCCTTTTCCTAAATGAAACTCTCGCGATATCCAAAATCAAATTTCTTTCTTTCATTCACAATTTTGTTCTAGGGTTTCGTTTGTGGAGGCTCCATTGCCCACTGTTGGCCTAGAAGGCAACCCAAGAGAGGGGGTGAATTGAGTTCTTAAAAATTTAGCCTTTTAAAATTATGTGCTTTGAAATAAAAGAGATTGAGATAGGAAGAGACAAAGAGATAAAGCATGGCAAACACAAAGATTTTATAGTGGTTCGGTATATCCAACACCTACGTCCACTCCCAAGTAGCACTTGAGTCCAAACTATAATCCACTTGATTATAGTCAAGTTATTTTACAAGCTCATGACTCAAAACTTATTGTTTCCCCTGGGATCACAATGAACCCAGCTGGTTTTCCGGGCTCACCAGCACACAACCCACCCACAAGCTATCCTTAGCTTGTACCGAGGTATACTACCTCCACTAATTCAATCCCGTGATTGAATTAGTAAACACAAATGAAAATAGAGTTTAGAGTACAAAACAGCTCCTTTAAATGAGCAAATATGTAAATAAATAAGCAAGATAAGAGAAGCCTGATTGAAGCTCTTTGAATGTATGCTTTTCTTATTTTCTTCTTTTCCTCTTCTCCTTTGAAAGATTGAATCAGGGCCTCAGCTCAGATTCTTTACTGAAATTTGCAGTTGAGAAGTTGAGGATTTGGGGCTTTTGCTTTCTTTCTTCTAACAAGGAAATCTCCTTGATTTGATCTTGAGATGCTTGTGGATTTCTCTTTGAGCTTTCTGGGGTTGATGGATCTGAGCTTTGAGTCTTTCCTCTTGGATTTCTTCCTCAAGATTTTTAGATTTTTCAGTCTATTTCCTCTCTCTTTTCAAACGGACGGTTCCTCCCTTTTTATAGATCTCTTAATCCAAGTTTAGGTAGAAAATCTAGCCGTTATGAGATACTTGGATACGTCTATACACAAAGAAAAATAGCCGTTTGAGGTTAGGTAAAAAAAATCTTACCGTTGGAGTCCGTTTGACAAACAAAAATCCATTCCTGACAGGTTGGAGTCGGCTCCAACTTTTTAGGTGTCGGCTCCAGATTGGGTATCCAAAAATAGCAAAGAAAAAGTTTATTGAGGAGTCGGCTCCGAAAAAGTTAAGTGTCCGCTCGTCGCTTTCGGGAGTCGGCTCCGGAATCCAAAGGTGTCGGCTCCAGAAATGTCCATAAAAATACACTTTTTGTTTTCAGGTTAGAGTCGGCTCCAGAAACTCAGGTGTCGGCTCCCGAACTCTCAGGTGTCGACTCCCGAACTCTCAGGTGTCGGCTCTCGAATTCTAGGTGTCGGCTCCGGAAACTGAAACAGAATACACTTCTCTATATCTCAGGTTGGAGTCGGCTCCGAAACTCTAGGTGTCGACTTCAGACCGTGTCCAAAATCCAGAATTCTTCTAATACGCCTTGGGGTCGGCTCCTGACTATTTGGGTGTCGACTCCAAGTTCTGAACTTTGAAAATTTATTTTAAAATTTTGATTCAAAACTTATTTCTTTATTCCTTTTGATTGATTAAACATTTTTAATCCCTAAAACACTTATTAAAATTATCAGAAACATAATGAATATACTCATATCTTTTACTAATCATCAAAATCAATAATTGGGTCAACAATCTCCCCCTTTTTGATGATTATAAAAACATTGAGTATATGCACGATTTAAGCAATAAGATTTTTAAATCAAATTTCTCAAATATTTAGTTCTCATAGGTAAGCTCCCTGAACGAAGTATCTCCCCCTATTATACTCAATTTAACATCTATTCTTCCCTTTTTAACAGTAAACTTTTAATGTTTGATACCAATTAAACAATCTTATCAAATTAAGTTAGCTAAGCTTCTTCCTTCAATACACATATGTCAATTACTTCTCCCTATATGCAATTAATTAAATACCAATTAATTAAGCTGGTTTGTTCCAATGCATATACAAATACTAAATACTTCTCCCTCTTTATAACTTTCGATGCATATACGACTATCAATTACTTCTCTCCCTTTTTTGTAATCAACAAAAAGGTTAAGAAGTTTCAAATTAAATGACAAATTAAGAGATGCTTCAAAGTTCAAATGATATTCATTAAGTATATAAAAAAAAAGTTCATTACACATTCACAAAGTTAAGCATTACATCATATTACAAAAAAAAACTTCATTACATCAAAATTTCAAACTAAACTAAACATCATCTTTTAATAACATCAAAGAACCTTCATTACAAGATAATCAAAAATTAGTTCTAAGTAGTCTTTGCAAATCTTCTAATATTTTTCCCATTCCTTCACATTGAGTTTGAACAAATGCCTTTAGTCTTCTATCAACAAATGCACATGCAGTCA